>CM021107.1:317308467-317547594 GCA_007115665.2 Sequoiadendron giganteum | reverse complement strand
TAATCCCTCAACCCTCAACCCCTAAACCCTAATCCCTCAACCCTTAAACCCTAATACCTCAACCCCTATACCTTCTTAATCCCTCAACCCTCAACCCTCAACCCTTAAACCCTAATCCCTCAACCCTCAACCATTAAAGCCTAATCCCTCAATCCCTATACCCTATTAATCCCTCAACCTTCAACCCTCAACCCTTAAACTTTAATCCCTCAACCCCTATACCCTCTGAATCACTCAACCCTCATCCCTTAAACCCTAATCCCTCAAATCCTATGACCTCTACTCTATAACCTATTAATCCCTCATCCCTAAACCCTAAACCCTTAAACCCTAACCCATAAACCCTGTACCCTCTACCACCAATCCTATACCCTCTACCCTCAACCCTAATCCCCCAACCGTCAAACCCACTTAGTAAACTCTCTACCCTAATCTCTACCCTAATCCCTCAACCCTCTTGACCCTTAAACCCTCAACTCTTAAGCCCTTAAACACTCAACCCTAAACCCTCGACCCTCAACCCTAACCCCTTAAACCCTAAACTGTTAAACCCTTTACCCTCTGCCCTCTAACCTCTACCATCAACCCAATACTCTCTACCCTAGACCCTAATCCCTCAACCCTTAATCTCTCAACCCCTATAACCTATACCCTATATATTGGACCCTCAACCCTAATCCCTTGACCTTATACCTTAAACCCTCAATCTTCAACCCTCAACCCTTAAACCCTCTACCCTTTACCCTATACATTAAACACTCAACCCTCAACCATCAATCCTTAAACCCTAAACCCTCTACCCCTTACATTGGACCCTGAACCTAATCCTTCAACCATATATCCTCAAAACTATACCCTAAACCCTCTACCCTCAACCAAGTAAACCCTTAAACCTAAACCCTTAACCCCAAACCCTTCAACCCTAAACGCTTAAACCTAAAACCTTCTACCCTATACCCTCAACCAAATACCCTCTACCATCAAACCTATTCCATCAACCCTCAAACCTTAAACCCTACTACCCTAGAAACCATCAACCCTATAGGTCCTCCATCCTAATCCCTCAACCCCTATCACTTTCTCTCTATCTATACATCTCACCTCTCCCTCCTTCCCTCCCTCCCACCCTCTCTAATTGTCTCTATCTACCATCTCCCTCTTTCTGCGTACCTCTCGTTCAATCAATCCCTACCACCCTCTCTCACTCCCTCTCTCTCACACTCCCTCTCACTACCTATCTCTCAAGTCTCTCCCTCTCACCCCCCTCACACTCTCAAGTCTCTCCCTTTCCCACCCTACCTACATAACCCTCTCTTTCTCTTTCTCTCTCTCTCTCTCTCCCTCTCCCTCAATTCTCTCTCTCTCTCTCTCTCTCTCCATCAATTCTCTCTCTCCCTCCCTCTATCCCTCCCACCCCACCTCTCTCTCTCTCCCTCCCTCTATCCCTCCCACCCTACCTAGCTAAGTCCCCCTCAATCCAACCCCTTCTCTCCCACTCCCTCTCTCTTAAACTCTCACTTCAACCCCCTCTCCATCTCTCTAGAATCTCTCTAAACTCTCCCTTCGTCTAAAGACATACATAAATGCATACATACAAGCATAATACATTTGTACATATAATCTTACATCCATACAAGCATACACACATACATGTACATAAAAATATATCAGCATACATAAATATATTAGCATTTAACATAAAGTAAGAAATAACGCGAGCGCGTTATAACGTGCGCGCATTATGGATCAGTAGACATGTTCCCCGCAGAAGCAAAAACCATGTAAAGTGAGAAATAACGTGCGCACGTTATAACGAGAGCGCATTATAATGCGCTTGCGTTATATCTTGCTTTGAAAATTACCGAACTTTAAGCTTGGTATTGCCTTGGAATTCCAACCCAAAGGTTTGGAGGGCATTCCCAATGACTAGAGACGTGTTTTTAAGAAATCCACCATATTTCTCATAATCGAGTTCATGCTCACCGTCAGGATTGCACGTGGTTCAATATCGAAAAAATCGAGCACATGGGTAATGTTGGGTTATCTCTTAGCTAACCAACGATGTAATTTTTTTCATGTTCTGAAAATGTTAAGTCTTTCATCCATAATTTATTTTATCTGTATGTCTTTTTTTTGCCAAAAAGCAGTGTTTGGTATTTTTTTCGTTATAAATTAACTGTTCATGAATTTTTCAAATAAATTACATTTTTAGAAACTAGACTCCATTCTACAAAATTAAAAAATTAAAAAAAAAAAAATCAATTAGTTTCCAAAATTTGTAGGGGTAGCACAGCCAAAATTCTATTTTTAGGATATGTCCACTTTGCAAATTAGTAAAAAATCAAATATTCATTAAAAAATTATCAAAAAAATTATGCATCAACTACATACTATTAGCTAACTTCTGACCATTGCGATTTTAAAAATACTTAAAAAAAGTTCACCGTACGAGGGTCGTACAAGAGTTGCTATGTTATGTTTTTTTGACAGAAACAACACCAATTTGTGTACGTCCCTCGTTTGAACCCCTTAATCTCAATCATTTTCAAAATAAATTAGTAGTTTAGAAAGTAGACTTGGAGCACTTGAATCCTTCTTTTTGTTCCATCTCAAAATTTTGAGTCTAAGTATCCTCAATTTCACATCCAAGGTCAGTATTTCTCGATTTCAGGAAAAAGCTATCCACTTAAGTCCCCTTTTTGGGAACCATCTTGGTGCACTTACCCTTTCGTTCCATGATTCGATCTCACAATGTGTTCAAAAATCTAGATCAGTTAACACAAATAATTGATACTTAACAAATGGAGTCGGTTTAGGGTTCTCCTCGATTTTTGATCCTGATGAGTCATCAAAAGTCTGAATCAGGATATGGTTTGAAGCTAGACTCAAAGGAGTGAACAAGTTTGAGTAACGCCCCAAATTCTGATCTCGATGAGATATAGGGAGTCAGAATCAAGATCTTGTTTGGAACCAAGCTTATGAAATATGATTGACCATGGATCAACTTTGAGTTTCAATCCCAATGTTTTGTTAGAAATTGGAACCGGGATGGCACCAAATGATGAAACTTAAAACTATGTCAAGGGTTTGATGCCCGTCCAAAATCTGACTCTGATGGTAATGTGGGGATTGGGATCGAGAAATAAGTTGATACATTGAAAAACTCATTGAACATAGTAAGGTCACAACCTAAACTCCGATGTTTATGAAATATCAGAAGTTAGAATTGAGACAAAGAAAAGGCTTGGACCCAGGTGATGGTAAAATTTCATAGGGTAGTTTTGAATCTTGATTCCAAAAAAGATGTGGGAATTGGATGTTGGAAAAGAAAAGGTTTAGACTCTTGGTTTGAAACAGTTGGATTTTTTAAAATTATCAAATTTGAAACAAAATATACTAGGCAGTACAAAAAATGTAGTTAAAGTAGGGCATGACAGGAACATAAATTTCGTGTAAGAAATAAGAAACAAAACACATGAAAAAATGAAAAAAGGAGAAAACCCAAAACAAAAGAAAGGAAAACAAACCAAAGGGTTTGAGGAAAAATTGAAACGCACCAAAAAGGGTGCCAAGAAAACAAAAAAGAAACTAGAATGAAAAAGAAAAGAAAACAAGAAATAAGAAATGCGAAAAAATACAAACACAGGCAAGCCGAAAAAGAAAGGAAAACACAATAAAAGGAAACCTACCTCACAAACGCGACAGGAAATCCATCAACACGGTGAGGAATCCAAGTGCAATATCCAAAATCCAACCCTTATCGTCACTCTAGTTCGCTCTTTCAAAGTGTACAAGTCAAAATGAGCAAAAAATTAGGAGTGACAGGAATAAAAACTCATTCGAGCGTGTTAGGTCGAGCGTCAGGATCAGGGCGGAGGTTAGAAATGAGCCATTGTGAGAATAGAAGGTAAGCAAGATTCAGGATCAGGATTGGACGTAGAATTGGAACCTTCAATGAGTGCAAAAATTGAGGAGTGAGGAGTGACAAGTGTTAATTAATGCGGGTAGGTCGAGCGTCAGGATCAGGGCGGAGGTTAGAAATGAGCCATTGTGAGAATAGAAGGTAAGTGAGATTTAGGATCAGGATTGGACGTAGAATTGGAACCTTTAATGAGTGAAAAGTTCCAAGAAATTTACAAAATATGAACCCCAAAAAATAAAGACAAACACAGGAATCAGGATCGGGATAGAACACAGAACAAGAAATTTAGAAAATTTATTGGTTCCAGTTTGAGTCTAATGTTTGATTTCAAAATGCACAAAGAGAGTCGAAAATCAGAATCGGGATGAAGACATGAACAAAAAATTTGGTAAAGTTCCTAGTTCCTGTTTTGGTTTGATGTCTGATTCTGACACATAGACACAAAAACACACACGAAAGAAAATTAGAGGTCGGGATCGGAACGAAAACAAAAACTTACACTTTTAAGGGTGTAAGGTGATGGTTCCGATCCGATACCCAAATCCTATAGAACAAAGAAAACACAAGGAAAAAGTGGGGATTGGGATCAGGGTGAAAACAAAAACTTGCACTTTAGAAAAGTACCAAGTGTTAGTGACAGCCCAAACCCTAAAACCGATGGACAAAGGAAAACAAGGACTTAAGAGAAAAAGACAGCTTTTAAATCTCGAACAAGAACACAAAAAAACAAAAACAACAAAGGGGGAACCATTTTAACTAATAACAAAAATGGGGTGGTTATGCAAGGAATAAAAATTAGTGAATTGACTGGTAAAATGGTTTACCCATTTTCAAGATACTGAATAATTCAATCACCCAAAACCTCTAGTTTATGAATTTTTTAACTTGAGCATGATCAGTTACAACAAACAAGGTTGAGCTAAAATCTCAAATCGTGACTCAAAAGAACAACTTTGAATTTGAGTGTGTGTATTCATGATTCATCCTCCCCTTAAAGACCTTACCTATCCTCAAAACCACTGTATTGAGATTCAAGATACATGAGGTGAGTCACTTTAGCTGTCATGCAATGATATCCTGGGCATTGCTCTATTGCTAGCCAATCGTCTATAGCCCTGACAAAGATACCTCTAGTTCTCTCAAAGCATTGATATACTACCAACTAGGCATTCATAGCCCTGATAGAGATGCTTTAATCACCCTTATAATATTGAGCTTTCTTTCAACTTTCCTTCTTTTCTCCTTTTCTCTTTTTTATATTGTTTGCTTGAAGTAGTTATTTTCTTATCTTTTATACCAATACTTAGATGTAACAAATCTTAAAATTAGGTTGAGAACTACACTAGACCTCATGACAGCATTGGGACTGATATTTTTCACTTGAATCATGAATACAATCATCCTAAGAGATATAGTCCCTTAAGGAGGCACATTCTTTTATCTAATATGTCATAGATTCAACCATGGTTTATGAGATCACTTAAAATATACCTGTTTATTCTTGACCTTTCACACTTTCATTAAGATAGACATAAAACATAAGTTTCAAAATGAAAGAGCTTGACAAACATACCTGAAAATACCTAAATCAATTTCTTGGTTAGTAAATTTAGCATGTATTGGACAACTACCCATTATTTTGAAATGAAGAAAATGAAATTCCCTAGAAATAGAAAGAAACCAACAAAAGAAAAAAACAAACAAACAATAAAAATAGAAAACAAAGGAAAAAAAAACAAACAAGCTAAAAACAAGAAAATAACTAAACTACGTATATACAATGGATGGATGATTATGCCTTCATGGGTTTTTGAGAAAATTTCCATTGACTGGCAATGGAACAAGTTCTCTTGTTAAGGTGCTAAGCTGGAAAGCATTCTCACTAAGGATCTCAATGATTTAATACGGACCCAACAAAAGTATATCAAAATTTTGGTGACCACCTTTATGCCATAGCAACACAATGTCTGATATTCTAAAGGACTTGATTTTGGCTCTCTTTTCAAACCAAAATTTGACTACAACCTGATGCTTGGAAAACTGCTGCAAAGTAGCATCTCTCTATTCTTCTAGATTAAGACAATTAGTTAATCAGGCCTTTATCCTATCATCATTAGAAAGGAATTCTTGGATAAAATGTAGAATGGGTATCTATAGATGAATAGGGAAGACCAATTCTTGGCCATAGAATAACTTAAATGGTGAGTTTCCTAAGGTGGATTCGATTCTAGTCCTATCTGCCCATAAGAGAAATTTTAGTTGTGTGTGCCAGTCCCTAGGATTACTTTCTAGCAACCTCTTAATTACCTCCAAATTATTCTTATTGGTAGACTTTGCTACCCCATTCCCATGTGGATATTAATTAGACAAATACTTCAAAACAAATTTATATTCATATTCCCATTGAATAAATTACACATAAGAAAAGGCTGGGCTGTTATCACATACCAGAGCAAATGGTACCCCAAACTCGGTAATGATGTATTCGTTGAGAAATTTGATAATGAAATCAATGGTGTAGTTCTTGCAAGGTTGAGCTTCGGTCCAACATGTACAATAATCCATCATATTCAAAATAAACTTGTGACCTACAGAATAATTTGGATTAATTACCTTGACAAAGTCTAATGCCCATTGGGCAAATGGTCTTACCTCGTATATGGGTTGTAGGGGGATAGCTAGGTTGCACTCTCTAGATGTTGAAGTTTGACATGTATGAAATTTCCTAACATGTTGGTGTGCATCTCAGAATACGTGAGGCCAATAGTAGCCTAATCTCAAAATATTATGTTCCATGGCGTCGACTGAACCGTGCCTAGTACCATGTCTGCCATGAAATTCAACAATGGTCTACTTTGCTTGCTGCTGATCTAGAAAACACAAATAGAAACCTTCAAAATTATTCCTGTAAAAGGATCCTCCTTTGATCATATAATGAACACTCTTTAATCTCAATGCTCTTCTTTATGTGGTATTCATACCATTGGGAGACTTATTCTTTAGCAACAAGAAAATCAAATCAGCATACCAAGGATCACCTATGAATGATTGTACTATATACTGCTGACAGGTGATATTGGAATCAATGTTAGCCATTGCCTTAGAAAAGCCTTGTCCTTAGACCAACTTCATAGGGTGAATTTTGAGGTGAAATTCTTATAGTATTTCCATCTAATTTCCCCTTCTTTCTCCTAGCTCACTCTGCATAAGAAGAGACTTCATTGCAGGGTTGGGAACTATGGCTGTAATCTGGCTGTGTAGAATGTAATGTCAGAACTTATTAATTGCACTTACCAATGCAAAGGCCTTCTTCTCCAATGGTGGGTATCTGATCTCAACATTCTTGAAGGGGGAACTCATAAAATCTATCGGCCATTTGTCTCCTTCGCCTTTCCACTGTGTCAAAACAAAAAAACATGAATGATTAGATGCAAAAGAGTAAATATAAAAAGGCTTTAAATAGTCATGATTGGTTAAGACAAGGGCCTCTAAGATAGAATTTTTGATTTGTGAAAAGGAAACCTTGGCCTCATTACTCCATTCAATCTTCACATCTTTCTTCATCATCTCATTGAGGGGTTTAACAATTTCTATGAATCTGATATGAACTTCCTTACGAAGTTTATCTTTCTAAAGAAAGACCCCATCTCCTTTTTATTGCCTGGCATGGTCAGTTTCAAGATGGATTCCACTCTGTTAGGGTCAATTGAAATCCATATTTCTGATATTATATGACCTAGGAGTTTTCCTTATGAGACCCTGAACACACATTTCTTTGGGTTTAGGGAGACATCGTAGCTTATACATTTCACAAGGACCTTTGACAAATCAACAACGTGGTCTTCCTTGTTCTTGGAAAATACGGTAAAATGATAATGAATTTTCCTATCAGATCCTTAAATGTAACATCCATCATACGCTGAAAGGTGGATCCAATGTTAATGAGACCAAATGGAATTCTTCGATAGGAAAATGTTTACTACTTGGTAGTGAAAATGGTCTTCATTATGTCTTTGTAATTAACCAGCACTTGATTGTATCCTGAATAGCCATCCAAGAATGAAATCATCTATGAGTCGTTAACTATTTGCAACACCTCGTTAAGAGAAGGAAGTGGATAGTTATCTTTTTATGAAGCTTTGTTGAGATTTCTAAAGTCGACGCATAGTCTAATCTCCCCATTCTTTTTATGGGCAGGCACTAGATTTGCAACCCAAGTTGAATGCCTCACTGGAAAAATAATCCTAGCTGCTAGTAGTTTCTACACCTCTTTGAGAATTAGAGGTTTAATTAAGGCATTAACTAGACATTGTTTCTAACGAAATGGATTCACTTGGGGTTTCAGAGGGATGACATGAGTTATCACTGAAGTATTGAAGGTTTTCAGATCTTCATACACCCAAGTGATTTCTACAATATCTTCTTTTAGCACCTTCAAGATCTTGTCTCGAATGTCCTTCAAACAAGTCTTGCCAATGAATATGTTTCTCTCTAGGCTTGAATCAGCCAAGTTGTATGTTTCATATTTTCCTCCATCAACATCGCTAGGAATTTTTTCACGGGCCCGAGGATCAGGATCAAAGATCCTTTCTAGTTCTACCATTCCCTTGGGAATGTTGTTGGTTTTCAGATTAAGTATACCCTCTAAATAACAATCCTCTGGATCCTAGTCTCCTTGATCCTTGTTGGACTCATCAATGATTTTCCCTTTGAATATGTCTAAACTTGCTAAAAAGGCAAGGTTATGTTGATCATCTTTGAAAACTTGGAAGTTTCAAACATTGTTAGGAATGGTTGGAATCGACACTAATTCCACAAAGAACCTTTTCAGCTTGGAATCTTGCATAGGTCCCAAGGTAGTAGCTGTGACAACCAGTGCATCTGCAATCTAGTTGTCTTCCATGAGAATCAACCTAATGTCAAAATAATTAAAATATTCTATTAAATTCCATACCCTATTTTTGTAGGCAGCCAACCTTTTGTTGTGGCATGTGTACTAGCTGTGAACTTGCTTGATGATCACTTCAAAATCTCCCATTACTTTTAGAGCTATTACTTTATTTTTATGTCCAAACATCGGTCCCCTAGAAAGTGCCTTGTATTTAGCGATGTTGTTAGTAAAACCAAACTATAACCTATAAGAAGCAAAATAATTTTTCACTTTTGGGTTGGTTTGTTCTACTCCAGCTTCACTCCCTATTTTGTATTTAGAACCGTCAAATTTGAGGGTCCAAAGTTGATCTTGGGATGGGGCTTCTTTCTTTAGGTCAGTCGTAGGTGGTGGTTCAAAATGGTTTGGGGTGTTATGGTCAGGGAATTGTTGTAAATGGGGATTTTTAGGTACTTCACTCAAATTAAAAACATGTGCAAAAATTGTTTCCTGCAACTCATCATGATCAACAATTCTACAAATCAATTTTCCCTTGAGTAATTCCTTAGGAATTGGAAGATAAGAAGGGGTAGGGGTACCTAGTAACTTTTGAGGTTTGATAATCTCAATAGGTAAATCTGGAGACGGGGTACTAGCCTGATTAGAAATTAATGAGGTTCCTTCTCGTATGTTTTTTGTTCTTGTCAAAATAGTCATGGCATTAGCTTCAAATGGAAGCTGATTTAGAGATGTTCTAGGATTGTTGTTACAAACCTCTCCTAATTGACAAAAATGGTTCAAAATGTCTAAATAGGGCTGGCATGTCAACTCAGAATGACTTTGGTAATGGACCCGACACCAATTTGAGAGTAACAAACTCCACAAGTCAACTTCTTCTCCAAGGACCAGCTTGTCTTGTTGTAGCTTTTGGATTAACACTTGTTGGTTAACAATAGTCATAAGATCATGGTCTTCTAAGGGTTGTGAGCAATCTGGACTATGCATTGATAAGGTCATAACTTCTTCTCTCCTATAGACACCTATTTCAGTTACAAAATAGGTTACTTTGTTAGGATGGTCATACTTTGTGATCATGTGTTTTAAGCGGGGTTCAATTTCAATCCTAATCTGAGTGGGCATACCTTTCCATGGCAACCATATGTGTGGGAAGTCTAATGGTAGGTAAACTCCTATAGCCTTCATCAAGTCTTTGCTTAACAACATGTTGGTGTAATTAAATATTTTGTACCTTGTCCTAGGTCATAATTACACCTTAGTTAAGTTTACTTAGGGACCACATAGGAGTTGTTGGAGAATTTCCACCTTTGGTGGACTTATCTTCTTATTACTTTATCACCTCCACCTTTCATGGACATATCATGTGATTAGGGTTCCACCTTTTGTGGTAGATCCACTATTTGTGGTGGTTATCACATTATCACCTTTCCACTTTAGGTGGAGTGATAGCTTTTCATTGTTGTCTCATGTCATAAGATTACGACACTTGTCATAATCTTATGCACTCCTATGTTCTCACCTTGGCTATATAACCAAGGGTCTCTACTTCATTTGTACAAACATACACATTGAATCATATCATTGACATAGAATACAGTTTATTCTTGTCACATTATTTTCTCTCTTCTTTGTGCTTTCTATTTGGTCCATAGATCTTGGCATCGATAGCCAATTATAACATGGTATCAGAGCAGGTTGGGTGCCATTGGAGAGTCTTTTTCTGAAGAGAGGTTGCCAGATCCAGAAGGTAGCTGTATTTTTGGAGCATTTTGGATCAAATCCGACCCTGCCACTGCGGCCAGAAGGGCCAAAAACCCTAAGATCGACTATCCAATCATCCAAATCGGAGCAAGTCATTTGGTGAGGCAAAATTTTTTTGCCTGAAGAGCCGTACGGCCCCCCAGGCATCATTATTGCATATGGTACAATTTCAAAAAGTAAAATATTATATTTATATCGAAAAAAAAAATTTGGAATTTTTTTATGAAAATTTCAATTTTTCGGATTAAGTTTCTTTGTATAAATTTGTTTGAAAATTCAAAAACGAAAAAAATATATATCTATTGTACAGTCTGCAGACTGTACAGCCTGCGGATCTGTACCTCCGCGTACCCGCAGGTACCAAGCAACCAGAAAAGGCCACGTGGCCCCCGCGGGTTCCCACCAACACCGGCAAAATCTGAAATTCCGGCGATCAGATTCCGCGGACGAGAGCCGAGCATATTCTGTAAAGTACAAAGCATATTCCGGGACAATATACCGGGCATTTTTTGGAATATTCCGATCGATCTGTTTTCCGGCAGGAGAAGCGACGGCCCCTTTGATAGCCAGATGGCCGTCAAATTTAAGACACTATTTTTCTGACGTCAGCACTCATTGGAAAAATTCTACCCCTCACCATTTGCATTTTGATTTTTGAAGGTGAACTTCAGAGGCCCATATCTTAGTCATTTTGGCTCCTTTTTTCGAGCAATTTTTTTTGATTTGGGCTAATTTTTCGTGCTCTACACAGTTGTGCAATCAATTTTTTGTTTTGGCTTCTGGTTTTTCCAGAAATTTCAGATTCTCACAGGTGTTACTGCTTCGTCCTCATTTTGGGCACTTCGGGAGCTCATAACTTGCTCCTACGGTAACATTTTTGAGTGCCGTTTTTTTTTAAAGTGCATGATTTTTCCTATACTTTCCCATGGTATGATCAGATTTATCTCATCTACTATAATTTTTTCACTGTGAGTTGAAGCCTATTTTGGCATCTGCATGTACCAAGATCAAAAGTCCACCTTGTTGTTTTTGGTAGTGGCAATTGTAAACGCACTAAGTATAAAGTGCCAAATTATATATTGCTTTGGGGGGGCTTCATGATTGAGTGATTTGGGGGGGTAATCTTGCAGTGATTGGTTGCATTCTTTTGCTTGGTTTGTATTCTTACAATGGGGAAATCTCAAATTGAACTCCTAACTCCACATAATTATGCTACATGGAGAAAATTAGTATGGAACTATCTCTTGGGAAAAGTTCTAATAGGCTATCTAAAAGAAACTGTTTCTCAACCTACTGATGCTAATGAATTGGCAAAATGGGAGATTAATCATGAGAAAACACTTGGATGCATATGTTCACTAGTCTCATTTAATTTACAATTTCATATTGATTCATGTAAAATAGCTAAAGAAGTATGGGAGACTTTTGAAAACTTGTATGGTAAAACAGATAAGATTAAGGATATCAGATTGATAATGATTTGATGAATCTTGATCCTAAAATTTTTGACCACATCCAAGACTACATCTCCAAAATAAAGCAATTAAGAACACAGTTGAAAGAATGCAGTATTGAAAAAGAGGATTTACAATTGATTCTGAATGTGTTATCCAAGCTTGGTCCTGAGTATTCAGTATTTGTTTTTGGCTTTCATACCCATCGACTTTCTATGGGAGCATCATATGTTGATCCTAAGTTTGATGACTTTGCAAATCTCCTAATCCAAGAGGAAGCTAAGTTAATGAACATGGGTCTAATCAAGTCTTCCAAGCCACATGCATTGGTTTCTAGTGAGTCAAAGGTACAGAAAGAATCAGGGAATCTTGATAAGAAGCAAAAGATGAAAAAGAACAAGCCACATAAAGAATCAGAATCCACTCATTCAAAAGAAGAATCATCTAAGAAGAAGAGGTCTTTTTGTGCATATTGCAAGAAGGATGGACATGAAGAACATTATTGTTATAAGAAGGATATTGATGAGTTAAAAAATATTCTCAAAAGAAATCAAATTGATTTGCCTTCTAGAATGTCTGACTCTTCTCCTTCTTCTTCTTCAAAATAGTTTAAGGACAAAGGTCAAGCATCTACATTAGGATATAAAGGTCAAGCTCTTTGTGCTTATTCAAGTCTAGGATCAGGTAGATGGCCTCTAGATTCAAGAGCATCACATCATATGGCATCTTCACAATCTATATTCTCTTCATTTCAACCTTGTTCTATGTCTCCTATCTTGATGGGAAACAATACATACATGAGTGTACTTGGGAAGGGATCTATTAGTTTTGGGGACAACTCTTTTCAGGATGTTTTGTGTGTTCCTCATTTGATGAACAATCTTCTTTCCATATATTAGATTACACATGGTGGAAATGGGAGAACTATGGAGTTCACACCTGATTCAGTCATCATTCGAGACTTGGAGAGTAGAGAGATCATTGCTACTAGGGTGGTTGATCATTCATATCGGTTGTATACCTTTGCAGATTTTGCTTCTGATGGTGACATTGTTCCTTCGGTTGTTCATCACACTTCTAGTGTGCACCATGATTTAGAGGAGACATATGGCTACTTGAACTTGGGAGTTCTCACATCAGATCCAATACTTGAGCCATGCATTTCATCTCCTCCATCTACTGTTGCAGTTGATGATGCTTGTGATTCCACAGTTTGGGTTCCTTGTGATTCAGTACAGCAGGCTATACATTGTCTTCCAAATATGGCTACTTTGGATGGCTTCTTGACAGGTATTTTAGACTTGTTTGTGGAGTCTCATCTTGCAGATTTGGGGGACATCATTGATGACATTCATCTTCTCTTTGATGAAGATGCTCCTTCTTCAGTTGTTGTGAGGGAACACTCTAACCCTCTTGTTCATTCTCTACATGATCATTCTTTGCAGTTTGGCGTGAGTGTGGATAGTTTTGAACAACATTTGGAGGAGGCTTCTTTTTCTTTAGAGGGGATATCATTCTCTTTGGATCATGTTCTACATTCTGCTCTACTAGATGTTGGATTGTACTCTTCAGTAGTGTGGCTTAGAATGCCTATTTGGAGTGTGTCAGCTTTCGACATCGACATGGAGACACTTGAGCATGCTTCAGAGACGTCATACATCTTGCATACATCCTTGGTTTTGTTTCTTCCTAAGGGGAGGAACGTTCAACGAAATTGGATCATCTTCAGCATTCAATTTCGAGCTTCTACCATCATTGCAGGCGACTCAACATTGAGGGGGGGCTGCCTAGTCTCTCTTCTACTTCTCTCTTATGGGGGGGTCTTTTTCCTCACATGGGGTTTTTACCTTCTCATTCATGATTGAGAGCATTTCTATCTTGTATTTCATCTCTCTTTTGGGGAGGAGTTTTGTCCCACTGGGTTTTCTCCTTTTCTCCATTTGTGAGAGATTGCATTGCATTTGTACATGGGTACCTAACATGGCCTAGTTGCCGGGACCCATCTTGCATTGTTTGCATTTGTGTACATTCTCCCTAAGTTGCACTTAAGGGGGGGTGTTGGTGTAATTAAATATTTTGTACCTTGTCCTAGGTCATAATTACACCTTAGTTAAGTTTACTTAGGGACCACATAGGAGTTGTTGGAGAATTTCCACCTTTGGTGGACTTATCATGTTATCACTCTATCACCTCCACCTTTCATGGACATATCATGTGATTAGGGTTCCACCTTTTGTGGTAGATCCACTATTTGTGGTGGTTATCACATTATCACCTTTCCACTTTAGGTGGAGTGATAGCTTTTCATTGTTGTCTCCTGTCATAAGATTATGACACTTGTCATAATCTTATGCACTCCTATGTTCTCACCTTGGCTATATAACCAAGGGGTCTCTACTTCATTTGTACAAACATACACATTGAATCATATCATTGGCATAGAATACAGTTTATTCTTGTCACATTATTTTCTCTCTTCTTTGTGCTTTCTATTTGGTCCATAGATCTTGGCATCCATAGCCAATTATAACACAACATGTCATATGTTTCAAGAATATCAACAATCTGAGTATCCATATAGCTTTGAATCTGTGGGTATTGTTACCTGATTTTGCTTCTAGCTCAATTAGGTAGAGTTGAGATTGTGTTTGCAATTACAAGATAAAATGTATATATTCAAGTCTACTATGTTATATCCATATGCATAAAATAAATTATCAAATAGACTACATTACATTATGCAAATGTATACAACAGAGAAGAGAGAGAACAAATGTTGCATAATAGTTGTCTTTATTGATAATCATAAATTTATGGTGTCCCACACAAGCCGTGGGACTAACTACTTCAATATAGTAAAATAATAAGCTATACATTTGAAGACATAGAAAGTAAAAAAAATGCATATGGAAAGAAAGGGGATTAGTCATTGCCTGAATGATGAATCCCAGTTGAGTTGAACTGCTGCATCTACTTTTTTGGTGTAAATAAAGTCTTGTACCTAGTTTATTCATTACTAGGAGACTTATTTACACATGTTAAGTTTACTTAGGTCCTAGGAATCTTTCTAGAAGGTGTAATTTGTCATTAGTTGTTATCTTATCTTTTGAATTGTAATACATGTGAACCTAGGTAAGTGTGATTAGTTGTCCCATGTCATATGATTAAGACACTTGTCATAATCCTATGACATCTTGTATCTCACCTTGGCTATATAACCAAGGGGTTTCTACTACATTGAACATCACATTGACATTGAATATAGTTTATTCTTGTCATATGCATATTCTCTCTCTTGTCCTTTCCATTTGTTCTCAAGATCTTGGTAGCCATAGCCAATTCTAACATGGTAGCAGAGTGGGTTGGGTTGCATTGGATAGTCATTTTTTGAAAAGAGATGGTAAATATTGAAAATCTGAGTATGGTCTTCTCTTGCATCGTATGATGATCTGGAGAATCAAAAAAACTTGATAGAAATACTAGATTTGGGAGGGTTCCATTTGTGTCTCTTTATTGCAAGTTCAAATTGGAGCTTGTTGGTGCAAATCTAAGCTCACCATTGCATCTAGAGTGTTCAAGAAAGTCGATTTTGCCTTTTTTTTCGTCCAAATCAGACATATGAGGCCAAATCTATGAGGGTTTATAGCTAAAGTGTGGTTGCCAGATCTAGAAGGTAGCTGCAATTTTGGAGGATTTTTGGTCAAACTCGACCCTGCCATCACGTCTAGAAGGGCCAAAAACCCTAAGATCGACTACCAATTCGTCCAAATCAGAGCAGTTGTCCAGTGAGGAAAACATTTTTTACCAGGGATTCGTATGACCCCCCAGGTCATCATTATTACGCATGGTACGATTTTGAAAAAAAGCCATTATTTGGATCAGTTTAAATATTTTTGATTTTTTTTAGAAAAAAATACCAATTTAAAAATTTCTGCAAAGTTTGTTTTTTTGAAAAATTTTAAATTAAAAATCAAAAACAAAAAGTTTGCGGATTTTTTATTTCAGTATGCAAACGTACCGAGTCTTGCAAGGGATAGTGTACCATGGGCTCATAGGTGCCACACGGTGCCCTGTCATTTTTCACTGCCCCACCTTTTATACCGGTGTCCATTTCAAACACCTAGTGGTCGCTTTATTAAAAGCCCAACAACTTCAAAGGCATCCAAGGGTCAATAATTCAAAGGGGGCAGAATTTATAAAGGCTACAGTCTCTATTAAGAGGGCTGTGTACAACCTTACAAAGGGAGTGGGGGTGTGGCCACATCGGCCCTTCACTAAACCTTTTTTTAATTTTTTTTTTATTATAAAAAACATAAAAACTAGAATTTTCCAATCCCCTATATTTAGTGAAATATGGAATTCTGGCTAAATTTGGCAACATTTCTGATAAGTTTGGTGGAGGAAAGGATTTTGGAAATTTTTACCCCTTCACGGATGGAGTTTTGATTTTTGCACTTGATCTTCAAATGACAATAACTCGGGCTTAGGACCTCCTTTTGGTGAGCAATTTTTTTATTTGAGCTAATTTTTCATGCTCTACATGGTGGTACATTTAGATTTTAGTTTTGGTGTCTGGGTTTTTCAAAAATTACAGATTTTCATTGGTGTTGCTTCTTCATCCTCATTTTGGGAACTTTAGGAGCTCATATATCACTCCTACGGTAACATTTTTGGGTGGAGTTTTTTTTGAAAGTGCATAATTTTTCATTTGATTTTTAGTGGTATGATCATATTAATCTCATTTTATACCAAAAATTTTACTTGATTTAATGGCCTATTTTGGCATATGTAGCACTAAGATCAAGTCTATCTTGTTGTTTTTGGCATCTAGCAATTGTAAACACACTAAATATAAAGTTCCAAATCATATATTGCTTGGGGGGTTTCTTGATTGAGTGATTTGGGGGGTATCTCGGTGCATTTATTTGAATTTTTTGCTTGTGCTCTCTTATTTTCATGGATCATTCTAAGGTTCCTTTTCTCACATCATATAATTATTCAACATGGCATCAAAATGCATGGAGTAATCTACTGACTGAAGGTCACTCTCTATATGTTGAAGATAAGGTACCTAAACCTATAGATGTAGATAAAAAGATAAAATGGATGATTAAACATACCAAAGCTCTTGGATGTCTTCGTAGACTAGTTTCTCAAGATTTGTTGTTCGAAATTGAATCATGTAAAAACTCTCATGAAGCTTGGGAAAACATGAAACAATGTATGGTACTATAGATGAAGTAAGAGGCTATCAAATTGATAATGAATTGATGAGCCTTGATCCTAAGAACTTTGACAACATCCAAGACTACATCACTAAGGTTAATGATCTAAGAGAGCAATGTAAAGCATGTGGAATTGATAAGAAGGACATTCAGTTGGTCTACAATACAATGAACAAAATTGGTCTTGATTATGATTCTTTTGTTTCTATCTTTCATACTCATAGATTGACTATGGGGTCTGCATATACTACACCTTCATTTGCATCATTTTTTGAGATGTTGATACATGAGCAAAAAAATCTTCTCAATGGGTCTCATCAAGACTTCTAAATCTTAGGCATTGTTGGTTAGTTAGGTGAAAGAGTCAAAATCAGATAAGAAACAAAATAAAGCAAAGAAAACATACTCTTCTAAAGGAGAATCATCTAATAAGGAGAGGCCTACTTGTGCACATTGCAAGAAGGATGGACATGAAGAACATTATTGTTACAAGAAGGATATTGATGAGTTAAAAAATATTCTCAAAAGGAATCAAATTGATTTTCCTTTTAGAATTTCTAAATCTTCTTCTCCTTCTTCTTCAAAATAGTCTAAAAAGGACAAAGGTCAAGCATCTACATCAGGAAATAAAGGTAAAGCTCTTTGCAATTTTTTAGGTCTAGGATCAAGGAGATGACTTCTATATTCAAGAGCATCTCACCATATGGCATCTCCATAGTCAATCTTCTCTTCATTTTAGCCTTGTACTATATCTCCTATCTTGATGGGAAACAATACATACATGAGTGTAATTGGGAAGCGATCTATTAGTTTGGGGAAAACACTTTTCAGGATTTTTTGTGTTCCTCATTTTATGAACAATCTTCTTTCCATATATTAGATTACACATGGTGGAGATGGGAGAACTATGGAGTTCACACCTGATTTAGTCATCATTCAAGACTTTGAGAGTATAGATATAATTTCTACTGGGGTGGTTGATCATTGATCTCAGTTGTATACCTTTGAAATTTTTTCTTCTGATGATGACATTGTTCCTTCAAATATTGATCACACTTCTAGTGTGAATCATGATTCAGAGGAGACATTTGGGTTTTTGAAATTGGGAGTTCTCACATCAGATCTAGTACTTGAGCCATGCATTCTATCTCCTCCATCTATTGTTGCAGCTGATGATGCTTTTTTTGCTACATATATGGTTTCTTGTGATTCAGTGCAACAAGATCCTGATTGTCTTTCAGATTTGGCTACTTTGGATGGCTTCTTGATAGGTATTGCAAACTTGTTTGTGGAGTCCCATATTGTAGATTTTAGGACATCATCAATAGCATTCATCTTCTCTTTGATGAATATACTCCTTCTTCAGTTGTTGTGAGGGAACACCTTGACCCTCTTGTTCATTCTCTACATGATCATTCTTCACAGATTGCATGACTGTGGATACTTTTGGACAATATTTGGAGGAGTCTTCTTTGTCTTTATAGGGGATATCTTTGTCTCTGGATCATGTTCTACATTCATCTCTATTAGATGTTGGATTTTCCTCTTCAATAGTGTGTCCTAAAAAACTTATTTGGAGTGTGACATCTTTTGGCATCAACATGGAGAGACTTGAGCATGCTTCAGAGACATCATACATCATCCATATTCCTGACATCCTGCATACATCCATGGTTTTGTTTCTTCCTAAGGGGAGGAACGTTGTTCGGCTAGGTTGAATCATCTTCAACATTCAATTTTGAGCTTCTACCATCATTGTAGGAGAATCAATATTGAGGGGGGGTTGCCTTGTCTCTCTTTTACTTTTCTCTTATGGGGGGGTCTTTTTCCTCACATGGGGTTTTGGCCTTCTCATTCTTCATTGTGAGCATTTCATTTTTTGTAGTTCATCTCTCTTTTGGGGAGGAGTTTTGTCCCACTGGTTTTCTCCTTTTCTCCATTTGTGAGAGCTTTCATTTGCATATGTACATGGGTACCTAACATAGCCTAGTATCCAAGACCCATTCTTGCATATTTGTGTCATTTGAATAATAATCTGCTACTCCCTAAGTTGCACTTAAGGGGGGTGTTGGTGTAAATAAAGTCTTGTACCTAGTTCATTCATTACTAGGGGGCTTATTTACACATGTTAAGTTTACTTAGGTCCTAGGAATATTTCTAGAAGGTGTTAGTTGTCATTAATTGTTATCTTATCTTTTGAATTGTAACACATGTGAACCTAGGTAAGTGTTATTAGTTGTCCCATGTCATATGATTAAGACACTTGTCATAATCCTATGGCATATTGTATCGCACCTTGGCTATATAACCAAGGGGTTTCTACTACATTGAACATCACATTGACATTGAATACAATTTATTCTTGTCATATGCATATTCTCTATCTTGTTCTTTCCATTTGGTCTCAAGATCTTGGTAGCCATAGCCAATTCTAACATCCTTCAACCCCTCTTGCTTGTCCAACCTCCAATGCTCCAAAGTTTCCTGCACGTGTGAGGAAAATTTTATTAGAGCTCATGATCACCAATCGTTACATATGAAAACATCTACAAACATATAGCCTAATCCTCATAAAGCATTGAAATAGTCTACATATCACAGATGTTGAGGAAAATAGAAAGGTTATCATAAACATCCATCATATGCTTTGTTTTATCTAGCATGTTTGTTTACTGTGCAGGTACAGGTTGAATATCATTGCAATATCTATTTGCTAAACATCACAACATTTGGAGTAAAATGGACTCCCACAAGGGTTGATATTAGCATGCTATCCTCTTGATGTTTGAGAGGCATATGAAGTATGTATTCACCATAGCAATCACATAAAATTGCTCATCATTTTTAAGTACAATTCAGATATGTTTGCAATGCAAGGAGCATTTTTATGCATAAAAAATGGCATTATAGAGGCTTACAAATTCCTTGAGACAGTCCAATCAAATGACAAGTTGAATATCACAATAAATTGGTTACCAAGCAAGGGTTTTGAGAAGGACTATCAAATATGGTTTAGGGCAGTCATGCATTGTTGCGTTTAAAAGATGTTGTCATGACAAGTAGAGCATGGGAAAATAACTAATATTCTAACTTGTTAATCCTTATTCAATGAGAACACTCATATATTATGATAAAGGGACAACAAATATCCATATGCGATCCATAAATAGGTAGCAATGAAGGTAGCTCATCATCATCTAGTGATAAGGCCAGGTTTGTAGAAGGTAGTGCGTGATTTAAATTGATAAACCCATCATGGTATGTTAGTCTTTCAAGCTACAAAGATGGAAATTTTGGCAAAAAAAATGATATTCAACAAGGTACAATCATAATAACCAAGGGGATTGTCAAAATATTATGATAGTCATATGGGGGATGAGGGCATATTTGAAGCAAAGGGTAACAATCCTAAAGCGACCATGTTACTAGGTAGACTATGAAGAGGGGAAAATTTAGAGGTTCATAGTGATGAAAATATATGACATGACTTTAATCGTGATCAAAGATATGTCAATAAGAAGACATCGACTATAGGAAGGTCTCCAAAAAGGTATGAGATAATGCAAGATCCAAAAATAGTCCTATGCAAGCAAGGGTTTCAAGTACATAAGGGTAGTGTTCATGAAGGAATGGAAAAGATGTGTAGAGTCTTTAAATTATAACCGTATTGTGCAATGGTATTGAATCATTTTGCGAACCATTTTTCTTCACAGAGTAGCATTTTCTTGTGGAACATTTGATAGAGATAGCCTTTGTTTCAACTGATCAATCTCTCATGAAATCTCATTCATATTATAATCTTTCACAATCTTATCATAGCAAGGTGATTATGACATCGTTGGCCACTACTACATGGCATCCCAACAAAAATAAAGCCCAAAATAGAAGAATGATACAAGAGGAGTAAAAACCCTCAAAATTTCTTGAGAGGGAGAGTAAAGAAGTATGGAGACCGTAGTTTTCAAAAAGTAAAAGAAGAGGTAAGTTGAGGTAAATGGAGGAGTGCAGAAATTTTTAAAAATCCTTGAGTTCCTATAGAAATATTTGAGGAAAAATGCAGAGATAAACAAAACCCTTGGCCATGAAACAAAATAGAAGACCCATAAACCAATATTCTGAGAAAATGGGAATGCAGCCACAACCTGTGGTGTTTTTATTAAAATATGCAAGCTATTGATATGAGTGAAGCATGAAAAAAAAGCAACATAGCTCAAAATGAGCTTATATTCTCAAAAAATGAAAAGAAAATACAAAAAATTCCTTCATAAAGAGCTCACTTGAGCTATTTATGTTGATTGTGCTCATAAATCTATTGGAGAAGCCCACTATGTGTTCAAAATATGCCATGAAAGATCCTCCAAATAGCTCTAGGTGAAACCCTATGGCGGTACCCTCAAGTATCCAAAAAAATTACAAAATAAAATGAGAATACATACGATAGGTTTGGTGTGGTTTTGCTTTAGGGTTTCAACCCTAAACATGCCAGCAAAAATCAAAGGCATTTTTTGCCTTCCTTTTAAAATTTACAATATTATTAATTTGCAATATTAATAATACCCGTCATAGTGTATGTGTTAAGTGGTTAGATTTTTTCCCCTTTAATTACTTCTCTTTTTGCATTGTCTTCAAGACATAGGTCGAGACAATACTTTTATTTTACACCAAATTTGTAAATGTAAAATATTATTTAAGTGATGTATCTATAAATCACTTTATTTAATGTTGTTCATAATGTAAAATAATGAAGTGTTTGTTTGCTACGTTGAGTTTTAGGATATGGTGAAAGGGGAGTTAGTTGTTTATGGTTGTTATGGTTATGCCAAGCATATAGGGGAGGTTGGAGAGGTTTGCAAACATATGGAGGGAATATAGGAGATTGTTTTGATCATTTTGAAGTCTTTAGGAGTAACGTAGAGCATTTTTGGGGTGCATTTATGGTTGGACATGGTCAAAGTTAACCTTTTCAACACTTTGGATCCTTTTTGGAGGAGATATAGTAGCTATACTTTTGGCTTTGTTGTTGCATACAACCAAGAAGGTTCTAGGTCCTATTTTGGTGGATGGTGGTGGAGGATGGATATAGTCACTTGCTGAATCATTTTGTACTTAGTTTTGATTATGTTTTGCTTTTTCTTAGTGACTTTTTTGGAGTCCTTTGGAGAGATATTGCATATTTTGTAACTCTTTTGGACATGTATATTAGTTCATACCTTGATGATTAATGGAGATAATCAGTTTGACCTTCTTAGTTTTTTGTTTCATTGTATGTATTTGGATGATTTGATGCAACTACTTATGAATTTTATCATTCCTATTTTTGTGTCTCATTAGTGTCATCTTTAAACAAAAATTATATGTAATTTTAGGTTGTATGTTGTGTTGTGTTGTAGGTGTTTCAAGTTGTGAAAGCTTTCTTTCCTTCTAGGAGTGTGCATTGTAGCCTTCTTACAGAATACTGATGCAAAACATATCAATATTGAGTTGTGTTCATCAATATTATAGTTGATAACCTATGTATGCAAGTTTTTTGCAAGTCTAGTAAGTGTTTTGGTGCATCACCTTCCTTAAATTTCAGTTTTTCAACTTATGTTATCTTCTTTCCCCTTTTCCTTGGCAAATCATTGGATTAGTTTAGGTGAGTACAATTTAGGAGCCAACCTTATTTGGAGGTCCATTCCAAGTTTAAGCAACCCACATGCCTTGGAATGTTCCCATGTTACTCCAAAATGCTAAGTTATGCAACGTAGGAAGGGTGTAGTTTTGAGAGATAACTGGTCTAATCCAATTTGTAAATGCACATTTTTCAATTTCCCTACAACATTGACCTTAGTTTTATCCAATTGTATAACTTTCTTATGAGTTTGAACTGAAGTTAGACCCAAATTTTTAAAAATAGATAACAACATAACATTACCTAAGGCTCCAAAATCCAATAGGTAGTTATGGAAATTCTTTGAAATTTTTTAGAGTCAAAAGGAATGGGGTGTCCCCGTCTTTCCTCTATAGAGAGTTGCATTCATGTCAATAGTTGGAGTCGCCTGTCTTTCCTTTCAAGTGATCTGCCTCATCCAAGGCCTTCAACAACATTTTGTGTTGAGAGGGATACCACTTCATAATGTCAAAGAATGATAATGAAGTCATCTGTTTCTACATTTCTGAAATCAGATCATACTCTTTTCCACTATTATACTAATATCTAGGAATGAAATCAGAGTTACCTTTGTTTGGGAACTCAAGTGGGCCTTTTGGTGGAGGTGGGTTGTTATTTTCTTTTTTATTAGGGGGGAACATGTTGTTGGGAGGGGCAGATGTGGTGAATGGCCCTTTATTCCTTTTTCTCAAAAAATGGCCACTCTTTGCCTGAAAAGCTTGGGCATCATATGTATTCACTTCTGGTTCATTTTCTCCCTGCATGGGAAAATGATATTCCTCATCATAAGTCTCAAAAGCCATGAATTTATTGATAAATCCACCACCTTTGTTAGGATTACCTTGTGGTTACTTGGAATCAACCTAAGCCATCTTAACCATTTTTTCTACCTCTAGGTAGTTAACTTCAGAATGCCTGGCAGTGCCATGCAACCTGCACCAGTTAGTCATCAAGTTCAAATCTGCAACATTTGCAGTATGTGTTTTATCTTTATTGTCTTGATAGCTATGGGGAACTCCTCCATTATTTGGCCTAGTACCCCATTGTCTATTGTTGGGTATATGGTTGTATCCCCTATTCTAATTCTGATAGTTCTAGTTTTGGTTCTAGAAGTTTTGATTATGGAAATTTCTTTGATTATGGTTAGTGTTCTGGTTGGAGTAGTTGTTTTGGTTGGAATAACCTCCCTGATTCTGGTATTGGTTTTGATTTTGGTTTTGAGGGGGGTTCATCTTCAACTGGGTCATCTCCTTAGTCACTTGAGACAAAGTTCTCTTCAGATTTTCCAACTCTATCATCAAATGAGAAGTGCACTCACTTTCTACAATTATTGTAGCTGATGGGTGGGGTGTGGTGTTAGATCATCTAGATTGATTATGATAATTTGGATGTTGTTGGGAGGAATCTAAAGTTCCACCATTGACCCATGGTAATGTAGGTGGAGGTTGCAATTCAGCCAAAGGTCCATAAGTAGAATGGAACATCCCTGGGACTGTATTAAAAAAAAAGGGGTTCCATTGGGCATTCTAAGATATCCTAAGGGAGACATGATCCCTCCCATACCATCTAATTGGGAGCTTACCTGCTATTTCAGTTTGATGGCTAGGTGGTATACTTTAGACAGTGAATCAATATCTACTGCGAGGTAAGTTCTTTGTAGAAATGGATTGACCAGTGGGTCTATGGCCTTAAGGTATGCCTGAATGGTGATATTCTCAGCCACCATGTATGGTTCTTGAAATCTCTTGTACATCCTTTGGAACCATGTGTTAAATAAAGGTAATGGTTCATGTTGTTCCTTCCTAATTGTGGCAAATTGGTGATATAGGATGGCTAGGTCTATGTAGACTCAAAATTGGTTAATGAAGACATCTTCCAAATTAGTCCAACTGAGGATGGATCTAGTAGGAAATTCAAGTACCAATTGTAGGCCATATCTCACAATGAGTAAGGAAATAGTCTACATGCAATGCCATGATGTGCTATTTGGGCCTGAGTGCAAGCATCTTTGAATGCCTGTATGTACTCTTCAACACTTTGAGACTCTCCATGGGCGTACCGAGGGTAGAACTTCTCTGTATTTTTGGGCATCTTGTGTATACCACCAGGAATAGTTCCTAGTGGTGAGTGGATTATTTGCAAAGAACACCATTGGTGGTGGTGGGTTAGGTTGTTCTAGCTATGGAATTAATGGGAATACAGTTGGAGTAGGTAGTGGTGTTAATGGTGGCAAGATTGAGGTCCTATGGGTCTAGTAGGAGATCTAAGTTCAACTAATGGTTCATGATTGATAGAAGATCTCATAACTCTTTCAAAACTGTTTGGTGAAAAGGACCCAATTCACTCTAGTTTGTTCCACTGGGACCTCCTTCTAGTGCCAATTTTGTTGATTGTTAAAATAACACAACAACATTTATACAAAATATTTATACTCTATTTCTTCTAGAAGAGACACCTGATCTAAAGTCACCTATCTTCCAAGGTGTCTGTAGTTGGTTCTCAACTATGTTGTCATCATTCAGTGGTTCATGCAACCATAATTTTCAAGGGGAATTTTATGGTAGAACGATACAAACTAGGTAATACATAGTAATCTAACATGGAGGGTTTAAATAAACAGAAAAAGATCGACCAAAGACTTAGAACAAAAAAATGTGAACACAAATTTCTTTAAATTTAGACATGCAATTCCTACAATGAGCATTTCCTAATTAACTAAAACTATAGAATATAATAATTCATGAAAATATCATGCAATCACATCCATCCACAGTGTAGATTTAACACTTGTAACACAATTCATCATCACTTTTTTTAAAAATCAATTTTCAACCATAAAACATCACAAGCTCATCACCAAAATTCACAATTAAATAAACAACAAGAAACATCATCCACATACAATATAATAGATGGTTTTAAATTCAAAATCTTCTATTGATTTTTATCAACTAAGAGACATTTATGCACAACAAAATCCACTAGCATACAAAAAACCATTGTCTATCAATATTACCATTAAACTAACAAATTTTTGGAAACTAACTATTTGCATTAAAAATTGTAAAAATATTCATTCCTCTGTATAGAACTATAAAAATAAAGATGTCTAGTTTAAGCAAGCAAATATGACTTCAATTTTCCAACCTTTATAATGAGGAGAGATTTTAATCTTATAGACAAAATTAAACACTAATTTCTCCTATCAAAAATCATGATCCACAAATTCGGGGCCTAGATCCGCAATTATAGGGGGGCGCCTCCAGTTGAGTCTCTATCTTCACTTACTCAAATTACTGAGATGGAAGAAGTGCGTTTCATTTCAACCTCATCAAAATTGGACTGGAGTTGATTGCTGTTCACTGCTGATAATCAATGTGTCCCCTTCTTGGCTGCCAAAACTTGATCTGGAGTTAACTCTTTATCAAAAAGTGATATGGAGTTGTTGTTGTCCATAGGGTGCTTAGAAATGATTGAATTTTATCCTTTTTCAAAAATATAGAATATTCTCCTTTCACTTTTTCCCAGTCTCTTTCAAAAATCCATGGAATTCATCATAGTTGTTGAAGAACACCTTTAGAAACTATTTATGCCCGTCAATCCAATCCACTTTGAACTTCACTTCTTCAAACTCTCTAGTAGCCACAACAACTGTTTCTCAGAACTGACTGATATTCTTTTCATCCCATTGAGTTTCAAACCTTATGTTCATCAATCTATCCAAGAGAGTCCCTTTAGGTCCATCACCCTCTTTAATCATTTTTTCTAACCGTTCACCCCAACTATCACTTGTTTCCTGCAATGAAATCCATCATCCATTTTGAGGTAAATCTTTTGTAGTAACTTGTGTAACAATCTCCTCAAATATACTTGCATGTTTCCTTATATCATATTGAGCTTTGAGGAGAATTGTCCCGTGTTCAATAAGTACTTCAAACCTGAAGGTAGGAATTCTAATAACCCTTTTGAGGTATTCAGGATCTTCATCACCTAAGATTCCTGACTGGATCATTATTTCCCTAGATGTTTTATCAATCAGTCTCAAACCCTTCAAGTACTTCCTCTACTTATATTCTTCTTCCAACCATTCTTTATTATTTTCTTCAATTTTTTTGAGAAGGGTAAGAGCTTCATCATATTGTTTGTATCCTTCCTCCATGATTTTCTCAATCTCCTTAAAATCATCGAACCAAATATCAAAATAGTTAGCATTCCTTTTCATCTCAGTTAGCTTATCAAGTTTCTCTAGACTCATTAATAAAGGAACTTTTGAAGGTGTTGGCTATTTGGAAGTAAAGGTAGTGAGTTCCTTAAAAAAAATTCTCATTTTTCTCACCTGAGCCTTGAGTTCATCTTTGGCTTTCTTGTCTTTGATCATCCTTGATTTGGTAGCAGTGGCCACAATATCAATGAGATTCATTTTCTGATTTCTGGTTTTTTTACCCAGTTTGATAGTACTTACTTGATAATTTGAAGCTCACAACTCCCTTTTATCCTTATTAGTTACCAAAGTAGCAATGTCTGCCACCAAGTCCCCATCATCAATGAGCCTTGTGGAATGAATGGCTTGGGGATTTTTCTTAGGCTTCACTTTGTCTACTTCCTTGATCCTGTCATCCTAGGTTACTGGTTGGGCTTGGACTTGCTGCCTTTTCACCATATTTAACTTAAGCCATGTAGGAGAAACTGGCTAAGGAATTACTTGTTGAGTGCTAGGATATGTTGATGAAGGAGGTGTAGAGGAGATTGTTACTAGTGTTTGTTCAGAAGAAATCCTCTATTGTTCTTCTTTCTCTTTGAGCAATCTCTCTTCCTCTAACCTCTCAATTTCAGCTCTTATCTCCTCCAATTTATTTATCTCAAAATCCTTTTGGGAAGCTTATTCTTCATCCCTTAATCTTTACTTCTCTATTTCTTTTGCATGAGATTCTTCCTTTACTACCTTATCTTCTTCAGCTTTCTCCTGTAGTTCAAGCTCTTGTGCATGGGCCTCTTCCTCTTGAGCTAGCTCTTCGTCCTTCCTTCTTTGTTCCTCTTCTTCTTCTTTAGCTAACTCTTTAGTAGCTTGTTTTTAAGCACCCACGTATATTTCCTTTTGTTCTTCATCTATCAACACATCTATCAATTCAGCCTCATTCCAAAGGATTCTTTCCTAGAACCTAGTGTCCTCTTCTCCAACTTCAACTTCATCCCTCTCCAAATATTCTTCTCATTCTTCTTTTTTCCTCTTCCTCAAAATCCAAGGGCGCTGGTGATTCTATTACATCAATTATTGGAGGCCTTTCTTCTTGACTAAATCTAGCTCCCGATGTTGATGGTTTGGTGGGAGGAGTATCCTTAGTTTGCATAGGAACTTCAACAAGACCTTCCTAGACAACTTTCTCTCCAGGGTACACTATAGCTAAAGGTTGAACAACAAGACCTACAACAACCTCTGCAATAGCAAAAAAATAAGTGACCTTAGCCTATTTCAAGGCTTCCTCAACCTTCTTCATTGTGATTTTCTCTTCTACTAGGGAAATTTCTTCTATAGTTGCAGTATTTTTATTCAACCTCTTATATTGTCTCGTTTTAGTTGAGGAAGTGGGATCACTGCTAGAATATTTCTTTCTTGAGGCCTTAATTCTTGGTTTCTTGAGATGACACTAAGCCATTTCAAACTCCTATCAACAACTACCAGTGAAACTTTATAGATATTAGTTTCCTCCTTCTCCATCCAATTGATTAGCTCTAAATCCTTGGTGGCCACTTTATCCATTTCATATCGGGGATCAAGAGTGATCCCATCATTAGAATTTCCTTCTAGTATATATTCTTTAACCCCTAAGTCCTTCATTTGGGGAATGGCCAGCCTTTCATATCCCCTTCTTCTCACTTCAAATTGATCTTGCAAGTTTGTCCAAAAGTCTTTGAGAAGTGGCCGATGGAGGGGAAATTTTGAAGTGTATAGACCATTCATTTTCTTCTTAGGATCGAATTCCTTCCTGGATGTATGATGTTTGAAATTCATTGAATGAAATTCCTCTGTTGTTGACTTAGCTGCTATAGAAGAAAAAGAAGAATAATAAAACCTTAATTGCATTGGGAATGAATTGAAACTAGCCTTGTGCATTGCAGAAAACTTGGTGTTTACCTCAACTTCTTGATGAGTAAATTCCATCAAAATCCACCTGTCACCACAACACCTTGGTAATTTGAAAGGGTGCTTATCATATCCAAACATTATGAAATAGGTGGATTTGGGGTATTGGATAAACCAATATCCCCACTCTTCAATAAATTCCATTGCTTCCTTTGACAACCTAAAGCCAACATCTCCTATGAGTTGATTAATGATAACATACAAAATGCATCATTGACTCTTTTAAAATGTCTCTCTGCTGCCTTCAACTCTAGTTGGTCATAGTGCTCCACACTTTCTTCTGATCTAGACCATCATCTGTTGATCCCACAGTAGTTAAACCCAAAAATCATCCCATCCTTGCAGGACAATAGATTACATACGAAGACATGCAAAATGTCTTGGTTTCCCTTGCTTTGATCATTTGATCATGGATGTTGTCAAAAATAATGTGTCCGCAATCCAAGTGTTGTGATCCATCTATAATTAATTTGATAAACAGGAACATCCAATTCTCAAAGGCATGGGAATCTTCCTTTCCAAATACTCTTGCTAGCAATGTGATCATATCACCAATATCCTCAAAGAAATCAAACCTTTTGGGCTTAGGTGGTAGCTTCTTCACCAATTTCTTCCCTGTTTTGAGCCACCTCTTGTTAATAAGCAGTTTATTTCTATCCTCATCTGCTACCCACCATTTTAATGCATTAGCTTCAGACATAATCTTGGGGTTGTCATGAGGAGGAGGATCAAACACTAGTTTAAGCATCCCTGGAGTTAAATCAATGATCTCATTCCCTTATGAATCAATACACTTCCTCTAGGTTGGATTGTAAGCTTGTGCAGTAGTTAATATGAATTTTGGACATTGCAAAACAATAGGAAATGTGGCTACATGTGCCAACCCAAAATCTACAATCCTCTTTTCCCTTGGGGAAGCATCTTCTAAAAAATTATCCTCCCAAAATTGTTTCAAATCAATATGAACTACAAGTGTATCAGTAATCTTCATGACCTCAGAACCAAATTTGGATGGAATTGGGGTCCCTTGAAACTTGCACTTCATAGTGACAGGAACCTATTCTAGTTTTATCTTTTTACTGGCTTCTTTTGATGTTCCTTCACCAGTTGCATCTTCCTCCAAATCAAACATTTGTTAATTCTTGCAATATTGACCATTATCAGACAAAAAGAAGAAATGTAAGGAAATAGATTAGCACAAGCATTCACTCGAGAAAAACTCCCATTTTACAAGCTAATCCAATGCTTTCGGGTTTTAGATTCGGGATAGATTCAAGAACTTATCATTTTAAGCCTAGCACTGAACTATGTTGGAAGTCAAGATCAGAGAATACCTTGAACATGATCCTAATATAACATCCTTTCAATAATATCAGACATCGAAATCAAGCTTTAAGTCAGCACCTATACCAGTACTGGTAAGAAGAATTTAGTTTTCGTTCCACGATTTGATCCTATAATGTGTTTGAAAATCGGGACCAAGTTAACACAAAGCACTAATACTTAACAAATGGAGTTGGTTGAGGGTTCTCCCTAAGTTCTGATCTGGATGAGTCATCAGAAGTTAGAATTGAGATATGGTTTGAAGATGGACTCAAAGGAGTACAAGTTTGAGTAACACCCCGAGTTCTGATCTCAATGAGATATAGGGAGTTAGAATCAAGATATTGTTTGGAATTAAACTTATGGAATATGAGTAAGCATGGATCAACTCTGAGTTTTGATCTTGATGTTGTGTTAGAAGTCAGAATCAGGATGACACCATATGATTGAACTTAAAATTATGTCAAGGGTTCAGTGCCGATCTGAAATGCAACTCTAATGGTAATGTAGGGATCGAGATCGGGACATAAGGTTATATATTGCAAAACTTCTTGAACATATTGAGGTCACAACATGAACTTCGATCCCAATGAAACATTAAAGTTGAAATTGAGACAAAGAAAAGACTGGGACCTAGGCGATGGTAAAAGGTCATAGCATATTTCTGAATCCTGATTTTGAAAAAGATGCGGGAATCGGACGTGAGAAAAGAAAAGGTTTAGACTCTTGGTTTGAAATGATTGAATTTTTTAAATTATCAAATTTAAAACAAAATCTACTAGGAAGTACAGAAACCCTGGTAAACTAGGGCACAATGGGAACATACAACCCACACAAGAAACAAGAAACAAAACACACACAAAATAAAAAAGGAGAAAACCGAAAACAAAATAAAGGCAAGCGAACCAGAGGGTTTGAGGAAAAAATGAAACAAACCAAAAAGGATGCCAAGAAAATGGAAAAGAAATCATAACGAAAAAGAAAAGAAAACAAGAAACAAGAAAAACGAACACAAAAAACATTGACAAGCCAAAAAAGAAAGGAAAACACAAGAAAATTACACCTAGACCTCACAAACGCAACAATAAATCCAATAGCATGATGACGAATTTGTGCACAATCTCCAAAGTCTAACCCTTAGCTCTGCTTTGTTGCACTTTGTCAAAGTGTACAAGCCAAAATGAGAAAAAACCAAGGAGTGGTGGGAATAAAAACTCATTCGTGCATGAAAACATGTGTTAATTAATGTGGGTAGGTCAAGCCTCAAGATTAGGGTGGAGGTCATAAATGAGCCATTATGAGAATAGAAGGTAAGTAGGAGTCAAGTCAGGATTGGATGCTGAACGGGAACCTTTAGTGAGTGCAAAGTTTCAACAAAGATCTGAAGTCCAAACCCCAACAAAAAAAGATAGACGTGGGAATCAGGATCAGGATGGAACATGGAAAAATAACTTTAGAAAATTTCTTGGTTCCAGTTCCAATCCAATATCCGATTCTAAAACGCACAAAGAGAGTTAGAAATCAAAATTGAGATGAAGAAAGGAACAAAAACTTTGGAAAAGTTCCTAGTTCCTATTCCGGTCCGATGTCCAATTCCGACACACACACAAAAACACACAAGGAAGAAAAGTGGAGGTCTGGATCGAAATGAAAACATAAACTTACACTATGGATATTCTAATACTTGTGTGATAAGCCCATAGTGCATAAGATAATTGAGTTTTCCAATCCTTGTTATTTTTACTTACTATTTATTGCAAGATTTGTTTAAGCGTTTTGTTTGTTGCTTCCGCTTGACCATTAGATTGTGGGTAATAAGGTGTTGAAAAATGATGTTGAATGTGAAATTTTTCCAAAAAAATCTTTATTTATTTTTTCTTAAATGGCATCCCATTGTCTAAAACTAATGTTGAAGGAATACCAAATCAAGCAATAATATTCTCCAAGATGAAACGATAAATTGCATCAACAATCATAGATCGAAGAGGAATTGCTTCTACCCATTTTGTGAAGTAATATGTTGTGGTAATTATAAATCTATGTCCAAAAAAGGAGGGAAGGGAAAATTTTCCAATGAGATCCAAACCCCAAATCAAAAATGGCCAAATAGGAACTTGGGAATGAAGTTTGGAAGCAGGATTATGAATCAAATTGTTATGCTCTTGATATTTTTGACACTTCTTGATATGATCAAAAAAATCTTGTGCCATGTTTCACCAAAAGTATCCTATGCGGATGAAATTTTGAACTAACGATCTTCCACCACAATTCCCCCCTCAAGCACTTACATGAGCTTCTTCAAGGGAAATAGGAATTTTTGATTGTATAAGGCATCTAAGCAAGAGAGTGTCGAAGGCTCATCTATATAAGACACCTATTAGGATTATATATCTAATTATGAGTTTTTGAATATGAGATCTAGTTTTCTTAGTAGTTGGTTTAGGAAAAGTACCTTCTTTTAAATAATTGAATATCAATGTGTACCATTCACTAGAGACTTCAATATTTGAAGCTAATGCTTCTTTCATTATTTCATCTATTGGGGGTTTTATGACCATGTGGAATATGAATGTAAAATTCATGGAAGGATCTTTGATAGAAACAAGGGAAGTAGCACTTGCCATTGCAACTACATGTCGATTATCCTTTTGAGGAACATTGTTGATGGTGAAAGATTCAAAACATTCTATCAATGCCATTGTAAAGTTTTTCTATTAACTTATCATGTTTCATTTGATAGGATCCATTGATTTTTTTAATGACTAATTGAGAATCACCAAATATACGGATGTGTTGAATAACTAAGGATAAGGCCACATGTATCCTATCAATTAGGGCCTCATACTCCATAGTGTTGTTTGTACATAGAAAGTTTAAATGGTAGGATAGGGGAATCAAATTTCTTGAAGGTGGTATTAATATAACCCTTACTCTAGAGCCAATTCAACACTTAGAACCATCAATATAATTCCCATGTTTTATTTTCTATGGTCAACACATTCTCATTAGGGAATGAGTCACGAGTGGGTAATTCTAATTGTGAAGAGGCATTAGCTAAATGGTTGGTCAAAGCTTGTCCTTTGATCGCCTTTTGAGGAACAAACTTAAGATCAAACTAAGTTAACAACATAACCCACTTAGCTAAATGTTCTGATAAATCTATTTGAGCAAAAAGGTATTTTAAAGGATCAAATATCGTGACAACATGCACTTCTACATTTAATAAATAATTTCTGAATTTATTAGTAGCAAACACAAGAGCCAAAAATTAATTTTCTATTGTTGTATATCGAGTTTCATAATCAATAAAAGTTTGGATAAAGTAATAAACATGATGTTCTTTACTATTTTCATCTTGTCGAGCCAATAACGCAGCCAGAGCATGGGCTAATGTTGATATGTAAAGGATGAATTGTTTTCCTTGAATAGTGGGTTGTAAGATGAGAGGATTAGCTAGATATTCTTTCAAACTTTTAAAATCCTTTTTACAATCCTCACTCCATTTAAATTTTTATTCTTTCTTAAGGAGTTGGCTAAAGAGCAGAGTATGATCCGCTAATGATGCAACAAAGTGATAGATAGCTTGAATATTTCTTTGTAAACTATTTAGTTGAGAAATCATCTAGGAGGTGGCATGTTTATTATAACATGTAAGGTACGAATCTCAAATAACAATAAATAAAACTTCATTGGCAGGAGAATATTTAGATTACCAAAATCAAGAGGAAAATCCTCACTACATGAAATGTCATCACTTGAAATTATGATCTTACATGGGACAAAAATAAAAAGATTTAATTAGGCAAACAACACCAAAAACTCAAAATAATATAATGAAAGCACAATAATATACCAATATACAGGTATCATCCACATAAGATGTATAGTCATGAATTACATATGCCAATATCACATCAATCTAATTATAGACATGCAAGTAATTAAGCCTCTGATCGGCTTATACCCTCACTTAATCATATACAAATTAGGATACGAGAACATGGTCCAGGTTCTTTTTCCGCCAAACCATGAAGCCTACGCTTCCTCAGAGAGTTCTTCTTGACATGAACCACTAACCCTGCATGAGATGCTTAGGAAAAAAATCAATGTACAAGATGGAATCTGGTGCATGCCTAATATATCTACATGCATTTATAATTACTCTAGAACATGTGCTATGATCGATACCAAGATATTGCAGAGAGCAATAATATATAATAAACCCATCAATTTAAATGGTCTAAAGAAGCTTGGCCAAGGATAATGCCATCTATAACAATACAATAGTAGATCTGCAAAAGTAGAATCTACACTTCCTCATACCCACATTCGATACCTGTCCCGAAAGGTAACTTTCCAAAAACACCCATAGAAGACTCTCATGAAAGATAGTAATAAACATCCCAAACAATCCAAGCATAAAGACCACAATAATAATTAAAATTTCTCTTTATTCTTTCGTATAAAAGATGAATTTGACCATAAGTAATAGTCATTGTTCCATTTAATACATGCAACTATGAAGACTTGAAATATTATCTAGTAATAATTTCTCTAATCTCACACAATATTAATAATACACTTGCAACACTATTTTTCCATTTCATGCAATTTTTATGTACATTCATTCACTATGTACAACAAATGCTTATGCAAGAGAACTAATGAATAAATATCTAATTACATTAATTCAATAGCTATATGTTGATTTTATTTTGTTCTAATACCTTCATAAGAAGTAGTAGCATAATGTGTAATTTACATAAAAATTTCTAGTGGCATGCTTCTAATTTAGCGACATGCATCTCGATTATGAGCTATACTTATCTAATTTCAAAGTAAAATCTTTCTATTCTTATTTTTATTGATCAATCTAAATACATATACATTCATAAATATAATAAATCAATATTGAATATATTGATCAAATATTTTAGCAAAACTTAAAAGAAACCAAACTATAGTTTGAATTTTGAGGATGAAACTAGGAACATAGCAACTATATTCACAAATCTTTGATTATAAAAAATATTGTAAACCACCTCTTTATCACAATTCCTATCCATGCAAGACCATCATGACACACACACACACACACCCCAAATAACATCTAGTTCAAAATACAAAGGATAGACATGTTGAATTAATGGGTTGAACTCGTCTACAAGAATTATTCTCCAAAATAATCTAAGATGACACATTGTGACTACTAGAAGAGTTCCAAATATATAATTATGGGCTTATTCTACTCAAGGAAGCTCTAAAAAATAAATCTTATTAATAAATGGATAATGAGCCACGATAGCCTTTGCTACCTGTGATAAAAATAGAGAACATCACAAAGCCCCAAGAGATGAATTTATGATAGCACTAGTCTAAAACATGACAACAATTCATTTGAATATATTTTAATGTATTGAAAATAAAATGAGATTCAAATCAAACTCACTAAAGGTAAAACTAATGGATCATTCACGTACATGTTATTGAGTTACATAACATACATGATATGTCAAGGTATAAGTTATTGCATGCAACCATTTCACAATTTTGCACAAGGACTGCGTCTAAGCATAATGTATAGAATATGTTGTAGTTGTAATATCCCAAATAAGACTTAGAGTCACTATAAAAATAAAATAGGGTGTGAACTCCTATACCTAAATCGTTGAAATCCTCAACCCAAAATCTTAGATGTATTGAACTAACTATTCCCATAATCTACTAGATCTGAATTCACATTCATAACATCCCAAAATATATTTCATATGATGCACCATTTTCAATAGGGATAAGAAACCTTTTTAAACCAATGCTTAAAAAATCATATCTAACCCATAGTGGCTAGTAGCTCCAAACAAACAACAAAGATTCAAACCCTTAATAAAATGGTTTAGTAGACCAAACATATGGAAAACTAAATATCAAAACACCCAAACACCAGACAATAAAAAACACAATTGACACAATCACATTCAAAACATAATGATGAAACCCAAAACACATTTGAAGTGAAAAAGATAAAAAATTATGTATAAGCAACAAAACACAAACCATACTTGACATAAAGTCGAAGCTTAGGAATATCATGACCGTATGTAAAAGTCTTTCATATGAGTTCCAAGCTTCCAATCAAGCTCCCATTAGGCCCATTATTGATAGAAACAATATGGTAACTATAACCAACCTCTTGGGAATAACCCACATCCCAAATAAGTAAATGATGATGAGTCTAAGATGTAGACACATGAGCTTTATGGACTCTAGTTGGCTAATGAGGATAAGGTTTTTGATGCAGGGGCATCTTTGATGCACTTTTGTGTCATGCTTCCTTCAAACGAACAACTACACACTAACCCATCTCTCTCCCACATTCATACATGACCCTTTCATTGCATCCACATGATTGTTCTTTGGCTAATTTACCATTTTCTTCATCCATTTTGCCATATCCATTCATTTTCAAGAGTCTGACCCCCAAAAAATATTTTTTCTATCAAACTCTTGAGGGGGCATCTTACCTCCATTTCTTCAAATTCATTGGGGAAAATTAGGGCATGTCATCTCAAATTATTTCACAATTTCTTTGAAACAACAATATAAAAACACATTGTCACAAAGAGGGAAAAAATGTAGACACCTAAATTTGATTGACATATTTCTTCCCAAACATCATCATTTTCCATCATTAGGTATCATCAATCCATCTTCTACATTTAATTAAATAATTTTATTATTTAATTATAATTATCTTATTTCATCAAACTTCCTCTATTAATTAAATAATTTTGAGTATTTAATTAATTTACTAATTATTCTTCCATTAATTAAATAATTTATTCCCTAATTCTCAAAATTAAATATTATTTTAATTATTTAATTTATCCATCAATTTCTCAATATTATCCATTCTCCAAAATAAATAAAATTATTTATTTTATTTATTTAATGCATTTTGCGCATGCCATTATTAATTTCCATGCATTTCCACCTCACCTTCCGACCGAGACTTGCTCTCAATCCACTAATGAATCTAATCATTCCACTAATCTATCAATCCTATTTCACTCTCACTCACTTCAAGTCCATTGGTTTTTCAAAATAGTTAATTGATCTATCAATCTTGTCAACAACCTATCAGTCTCAGTTAACACTTCAATCAATTCTCTTAACTGAATCATGTAAACAATTATCTAAACTCATCCAGCCAGTTAACAATCAATAAAATCCTCTCATCAATACTCCACCATTGATCATTTTTCAATCTTTCCTTTGATCTCAACCATTGATTTGTGTCATAAAAAATCTATAAATAAAACCATCCTATCCTTCATTCATCATCTTAGATTGTGCGGTGAACTTATGCTTGAATTGTGACAGTGTTTTATTACTATTATTCTTATTATAAATCTGAGAGCGAATATTTAACACCATTTCTCCAAGGGTGAAATAGAGGAGAACAATGGAGCTCAACTTGAAGGTATTATAGGTTTAAGATATACATTTTTTATTTGATCTTCTTTCAATTTGATTCATTTGTGTGATCCTTTGATTGTGAATCTTGTTATTGTTTGATTATCATTTAGATTTATAACTGAATTTCTAGGTAATACAGAGTTATTACCTTTATTTTATCCCACAATCTTAATCCAAGGGTTACCATGGTTGGGGTTGCAATTTCTTCTTGAGAGTTGCTTTGTTGATTAGGCTCTGTAAATTTCTTACTTATCTCAATAATGACCATTTGAGCTATTTTGTCTAGTATCTTCCTTTGCTATTGATAAACTTGCAGTTGACTTTACAATTCCTTAACTCTATTACCCAACCTAGTTTATTTTTATTGATATCACTTCAATTTTTTCTCTAATTCTTCAAATTCTAAGAGTTGTCTGCAATTCATCAACTTTCTCTTCTCCTTCCAAAAAAAATTCTTCTTCTTGATACTTAGTAAAGAAGGAAAGATTTTATTTGTCTTATGCACTTCTGAGAGGTTTTGATTATGTGTTTATTTCTAAAGACATGAATTACATATTTTTAATTGTTATCTATCACAAAATAGGTCTTCCCTCTCCGATTTTGTATCAGTTTCCACACAGACCAACTTCTTTTGCTTAGGAGATACTTTTCCTTCTATAACTCCTTTTTCTTTTAGGAAACATGATCATCTTGGTAGTTTCATGTGCTTATTTTGTTTCTTTTTGGCTCTGGATAGAGAAGGTGTACATATTCACTTGTTGGTTTTGGGTATGGAAGGGGAATCCTTAGAGATAGGGTTTTCTAAAACTGGTGATGCTATGAGTTGTGCCTTGAAGGCTATAGGTTGTGTTTCTTGCATCTCAGGTTGTTCATGGTGGCTATGGGTAGGTGAAGAATTTTGTTGGGAAGAGGTTGCATATGCTCCCTCCTCTTTCTCTGGTCACTCATTCTCATCTTGTACCTTATCTTCCCTAGCTTGTCTAGGCCTCAAGGGTCTATCGTTAAGGCCAATATTAAGTATATCATTTATGTGGTTGCATTAAAGAAAATTTTCCCAAGAGGCATCTAGAAATTGAGCTTGGAGACTTATTTTTCTCAATAAAATAATTAAATAGTGGTGTGACAAGACATACTAGTTTTTATTTCAAACATATTGAAAAAATCATTTGGAACATTCACAAGTCTCTTATGATGGAGATGGCTTAGCAATTTAAAATTCATTGTGTATAATAAGGTTTTTCTTCCATCACAAGTCAAATACCTAATAATTTTCACAACAAAAGAACCCATAACCAAGGTAAATATTCATTTGTTTCCTTGAGTTGATGAGTTAATTTCTTCTCTAGGTTGAATAAATTTAGCATGAGTTGTGATAGCATTGAATCGAGCTTGAAATTATTCTCTAATTATAGGTAACCTGATTACCTCGATAATCGATGCCTCTAAAGCATCAACTCTCAATACCCTAACCATGGCTTCATTTTTTTATAGTGTCCTTGCAAAATTATGTGTCATAACGTCATTATACTCACTCAATTTGAGGAAAAAATCTAGGCATGTGACTTTCTGGAAAATGGGCAAGCAGTCCTAGTCATTTAATAATGCTATATGATCATCTGGTTCTCTTCTAATGGGTTCCCCACCCATTATATTTCAATGCAGCTTCCTTCAAAATTATCCATTTACCTTCTTATAATGGTTTCTTGTTTTTATTTATAACCAATCACTACTGCTATTAGTAGTACCCATAACCTATTTCTCTCACTGCTTGTTCCTTATGTAGAATTCCAATGCTAAGTGTATTGGAGGTGCATACAACATAAGAAAATTCCATTTATTATGAAGAGAAAGGCTTAGCATGTATTTTTGGTATGTTCAAAATATTTTCCACATATGTAATCAAGGTGTAATCCCCCCAACTAAAGGTATCATTTTTTCTCAAATGAGGAGTAATGTAGGAAGTATGGAAGGGGAATTTTAAAAGCATTCATGAATTGTATATAATATAGAATACATGATGTGTGAATTAGAAATGTTAATAAAATAAATATAACTTATGTTAATTAATGATATGAATGAGCGAAATACCATGAGGAGAAAGGGTGAAATGAAAGATGGTACATGTGAAGATGTTGAAGTTTCTATTGATAGTGAACCATGGGGAAAGTGCAATTGATGATCTTGACTAGATGTGACAGAATTGAAGTCGTATTGATTGAAAACAATGTTAATGATGATGCCTAGATAAAAATAACACATATGCAAAATAAAAATTTGTGACATGGATGGATGTAATTGACTATGTGACGAGGTATTGCATGTACATACTCCAAGTCCATGAGACAATGGTTGAATGTAGCAGTAGAGAAAGTGGGATGTGAAGTGGGGACATAGAAGTGTAGTGACATAATATCCCTTACTTATTAGTTGTGGGATAAATTTGATAGGTCCTTTAGGTAGTGGTTGTGGATGTAAGTTAATTAGCTCCCACTAGTATTTTTTATTGGGAAATGGCTACAGGTCATTATAGGAGTGGTGGGCAGCATTATTGCATGGGCTAACAATGTCAATCTCTAGTTTTTTGTTTTTATTTTTATATTTTTTATTGGTGGAAAGAAAATCATACCTATGGAATATTAGTAGTTGTGTTGGTGGAATCATCTACTAATGTGGTAATGGATGAATTGATGAATTCTTTAGGTGAGGCAATGTATGTAAAATATTGTGAATCTGATGTAGATGGTGATGCAAATTGATGTGTTGGGTATTGTAGAAATTTATCTTTATCTAATGAATTCTTGTAAAGATTTAGACAATGTTCATTTACCATTAGAGAAAATCTAACAAGATCAATTTTTGTTATTTGTACTGCACCATTTACATAAAATTATTTAATCTCGTTAGGACCCAGTCATCTTGTCTGCAATTTTCCTTATGGTCCTTATATTTGGAGTCATATAATAATGCTTATTCTCCTACATAAATTCCTTGGTTTTTATGTATTGGTCATTTCATTTCATTCTTTTTCTTTATATAATTTATGTGAGTTGGATTGCTTCTATTCTTAATTCATCTAAAGTATTAATTTGGTGCATTATATATTTTGAGTTGTAGATAGATCCATGCATAGTTGTACATCATTGTTCTCAGTTTCTTGTGTTCAAATTCAATAGGAAGAACACACTTTTTTCCATAGACTAATTTATAGGTTGTAAGACCTATTGTTATTTTCCATGGTGTTTTGTATGCCCAAACTTATTTTGGTAATCTGGTTATCCAATCCTTTATGTGTAATTTTATTGTCTTGGTTAATATTGTTTCAATTTCTCACAAGTATAATTTGGCAAATAAATGACTAGGTGACTAAAAATTTTAGTCACAACAACTAAAAATGACTAAATTCTACTAATTTCGTGCAACACAACTATAAATGACTAAGTAAATGACTAAATAATTAGTCACACGGATTGGTAATTTCCCTCTTCCCCACCATTTAAAAATGTCATTACAATTTAAAGTAATATGTGGTAAAACATTTGAAAGATTTGAAACCGTGAATTTTATTCCCTCCTTTATCCTTCATAGAGAAGGTTTTCTCCTCGCCACTCCAAGGAGCAGAGACCAAAACCACACAAAACCACATCTAAAAATTGAAGGAAACTTGTAGCTATAGCCTAGAAGTCATTCACACATCACCAAAATTTTCAATGGAAGAAGATGCCATTATTTCCAAAGAAGAAGGCTCCAACATTAGCTCTAGATTGTTCTGATGCCCTATGACCATGTATTTTAGGGAATCCCCATGAAATAGAAGTTCAGAGGTATTGCATGGTGAGGCATTTGATGTTCTAGAAGTAGTTTACTGAATCAAGGGAGGAATGTTGGGTTACACTCCACACTATGCATCTTAAGGTAGTCCCTCAACACTATGCATCTTAAGATTTTATGGCTAGACTAGTTGCAATTCTTTTGAAAATTTGGAGATGTATGTCCCTTGGAAGGGTGCATCCTAACATTTTTTTAATAAATTATTAGTTAATGGTGTGTATTTTGCAAAGCTAAGATTGATCGTTATTAGCATTGGGATGAATTATAAAGTGACATCATATAGAATTAGTCTCTTTTTCTTGTTGAGTAAATCTGTGTTAATCCCCCTCAAGGATCTAGTGCACCTATTTGGAGGCACATGAAACAAGAAATCAAATATCTAAGTATATTTCAGAAGTCAAATATTAGAATATGGTTTTCTTTGGGTAGATTAGTGGTAGAAAGATCCATATCTCCCCATTGATACAAGATCTTTAGTCATAAGGTATCAGATAGTCCAGTCCATAATTCAATATCAATAACATACTAATAACATCCAAAGATATTTTTTACTTTTAATAACAATTGTCATTAGAATTGGGCCATATGTACTTGGAGTATCCCCTACAATAGAATTCCAGCTAAAAAACTTGCACCGACACTTAGAATCAGGCATTTACATTATTTTCTCTACTTGACCTCTTGCTTGGGTGGACAAAAGAGATTAGATCATAGAGGCTCTTAAACCTAAATTGGTTTTTTATACCTTCTTAATAAAGTTTCTTTGTGCCTTATATTTTGTTTGATTATGTTTTTTTTGATGATAGATAAGTATTATTGTGTGGTTTCAATAATTTTTGTTGTTTTTTGCTATTGTTTGAGTAGTTTGGATCTCTTTCATAAGATTTGGATTCTATTTGAAATGAAAAGAAATTGAGATTTCAGCCTTTCGATTAAATCCTCAGGTTCTAGTTGCTTTTAGATTTAGTTCTTTTTAGCTCACACTCTAGTGTTTATTTCAACACACATATTAACAGGTTTAATTGTAGTAGTAGATGTTGGTATTTAGATTCAAACCTTTTTGTCTAGATTTTGAGTCTAAAACTTTAAACCTTAGATTTTTGAGCCATAAAAGTAGGTTTTTGTTGGAAACCAATTTTGCATTACAACATGAGAATAGAAAAAAAAAATCGTTTACTTTGAATGGCATCATAAGGTTTGGGTGAGTATGACAACTGGAGGTGATTCTAGTGCATAAAATTTAGCCAAGAGAAAGATCCTTCTATGCCACCAAGGAGTGCATGAAATGATGAATAGCAACAAGCAATTGTTTGAATGAGTAGTGGAAGTTCTTGAGCCCCTCTAAGAGATTTTCATGCAAGAATATTTAGTTAACTACTCCAAGACATCAATTGAGATTATCAAGGATTTTCAATGAGAGAAATCAACATGTTTGTCCCTTCTACCCCTAGAAGGTGAAGCCAATTGAAGCATTGAAGAAGCAGTTATACTCCTTGTTCTCCTTTTGAAGACATCTTCCTTGTTTCTCTCACATAACCAGTTAATTTTATCTTATATATATTTGTAATTAGATAGAAGATGGGGAGCGACTAGACTTTTGGTATCAATTTCTGCATATCGAATTTATAACACATGCTTCAACCTTCACAATCAATAAAAGAACTGATTATTTCCTTTCTCTTGTATGGTTCCATTATGTTTTCTTAAATAATTATAGGTTTCTCTTGTGGATATCAGATCCTTTTAGAGCTACACATTTCTCCTCCTAACCTTTCTGACAATATTCCATGAGTTTGTGTGAATGCAAGTCAAATCCTTGAGGCTTTTTGTGCTTGATAATTAGCAGGTCTAGGGCTCCTCCTATTATTGGTGTATCATCTTTTTTGTAATTTCAGTCATTTCTCCCTCCTTTTCCATGATGTGAACCTTGTTTAGATTATTGAGTAGTGTTTTTTCAATAGTGTTTATAGGTAGAATATGGATGCCTTGAAAGAGTAGATCATAAGATAAATTTGGGTTGTCTTTGATACTCATAAATAGTTTGTAACAACAATAATTTTATCTTGTGTAGAGGTTGCATTACCAATAGATATTGAAAGATTATTTGTGGGATATGGGGTTACCCTTACTTCCTATACAATATGTCTCCTTTCTATATAAGATTAAAATGGTTGATGTTTATCCTCTAAATATATGGGTGAATCAACATCAATATTTATATAACATAGCTAACCATGACTCATTTTTATCATATATAGCATTTTGAGGTCTGAAAAAGGTTGATTATGTTTTTTTTGGCATTACTTTTAATTCCATTATTTTTAAATACTTGGATAGGTTCTTGTCTACATATTTGAAATAACTCCCAAGAACTTGAGAGGAGCACTCAAAAATAAAAATCATGTCAGAGCCTTTAATCCACCTTATCCTTTTGTTAGTAGATAGGTGAGAACATGATTAAAATAGATAGAATTATATTAGTTAAAAGTTAGAAGAAGCATCATTACACTTCATGATGCTCAAAATAAAGTGATCCTATCTGCAAATCTAAGCTTGATTGTTGAATCCTCTAACAGTTGTCAATAACTGTTGGTATACTAATAGTACATGCCTTCTTGGAATGTTGGTGACATGGCATGAAATTTCTATTATAGGTAATAAAATCCATTGAGATATCACTTGACATGTTTTCATCAAATAAAACATCACAATAAGTAGTGAATGTTCTCCATCCAGGTTGAAGTCTAGTAAAAATCACAATATATATAGGCTTTATTGGTATGTGGCAACTAATCATGCTATAATTTACACTCTTCATGTATCCTCATTGGGGTTCAAGGCCGGGCTGGGCCCCGGGCGGGGGTTCGAGGGCGGCAACCCCCGAGATTTTTTTAGCTTCATCACTGAAAAAGAAAAAAAAACCAACTTTGTAGAACCCTAATTCTAGAAGTTTCTAAAAACTTGTAATAAGCGGTTGGGATGAGAGTTGCAGTGGGGCATTATTCGTGAGATTGTAATATGTTTTGCAATAGATAATAAAAATCATTGGATGGTTGTGGTTTTGTGGATGTAGCCTGGATTGGGAGAACCACATTAAATTCTTTGTGTTGTCTTATTTTTGCTATAAATTTTTGAGTGTTTTATTTCAATGTTTTATTAATCAAATCTACATTTAACTATTAGATATCTACCTTCTAACCCTAATAGACTTATTATCATAAATACATTGAAATTGTACTTTTGCATGTGAGGAAACTCAACATTGGTCCACATATATCTGGCATGAATGTTCTTTGCAAGACTTATCCCCTATTCTATTTTGGTCTTGGGTCTCCTCTTTATTCCAGAGTCCCCTAGGTGGTTGGTGAGTATCTTTTTCATTTGGTAATTTCATCATGTTTTATGGTTAATATGTAGGCAATTAAAAGAGTGAGTAAAATTAATATATTTTATGGCCCTCTTCCTTTTAGATGTTTTCATCCTTAATCACTTCACCTCATAGTGTTGTTTACTTGTAGTCACTAATCTGCCATGTGAGCCTTAAGACATTGTCATCAAGCATTAACTCCTAGAGGATTGTCTTTGATTGCTAATTCTTCATGAACCGTCAAGACTATCCTACCTTTGAATTTTATCATTGTCTTACAATTCATTGGTCATTTACTATCAAAAATAACAACCAAGTTCTTCCTTATAGTCCTAAATACTATCCTTTACCATTTGATTCTTGATATTGCATGGTCTACCCTCATGTCTTATGACTACCTTTTCACTATACTTTGTTACCTTTGATCCATCAAGATTAATGCCATTTTTTGCATTCATGGTTTTGATCCAAGACATAAGCTATGACTGTCTTCTTATTCAATCATTGGAACTGTACTTCTTGGTGACTATCACCTTCAATATGGACTATCATACTTACTTTGTGATTCATTATATTTCCCCTATGTATTCCTCAAGACCACTATCATAAATTATAAACCACTACCATCAATGAAAATGACTTACATAAAGTAATGGCTGTCCTTATATTCCATAAAGAACTTGGTCTTCTTTTTTACACATCCCTTCAACCTTGACCAATGACAAGGCAGGGTTACAAGATGTTATGAGCTTAATGGTGACCATCACTTCTCATATATTCCCTTGGACTTCATGATAAAAATCACCATCTTCTTCATAGTGACTTCCATTATATTTATCTACAAGAACTCTAAACTATTCTCACCTTGTTGTTTGCCTTTAATTTATACCTTTGATCAAAACTTTATCCTCTAGTGCAAAGAATCTCTTTAATAGACTATTGACTTGAGGTCTTGTTCATATAGTTTTTCAACTACAGTACATCTATACCTTCTAGCACAAAGCACATAGGTAATAAAATCAATTAAAGTAAGACTTTCCAACAAAAGTAAAAAGATTCATATGTCCATGGTTAAGGTTTGTAGGTACCCAATTGGGACCGCTCTCCCTCTTTTTAATGTCATGCTATAAAAGATTCTTTTATGCATCTTGACATGGCTCACTACCTTCTAGACTCCTCTTTATTATCATTCAAATGAGAGGATTGTTCTTAATTTCCATTCTTGATGGTCATTTTCATTTGATGAAGTATTCATGTTACCCTACCTTAGTAACCTTGTTAGGATTGTGACTGGCACTATGGTGATTCCATGACCTTGAATTAGTGATTAGGTGGCAGTCATCTCTTATATCCTAACCTTGAATATCCCTTAGTCATATTCACTGACCATAGGAGAAGTCCAATTCTATCAAAGAATTAGTAAATATAATTATTGGTGAAATAAACAAATCACCCCTCTCAATAAAGCCAAAATTCCTCCCAAATCTGTTGCAATACTATTTGCTGACTCTGGAAACTAATAAAGAAATTCAACCACTATTAACTATGTCAAATCACAATCTGAAAATAATATGCAAACGTCAATTATCTGTAGCCATGCAAGTCACTATCTTAACTTGAATGCGAATGAGTCAAGCTACATATATCCATGACTGTGGTGGAAGATTTAAATGTCCTTGAAATCATAAAAGACAAAATTGATTGCCCACTATATGCTAGCAAGAAAAACTATATGCTAGTATTGTATTTCATGACATTCATCAACTTATGCAAAGAAAAACTGTTATATGCGTTACTATTTCTGATTTTGATTTGTAAATAAATTTGATCAATATTTTCAATATTCAATGACAAGTAAGTTGAGTTGGTATTGGGGAATACTATCTTTATCTATGGTTAGATGTGTATAATGTCCTCAAATATACTTTTGGTGTTGGTTGTAGTTTTAAAGAACTCAATTAAATCTCAATTGACCGATCACATGTATTTCCCAAAGGAAAGTCTACATTCATCGAGGCAAATTCATATGTAAAATATGTGTAGCCTTTGAACTTTAAACCTTTTGATGCATATTTTCTTAGCATAACTGAACCATCAATGTTCTAGGATTCATTTTAATTATAAGATAACTCTCTAGCGACACCAAAGTCCACATCTACATGGCCAAACAATATTTCACCTTCCAATTCAAACAATAGTCTTGAGAATTGAAAATGGTGATAGTACTCTTCTCTTCTTCCTTAGATGTTTGTAGGGTCATTGCAGCAGGTGAAGGGAATTGATAGAGTATGTTAACCATTTTTACACTTTAAGTGTGGACCTTCAAGAAAGTAAACAAAGCATGACACATGACATCTATCTAAATCACACTTATTTATTTATTGGTTCCATTCATCAAATTCATTTGAATTTTCATTTATGAGTATAAACCATTTTAATTTTTGAGGGTAATCTTCAACCACTTCAACTCCAATTTGAAACCCCTCCTTGCAATCCCTTGTTTCAAAAACTACGAACTTCTTCAAAGTAATTTTCTCCTAAAAGAACAAAATTAGTTAATTGCAGACTCAAAAGAATACAATGTAGACTGAAAAAATATTAGAAACATTACTATGGAAAATTGCCAAGACAAAATCTTATTCAAAAAATGCCTCAAAGAAATGTGATGCGGGAGTGCCTTGCTAGACATACATGAAAATGTGGAAGCATAGACAAGGCAAGTGAACTATTTCAAAAAATGCCTCAAGGAAATGTGATATCATGCCACACACTCTCCTGCAAAAAATTCATGTCATGCCATTAATAATGCGGGAAATCCCACATCACCACTGACATGACTTGAAGTGTTTGTGGGAGAGGAGGTGGCATCTTTTCTTGATTACAATCCTTCTAGAGGGAGCACTCTTCCTAATTAAAAGACAATAGCTTATATTTCTAGGAGATGTCACATAAAATTACTCATTCAATCTCATTTTTATTCTAAGGGTTTTGTTTGTTATGGGTTACTCTTCCATCTATCAATTTGGGACTTTTGATTAAGCTTCTAGACTTATGCTTATGTGATGAGTTATAAGGTTTCAAAATTCCTTATGTTAATATTACTACAGGTTGGATCAATTTCCATAAGGGAGGATGACCATTGAAATGATTATGGCCTTAACCTTCACTGGTAATCTCATTCATTGACTTTTGGAATTCTACTCCATAGATTGAAATTTCTTTGGGAAATTTGGATTCTAAATTTGAATTGGTTGGAGGATATTTACTAATTAGAGAGAGGAAGACTTGCTATAGTGTGCTAAAATATTGGTTGTCTTCTCTTCTTGAATTCAAGTTCTTTTTTCTTCCTTATGAACTATTTGGCACCCGCTCTCCCACAAACACTTAAAGTCATGCCAGCGGTGATGTGGGATTTCCCGCATCACCACTGGCATGAATTGAAGTGTTTGCAAGAGAGCGGGTGACATGATATCACATTTATTTGAGGCATTTTTTGAAATAGTTCGCTTGCCTTGTCTATGCTTCCACATTTTCATGTATGTCTAGTAGGACACTTGTCACTAGAACATATGACGAAAAAATCCCTATTATGATTTGATGGATGTCCCTTTGTTATTACTAGATATCTGATGTAGTGCACTCAATTATTCTCCTAAAATTACTCTCTTGTCTATATAGATCTAATGAGTTTTTGGCCAGATTAAAGCATATAAGTCTATGATCCACTTAGTTAACTTATTTTAATGATTATTGTGTTGCATTGTTTTTTCAGGTACTATTGAGGAAAGAAAACCATATTATACTGTGCCAAAGCCAAAATTTGTTGTTTGAAGCACTCTCAACATTTGATTGTTTGAAGCACTTTCAAAATTTGTTTATTCTAACATAAATGCTCGAGAACATGTAAAATCAGTAGTATGATATTGTAGACACTGAAAATTGGTCTAGGCCCATGACACGATTTTCCACATAATTCTCATATTCATGGTCATTATTTAATTATTTTCTAAATTCATCTATCCTCTATTAATTAAATAATTTTAATTATTTAATTAATTCATTATTACCTTTATTTCAATCTTGATTAATTAAATGAATATAATTTATTTAATTACGTCGCTAATTAATTAATCCCTTTTCTAAAATTAAATAAATTATTATTTCATTTACCCTCATCACATTTCTAAGTATAATTAAATATTCATTTTAAATTATTTAATTATTCTATAATCTTTTCTCCAATCAATTAAATAAATATTTATTTATTTAATTTAATCCCTGAATTTTGAATGTTGAATTAAATAAACTATTTAATTCATAAAAGGAATTATTCTTAGCATATTCCTTTGTGACTAGATAATTGCTTAGTTATCTAATTAATCATTTACCACTTAAGTCAAGATTTAATTAAGTTAGTCAGTTATCTCCTGATTTAATAGTTGATCGTTTCTGACAAACATACTTTCTGGTTTAATCAGTCGGTCTTATTCTTCTCCATGCAAACTATTATTAATTAAATTACCTTATTTAATTAATTCATTCGTGCATTCAAAAATAATGTTTCTTCTTTATTTTTTACATGCAATCATTATTCTTTTGAATTTTGAACAATCTTGACTAAAGATTAAATTATTATTTAATTTAATCTCCAGTAGTTATGCTTTTTCACTTGCATTATTACTAACACTAAATCTCTATCGCATGACATTCAATAATCTCAATCGTTGATCTATCTTTTGAATCTGAGTCGATCATTCGAAAATCGGTTTTCTATAAATTGACCTGACCTTTGTCATTATTTCTCGTCCCAAAATCTTTATAGTTTAGGAAGCAAATTCAATAATATTTGATATTTTTCTAAATCAATTATCATATAGTCCATACTCCTCATACTTGTTAAAATTTGAGGGATATTATATTACAATGGAAAAATAGAGAAGTGCAATTGAGGTTATTCAAGGAATTATACAGATATTCGATGAGGTCTTTCTTGTATTTATGTTTCTAATTACATTTTTCTTTGTTGTTAGCATAGGATTAGATTACTTTATTGTTTTTATTAGCTTAATTTATTTATTCTTTTTCCCTAGCGTTACATTGGTGAACCCGACGTGAAGACACTATCTTAAAAATCCATAAAAAGTTTGAATTTGTAGGAACAAATACGACGATTCACATTTGCAGTATGAAATGACGCAATTGACATTTTGAGCCACATATGACATTTCACAACGCATCTGATATTCTATGATGCATCTGACTGGTAATAAGTTTTCAAAAAACTTGTGTTTTCATTTTCATTTTTTTGTTTTTTTACAACTAATTCGAGTTTATAGTGTATGTTTTAGGGGAGTTAACATAGTGTTTGCTAGATGATTCATAGAAGACAATCATACAAATCTTTTTGTAGGACGATTGAAGAAGACAGAGAAAGAAATCAAACTACTAATCACTTGTCTTGCAAAACCTTTGTAGAAGAAATTTGTGAAAACTGCTAATGATTCGTTTGCAAGACCAAAGTCGAAGATAAAATTTTTAAACAAACGAATTTCTTGAGTAGAATAGATAATTGTCATTTGGGTTTAAAAAGAATCATTCTCTTCTATGTTTGGTGCATTTGCGTGATTGTTAGATTAGAACCCAATTTGATAACAAAAGTATCCTCTCCTCTTGCGCATTTGTGTGATCCTAGGTGTAAGAGAAACTGTTATTGACTCTAGAATTTGGGCCTGCTTTGGTGGGAAAAAGTACTCACCCTAAAGCGACTCATAACCGATGATGAGTTAAAGCTAAGCTACTTCCAACCGGTATACAACTTCTAATGTTGAGGAAAACTCAGCATTACAGGAGCTCCTGCGGACCAACAATTGATTCTCCTAGTGCTCTAGTGGTGCATCAAAACCTGTAGAGTGTAGCCTCTATAGACTGGGATAATATTGCCTCTCATGTGGCCTTTTGAATGGGTGCCCATACTAAATTATCCAAATTTTTTATAGATTAACCAAAAATCCCTATTTGTTGGTACAAGAGGTCGGACCTCTGAAGTCGTCTCACGTTCATACGGTTCATAGTAGAGATAAAAAAAATTTCATGGGAGAGTCATGGGAACTGAAGCTTGGTTGAATCGAGAAGTGTGTACCATGTAAGGGGGAGCCAATGTGGTCAAGCTTCTAGTCATCCACTTTGAATAAGCGTAGCTAGGGAAACCCAAGTGAGAATTCAACAAGTATTGTCATTACCAGCCTTAGGATTGTACATGTTTTTTATCATTATATACATTCATGATTATCAAACCAAAACACTTTGTTTTCAAATTGTCCACATTTACCAAAATTTGATCACAAAACTGAGTCAGTTGAAACCCCAATTCATCAGAAAACCACAACTGTCAAATAGAGTCACATTTGTTAATTAGAAAACCACAATTGTCAACCTGAGTCACATCTGTGAACTAGAAACTCGCAACTGTCAAAACTAAGTCCACTATCATTTACCAAAAAAAATGAGTTGCATTTGTTTAACAATGAGTCACATATGTCATAGTGAGTCACATCTGTTTAACTGTTAACCGCATCTGCTAGATCAAGTCACATTTGCATGCCATAAAACTGAGACATAGTTTACTAGAAACCACATTTTACACCGAGAACCACATTTGTTAAATTCTATGATGCATCTGTAATAGTGAACCAGATTTTCTTGAGAACCAGAAAACTAGAATTCACTATTGCAGTCTGAAACCAAACAGTCATACCAGTCTCTATTTTCACAGTTATCCTTGGACAGAAAACCAGAAAGTTTTCTCATACCTTGCATAATAGCATCCGTAAGGTATCATTTAGCTTTCGTGATAGGCATCCTAGTTACATAATTTAGTTGCATCTTAGGAAAATTACCTTGCATATCTTAGAATAGGATAACTTTCCACGTTTTGGGAAAACCCTTGCTTCAACGAACATTATCATTGAGCCTAGTCACTTGTCAACATATATTTTTTCCTAAACATGAATCCTTCTAGGTCATCAGTCTAGTTTGAGAGTTCACTTTATCTTTTGGTCCTAGTCCTACAATAAGTTCCTTGACAAAGTCAAACTGTAGCATTGGTTAAATTGTAGGTGGTAGGTAACCTCCTTTTAGAATCATTCAAAATCATTTACCTTAGGAGTTTGTTTCGAATTTTTCATATTTTCATCCTAGGATATCATAATTTTAGACATTCCTTATTTTCCAAAAATACCAAAAAAATAGTAGCATTCATTCATTATATCTAGAAAAACCCCAAAAAATAGACTAGAACATATCATTTTTAGACGTAGTTTTGCATCACCTCATTTTGAGCAATGTCTTTCATGGTTGAAACAAGTTTTAAAAATAAATAGAGAGAAATGATTGATCCATAAGACTTCATTAATCTCTTTTCGAACATACCGTCAGGGACAATGAGACCTCATAAAGCCTTGCTCAAAAAATTTGTCACTAGGGACACACATGGAAAGATTTATGTAGAAGACATAGACGGTGTTGTCCAGGATCCTAAATTTTCATCTTTTGTAGATGAGTGTTTGGTAAACAATCCTCAAAGATAATTAGCAAAGATGTTAGTCAAAGGTGCCATGTTACCTCTAGGATTTGACATCCACACTTTGAAAACTTCATCTAGTCAAGGAACAAAAACCAAGACATCAAGTGTCTCTATTCCTCATATTATTGTAGCCATACCATTTGGCATACCTACTCAAACTGCTACAATAGTACATACAACACCATTTGGTATAACACAAGGCCTAAATTTTACTATAGGAGCATTAACATCAAACCCCTTTGGCACAAATACCGGAAGTAAAAGGCCCAAAAATGGCATAAATGCAACACAAGCCATACCACAAATCAACACCAATACTACCATTCCACAAATAGGGGTGATAAAAATAGGACATATAACCACACCAAATCATAATCCATCACATAATATTACATTTTAGAACACTTACATCGATCCTAACAACACAACCAACACATCTTTAACAGAGGTAGATGTTCTGCAAAATTAAATGCAAGCTCTCCAACAACAAATGGATAGTATGTCAATGTCATGCAAACAAACCATTTCAGCACAAGATTTATGTCCATGTCCCTTTGACAAAGAAATATACATGACACCCTTCCCACACGGATATATTATACCAAAATTTCCTAAGTATAACAGGAAGATGAATCCTCCAGAACATATAAGGGAATTTTCCACTACATGCATGGACATCTCGTATGACCCCACGTACCTTATGAGACTTTTTCTGTGAACCCTTGTTGGGATAGCATTGGAATGGTTCTCTAAACTTCCATATGACATAAAATCATGGGGCAAATTAGCTGAAAAATTTATGGAACACTTTTCCTTCAACATTGAAAAGGAAATCACAATAGCTACCTTGTGTCACACCACACAAGAAGACTGAGAAAACTTCACCACCTTCTTCCAAAGATGGAGGAGTTTAGCTAGTCGGTGTCTTGTTGAGATTCCAAAGAAACAAAAAGTCCCAATATTCCTTGAAAATCTTCATCCAAAATTGAGAAGTGACTTAAGAGTACATTGTTGTACCTCTTTTTTGGACTTAGTGCAAAAAGGCATTATACTTGAGAAATCCCTCATTGACAAAGGGGAAATTAAGATGCCAGGTAGGAATCCAATTGTTCAACACCAAAACGCCACCAACGATAGAAACAAATTTTGGTCCAGAAACAAAAATGTAACTAATGATGGTGTTGTTGATGCTAAGACCCTACACGCAGGACTGGTCATCACGCTTAGAGGATACGATACCTCTCATGAAATATCCAATAGTGCTGATCAAAGTGCCAATTTTGTCCAAAATACATAACAACGACCACAAAGGAGATTTCCAAAAAATGAGTTTACCCCCTTAGGGGAACCAATCGAGATAGTCTTTAAAGAACTGATTAAATATAAACTCATACAACCTCTGGAGCCAAAATAGTATGATCCTGGATAGTTTAAACCCTCATGGTGGGATGACAACGCATTTTTCAATTACCATCAAACAAAGGGACATAACCTACAACAATGCCGACAACTGAACAACATTATCCTTGATTTTGTTGAAAACGGAACCATAGAATTCAATGGGCACAAACATACCAAAAACAATGACCATAAGGTCTTCATGGATCCATTACATGACCATGGGAAAGGAAAGGCCTCCAGTTTAGGAACTAAGACTAATACCTCGACCAATTATTCCAATACCAAGTACAACTATAACCAAGGTATGATCATCAATCATATCCGAGCTGATGTCCAAAATATCCACACCATTAGAATAAAGAAGAGTCCTGAATGTGTTTTCAATACACCACGAACTAAGATAACCCTTCCATGTCCTTCATCAGAGTCACAACCATAGTCTTCCGAGCTTAAATATAATTTACTTGGCCAGTTGGGGAAAACCCCATCATAAATCTCCATCTTGGAACTGTTGACCATATCACCTAATCATCGAGCCATCCTAGACAAATCCTTGTAAAGCACAAATGTCCCCACTGACTTAGATGTCAATCATTTCAAAGAGATGGTAGGATACTTAATGAATTCTCATCATGCTACCTTCTCTCAACAAGATTATTTGATTAAGAAAACCAACCATAATGACCCAATACACCTTGTAGTTCTTGTCCATCAAACCAAAGTTAAATGAGTCTTGGTAGATGGAGGAGCAGGGTTAAATCTTTGCACCTTGAAATTGGTTAAGGCATTAGGTTTCTCAGAAGAATGTGTGGAAAATAGTAAGAGTATAGTCATTAAGGCATACGATGATGAGGATAGATCATCTAAAGGAGTTGTAACACTCCCTATCAGAATTGGCCCTATTGTTATGGACACTAGTTTACAAGTCTTGGATCTCATCCTTCCTTGTAATCTATTACTAGGTAGACCTTGGATACATGCTACGAAATTCATACCTTCCACCTATCATCAATGTCTTAAATTCATGTACAATGGCATCGAGATCACAGTCGATCGTGATCTAGATCCTTTCCAATATTGCACAAGCCTATGCAAAATACAACAATGATAGGTGCCTATCAATCAGGAGGCTTCATCCTCCACCTTATCCCTATATGTTGATCCATCAACTCTTTCCAAGTCCATTGCATCACAACCACCATATTCCACTCCTAAGGTCAAGATCCAATATAAGGGTTGTGGAGAATATCACATGAAATCATCCTATTGTATCAGCTAGTTGGTTCCTCCTAAGTAATACGGGTTACCCAAAATAGATAGGAGACAGTCCATTGTTACAATACATGTCCCTCCTACAATGACTTTCACAAAATGGGGAGAGTTAAGTAAAGAAGCTATGGATCAAGAAGATGTGACCTCTTGGCTATATAACGAAGACAATAAAAATCCTCCATCGTTTGTTCAAATATCTAAAGATCAATATGGAAAAGGCTTTATGATAATGCAAAGGAAAGGATATGATAGAAATAGTGGGTTAGGACTACATCAAAATCGAGGCACTGAACCAATCATTGTCTCTCAATGACCAAAAGGCCTAGGGCTAGGGTTTCAATTGATTAGGAATATTGGCATTCCTAATACCTCAACACCATCACAAGAGTAAGTAAGTGCTTTTGAAGACATCAAGATATCCCACGAACCATCTGACCCATTCTACTGTGGCACCCCTGACTCAAATGAATATGGATGGGATTCGCTTTCCTCCACCAGCATAATGGACCTAGATAAGTTATTTGGGGAACTAGACCAAATGCTAAATACCTCACCAAAATCAACTAATTCCTGTCTTCAAAATTCCTTGACAAAAGAAGAATGGCTCAAGCTTTATTATTGGGAAACCCTTGATCCTTCCTCTTGGAAACCTAACAAACCAAATTCTGATGACTTGGCCCTTATAGTCGTCCCACCTCAGTGTCTACCTATCCCTAGGAAAAAGAACAAAAAGGAGTTAGTCCAAAACTTCTGTGATCATGTCAACCAATCTACCTTCACCTTGTCAGCCTCCACTTTCGATAACTCTGATGATGACATCCCCCTAGTATATCCCCAACTTATCAATTGGGATCAACAAGGCATCCCCATCTTAGACATATTTGAGATTAACGAAGCAATAACCGAGTTCATGGGACTGCAAGAAGGCATACCTAGAGGTGATCATAAGGCTGGATTTACCATAGACTTGGATAACATGACATATTTTGGGGAGTTTGTTCACACCTCCAGTCGCAAAACTGAAAAGAAAAAGAAAAACAATGAAAACAATGAAAATGACAAGTCCCTAGGTGAAAACCGAAAGACGCCTTTGGATGATGAAACAATAAAAATAAAGGATGCATCCAAGGGAAAAAACCTCTCTAAGGCACCCAAGGATGGAGGTTTGAACATTCTCCTAGTTGCTAAGGAAAAGTCACCAATTTTAGTTGAAGAATATGTTGAGGCAAACATAAACACTGAAGATAATCCTCGGGTAATTTACTTTGCAACATCTTTGACAAGGACAGAGAAACCAGAGTTTCGTGACTTCTTCACAAAAAGATAAATTAACTTTGCATGGTCATATGCTGACATGCCTAGGCTAGATCCTGGCCTTATATTGCATCATCTTCTATTATAACTAGGTGTTAAACCTGTCAAGAAAAAATTAAGAAAAATGCATCCACAAATTGCTTTACTAGTCAAAGCTCAACTTAAGAAACTATTGGATATCGACTTTATCAGATCAATAGACTATGCCAAATGGATTTCTAATATTTTTCTAGTAACAAAACCATCTGGGGGCATCCACATTTTTATAGACTTCATAGATATAAACATGGCATGTCCTAAGGATGACTTCCCTTTGCCAAACATTGACATGATAGTGGACCTAACAACAGGGTATGAGATGTTATCCCTCATGGATGGTTTCTCTGGATATAATCAAATCAAAATCACACCTGAGGACCAACACAAGATAGATTTTACATGACCATGGGGAACATATTGTTGGAATGTCATGCCTTTTGGGCTCAAAAATGCTGGAGCTACATACCAACATGCCATGTCAACTATATTCCATGACCTTGTACATACTCTCATGGAAGATTATGTGGATGATCTGATAGCCAAAACATTGACAAGAGTTGATCATTTGCAAGTCCTAGACAAGATATTTCAAAGACTAGAGGCATATAGAGTAAGGATAAATCCAAAAAAATGTGTCTTTGGTGTTCAATCAGGAAAACTTCTAGGATACATCATTTCTAGACGAGGCATTGAAGTCGACCCAACAAAAGAAAAGGCTATAATGGATATGCCTTCACCAGCCAACATAAGTCAGCTAAGAACATTACAATCTATTAGATGCTTCATAGTACAACGAGCAGACAAGATATATCCATTCCAACACTTACTCAAAAAGGGGGTACCGTTCGTATGGACAACTAAATTCCAAGAAGCTTTTAAAAAGATCAAGGATTACCTACTTACACCACCAACGTCAATGCCATCTACAAATACACGACCTCTCATACTCTACATTTTAGTAACCCAATCAGCATTAGGAGCCTTACTTACACAAAATGATGATGAAGGTCATGAAAGAGCAATGTACTATATTAGTTGTACTTTGGTGGGATATGAGCTAAACTGCAGTCACATAGAATGTGCTAGTCTTGCAGTAGTTTTTACCACTCAAAAACTTAGGCATTACATGCTAAACCACCAAACCATGTTGGTCGCCAAGATAGATCCTTTGAAATATCTCTTAAGTAAAGCAACACTAATAGGTTGATTATCTAAATGGGTAATGGTACTTAGTGAATGTGACATCCAGTATGTAGAAATAAAATCTATAAAAGGGAAAGTTATTGCTAATCCGCTGGTAGATGAACCAATCAAGGTAGAGCATCCATTAGTTGCAGATTTTCTTGATGAGTTCATCTTTAGCATTGACAAAAGAACCACATGGAAGTTATACTTTGAAGGGTCCCACACAAATCATGGTTTAGGAGTAGGTATATTGTTTATCACACCACAAGGGGACACAATTCCTAAGTCATTCAAAATTGCTTTTCCATGCAAAAACAACATAGTAGAATATGAGACCCTTGTGACCAGATTACGAATGGCAATCAAATGGAAAATCAAACATTTACAAGTATATGGAGACTCTCAGCTAGTATTCTAACAAGTCAATGATGAATATGAAACTAAAGATGAGAAACTTGCCCCATAAAAGTGAATGGAAGATAGTTTTAAGCAATATTTTGATAACATCAGCTTTCATCAAACACCCTGTATTCAAAACAGGGCAACAGATGCTATGGCAACCATTGGTTCATTATTGGATATACCTAGCAACATACCTAGGTTTGAGTTTTTGGTAGATTTTGTGATGGTGTGTGAGCTTGTTGGTCCCACTTCTCCATGGTATAAGGACATATATGACTACCTCCATGCCCAAATCCTACCCTTAGACCTTTCAAACAACCAACATAGAACATTTAACCATAAGTATTCCAAATATACCATCATCGAAGATAACCCCTTATAGATGTGTCTTAGACAATACATTGTTGACATGTCTGGATGTTGAAGAAGCACAAGAAACCTTACGTACGATACATGAGGGTATATGTGGATCCCATTCTAGCGGTCCTACCTTAGCCAAGAAGATTATGAGACTAGGCTATTATTTTCCTACCTGCATAGAAAAGGACTCATATGTCTTTGTCCAGAAATATTGACAATGCCAGATACACAGAGACTTGATACATGCGTCAACACAGGAGCTTCGTCCGATAACTTCACCATGGCCCTTTTCCCAATGGGGACTTGATCTCATAGGTAAGATACATCCTACATCCTCCAATGGCCATAAGTTCATCATAACCGCAACTGAATACTTCACCAAGTGGATCGAGGCTATTCCTATGACCTATATTACCAACACACAAATTTCCAAGTTTATCCTTAATTACAATATTTTTTGGTATGGTGTTCCTCAATCCATCATCACAAATAATGGCCGCTCATTTAAGAACCAAGAAGTCCACCATCTCTATGAAGAATTCCATATCCAACATCACTTTTCCACTCCATATTATCCACAAGGTAATGACCAAGTTGAGGTGTCTAATAAAACAATCATCAGAATCCTCAAAAAGACTATCAATGATGCTAGTCATGACTGGAATTTACAGCTTAATCCTATCTTATGGGCTTATCGCACCAGCATCCACACTCCCATCAGTGCCACTCCATACTCCTTGGTATTCGGTTCTGAATCTATCTTACCTATAGAGGTCAAAATTCCTTCCCTAAGGGTATCTTTGAAAGGGCACATTGACGATGAAGAGTATCGTGTATCAAGATTGCATGAGTTAGAATTCCTAGATGAACAAAGACAAAAGGAATTAGATCATCTTCAATCATATCAAAACCGTCTTCTTTTTAGCTATAACATGAATGTTCTGAATCTAAACTTTGACATTGGTGACCTAGTCTTAATGGAAAATCCAAAGAATCAAGCTGAAAGAGAAAAACCAGGCAAGTTTGAACAAAACTTGTTAGGGCCTTACATTGTTAAAAAAGACTTTGGATCAGGAGTGTATCAACTCTCTACCCCTAAAGGAGAACCACTATCATCACCAATCAACAGTATTCATCTGAAGAGGTTCTATGCATAGCTTCTAAGAGCTTTGTCTTAATCATATAAAAATACAAAAGAAATAGAAAAGCAAAAAAATTGTTACCTTGATGAAAACCTGGCAAATAGGCATCTTTGTAACACCAATTTTTTTTGAAAAACCAGCAAAATAGTAAAGAGAAATAATTTGTCCAATATTGAAAACCACTTTGGTGGTGCTTTGGATACGTACCATGGTGAAAACCTGGCAAATAGGCGCCATGATTAGTCGAATTTGCTCCTTTTTATACCATCATTCCAATCTGATTTTCCCATCACCCATAATAAATGGTTATCCTTTCCATAACTTGAAATGATTGACATCAAGTCCACTCCACATCCTTGTTCCATCCTATTGTTCTTATACCCGACTGGGGGCATATACTCCACCTACGTCATTTGGACCTTGCACTCGATGATCCAACATCATAAAAATGTATTGAAAACAATCCAAAAAAATCATAAAATATCCTGAAAACAATCCAAAAACATCATAAAATATCCTAAAAAAGTCCAAAAACATCATAAAACTCCAAAAAGACAAAAAAATTAAACCATGTCAAAAATAGAGTCAGAGTTAGTCATGTCAAGTTAGTCATAGACATAGTCGAACTACATTGACTCTATGACTAGACGTAGGCAAGTCCATCACTTGATGCACCCCTGAGGCATTAGGTCCATCTTTCTAAGTTTGTCACATATCACACAAATAAAATCATGACTCATTCTTTGTACATCAAAGTCATTGGCCGTGTCGAACTACGAGGTCTTTGCATGTATAACATAGGCAAGGCCATCAATTGATAAGCACTCGAGGCCACACTAGGTTGGTCCATTAGGGTTTATCACATTCACAATCACACACGTTAGATATCATCAACTTCAGAAACTCTTTGTTAGTCAGTTCAACAAGACAAAAAAAGTCTAGTCAAACTACAAGGTCTCTGCATGTATAACATAGGCAAGGCCATCAATTGATGAGCCCCTGAGGCCGCACTAGGTCAGTCCTTTAGGGTATGCCATGTCAGTCAACATAAGTCATACACTCTCATCACACACAAATAATAGTCAAAGTATTAGGACAAGTCACATCAACAAGAAAAACAAGTCAACAATGTCATTAAGTCAAACTAAACAAATTGCAAAAACAATCAACTAATGTCTTATACAAGATGTGTCCTTCTTGATAATGAACATTATCATTTAGGAAAACAATCATTATAGCCTTATAAAACTTGTCGCATCAACGGAATCAGACTCAACGTCTTATACAGTACATGTCTTTCTAAAACCAGGCTTCGTCATGCCTTACATAGATAGTCACAACATCAAAACTAGACTCAACATCTTATATGGTATGTGTCATCCCTGAAATCAGGCTTTATCAAACAAACAACAACAGATCAAATTTTGGAAAATATTCTTATTGGCTATTGACTTTATGGATTTTTTTGTCTTATCTTTTTATTTGGCTTTGTCTTTGTCTTTGAGTCTGGTTACTAGGTTTCTTGAGGATGTCCCATGAAGTATTTAGAGAAGCAAGGATGTTTTAGGACTGTTTTTCTTTGACTGTTGTCTATCGACTGTCTTTTAAACTTGGTTTTCAAGTTAGGTTACTAGCTTTCTTGAGGATGTCCCATGAAGGATTTAGAGGAGCAATAATGTATCTTCACTTTGTTTTTTCCTTTTGATTGTTGTCTGTGGTTTGTCTTGATAAAAAGATTGGGGCAATTTTGTCCTTAGTATGAGTTAAGTCACTCCTTGTCTACAACTATCTATTTTAGCAAGTGGATGACTTTGTACACCTTGGTCTATCTCACATCATGGTGTTTACTATCCATTTGTGTCATGTCTCTCCCAATGATGATTTAATGCAAGGCTTAGTTTGTATTTGGAAAAATATTGAAGATTCTACATTCTTCTAACAACCATTTCTAATACTAACATCTAGATTGTTCAACACTAACATTTCTTCTTTTCTGCATCTTCACCACCCTTATCTATGTTCCTCTATCCTTTTTATCCTTCATCTTCTAGTTTTCTCATCCATTTCGAGAGCACTCCTATTCTTTGAACCCACCTTTCCTCTTGAGGGGGAAAACCACTACCTCCTCGTCATCCTCCCTTTCTCTGGGGCATGTTTTAACTGCTTTTTCTTTGACACAATTTCATAAACAACATTGTATCAAAGAGGGGAAAACTATATACACTGAAAATTGGTCAAGGCATGCGACACCATTTTCCACATAATTCTCATAGTCATGGTCATTATTTAATTGTTTTCTGAAGTCACCTATCCTCTATTAATTAAATAACTTTAATTATTTAATTAATTCATTATTACCTTTATTTCAATCTTGATTAATTAAATAAATGTAATTTATTTAATTACATCACTAATTAATTAATCCCTTTTCTAAAATTAAATAAATTATTATTTAAATTACCCTCATCACATTTCTGAAAATAATTAAATATTCATTTCGAATTATTTAATTATTCTATAATAGTTTCTCCAATCAATTAAATAAATCTTTATTTATTTAATTTAATCCCTGAATTTTGAATGTTGAATTAAATAAACTATTTAATTCATAAAAGGAATTATTCTTAGCATATTCCTTTGTGATTAGATAATCTCTTAGTTATCTAATTAATCATTTACCACTTAATTCGAGATTTAATTAAGTTAATCAGTTATCTCATGATTTAATATTTGATTGTTTCTGACAAACAGACTTCTTGGTTAAATCAGTTAGTCTTATTCTTCTGTGTGCAAACTATTATTAATTAAATAACCTTATTTAATTCATTCATTCATTCGTGTGTTCGAACACAACGTTTCTTCTTTACCTTTTACATGCAATCATTATTCTTCTGAATTTCAAACAATCTCGACTACAAATTAAATTATTATTTAATTTAATCTCCATCAGTTATGCTTTTTCACTTACATTATTACTAACACTAAATCTCTATCGCATGGCATTCATTAATCTCAATCATTGATCTATCTTTTGAATCTGAGCAGATCATTCATAAATTAGTTTTCTATAAATTGACCTGACCTTTGTCATTATTTCTCCTCTCGAAATCTTTATAATTTTAGGAAGCGAATTCAATAATCTTTGATATTTTGCTAAATTAATTATCATATAGGCCATACTTGCATACTTGTTAAAATCTGAGGGCAATTATATTACAATGGAAAAATGGAGAAGTGCAATTGAGGTTATTCAAGGAATTATACAGATATTTGGTGAGGTCTTTCTTGTATTTATGTTTTTAATTCCATTGTTCTTTGTTGTTAGCGTAGGATTAGATTAGTTTATTGTTTTTATTAGCTTAATCTATTTTCTATTTTTCCCTAGCGTTACAGATATCAATGTAAAAAAAATTAACCACACACATTTGTGGAAACCATAAGTTAATTTTCTAAGGCACGTAAACATTGTGCATTTTATTTCAAATTTTAGTGATTGTTCTCATGCATTTTTTTATTGTTTTGGTGTATAATACTAATTTGAGCAACTATTTTCCCTTTTGGTTGAGTGGTTATTGATAGCATCTCACATGGACCTTGTCCTCAGTACACTCCTGATTACTTGTTCCTCCTCCAGAAAATTTTGCGCTCTAATCCCCAAGTACTATCAATTGATAGAAATACAATTTTGATGTTGAATTTGAAGATGTTTTGAAGAGAGATCTTATTTGTTGAGTAAATTTTGCATGGCACTGTAAAATTTGCACTGATGATGTCTCAAATGGAGGGTGGTTATCCACTTGATTACAATGTCATCACAAATCTCTTTCTTTGGGTAATTGCTTTCTAGTTTTTATAAATTTGTATATCTTCTTCCTATTGATAAATAGCTTATGGTTTTTGATATGGAACTCTGAAGTTGAGGTGACTATTAAACTATTTCTCTCGATGTAATTTTTTTTGTTATATGATTATTTCTTGTAGTGCCTATATTTGATGTAGATTCATACATCAAGTTGTTTGACTAGTTCAAGTATTATGAAGGGCTATATTTCTTCTTGGGTGCATATTTGAGATCCAAGTGATTTGACTTTGGATTTTCACTTGTATCATTTTGTCACTGATATTCATTGATCTATTTGAGGAGGTAATTTTGTAGTATCTTGGGAACCTTGTACTTATATGGTAAACTATATTTTCAATCTCATTGGCAATGAGAATCTTGACATTAACTTGAAATGCATTGAAGCAACAACCAAAACTAGACAAATCGGGGAGGTGGAACGTGTAACTAGAGAGTCAAACTTCTATGATGCTGAAAATACAAAGAACTTTCTTATGGAATCAAGACTTCCAAATGCCCGTCCACTGATAAATGTTTTTGATCGGTTTGGATTTGTCCACTATCATGTTCAATAAAGCTTATCAGTCAGGGTATATGTAGAACATAGTTCTCAGTCCATACTGAGTATTCATGGTGTGAAGTCTATAGAGGATTCTTTCATAGGACCCTTAGGCTTCATTTTTCAAGTAGCTCTTTCATATTTTGGAGTTGTATAAGAAAAAAAATAGAGCATTGTAACCTAGTTTTCTCAGTTACAACACTGAGAAACATACTTTGTAACACATTTTTCCAAGAAAATGCACATATTTCTATTTTGTATCTGTTGTAAGAACACCTTTTCTCAATAAAATTTCAATATTTTTCCTTCTTAATAGTTTTTTCATTATGTGAAAACTATTGATGTGTTTTTATGCACTTCACAACATGGGTAATGCAAAGGTGCATCACCTCTCTTGAAAGACAATCTTCCACAATAAAATTGCAGAACACTATCCCAAGGTCTCAAATGTCAGGTCTTGACAGTGGTTAGAATATCTCAGTTGTTTCATGTGATTTTCTGGAATCAAAAGGCAGTCTTATGGATGAGTCACAAAGTGGGGAAGTTGGATCTGCAAATGGGGTTCTTAAGATGGGAGAGTTGTTGAGCGTTTGCTGCAGGTTCAAACAGCAGTCTGGAACTCCATTTCAACATCATATTTAGCTTTATAATGTGCAATTACCCTTGCCTAAGGTTACTTATTAAAAAGAAAATAAAAAAAGGGTAGGGAAGAGAAGAGGTTCCTGGACCTGAAACTACAAATGCACAGTGATCATGGAGGCCGCTATAGTAGACAAACTCCCTAAACTAGGTTTTTCTTGGCCAAGAGGATCCTACAGTTACACAAACCCAGTGCAATCTTCTAAGGACTATAGATTTTCAGATTACACACACACATCATGCACATGCAATCGAACTAAGTTGCAACAATAAAGTAAACAAGCCCAAACTAGATTTACAAAGTGATTCATCATCAACAAACCACAAAAAGCATGAGCTGGAAATTCAACAAATACTGAAACAACAATCACCATCACCACTCCCATTCAAGAAAATAACTACTAAACTAATAGGGAAGTAGAACCATGCACACATAATGAGAAAACTCAAAAGGAAACACCCATAAATCATGCAATGTTTCTTTCTATTGGTATAGATTTTTTTACACCAGCTCTCCAACCTTTACAAATGAGGGGAAGACCCCTATTTATAGTTTTCCAAAGCCTGAATGAATGGATAGGATTGAATTACATTGTGTGGCCTAGATTCAATTACATTAGGGCTTCACCTACCCCACAATATTCAGCAATTTAAAATACATCTTTTGTCTTTTTCACTATTTTGTCTTTTAGTGCCCAGATACTGTAGCAGTTTTGTCTTCTACCTAATTTCCCTTTTACTGTAGTTGAAACTTCCTAAAAGTTGCCCTTTTCTTGATGGAATTGAAACATTCTTCATTGGATCAAACGGGCTCGTCGATGGCTGTCATCAATGGACTGGTTGCCCCTGATTTGGGCGGATAGCCCCTTAAAGATCATCATCATCTTGTGAAAAGTAGGACAACTCCCTTTATGCATCTTCAAGGCCACCCCCTTGCATTTTTTCATTGACTTCCTTGGCATAGGCCTTCTTCTAATGCCAACTCTATTGATGGGTGCTACAAGGAAAGGTGGATATAAAATTAATGGTGATAAGAGTTATGTGCTTCTCTTTGTTCAACTTTCTCAATGGGTCTCCCCGACAGACCCATGGTAGGCTTCGAGAATCCTGCATACATGGAGTGTCGTAAGTGCTTTCATACACAAATCAAGAAAAATGTTAGTCAAATACTGTAAAGTCCTTGTTGAATTCACCCATGCATCATCAAAAGATCATAATATTCAGCCTAAATTTCCATTAGTAGTTTACTAGAGGGAGTTTGGACGGTCCGGGCCTGAGAGGCTGGACTTCCCTGGCCAAAATGTTGTTTTACAAGGGCAAACAAGGTAGGGCAACCCGAATGATTTTTCTCGACCTCAAATTTGGAATTTGAAAAGTTCATGGGGAAGAGCATCCAATTTGAGCATGTGGGTCAAAGTCTGTTTTGGATTAGGAGGCATTTGGGTCATCATTAGGGAACCCAGAGTTGTGAAGCAGGAAAGCTATCGGGAGTTTTTTGTTTGGAACAACCAAGGTGAAACGAAATTCCAGGGGTGAAGTTTCGGGGTTTGGGACCCGAGAGGCTAGAAGGATGGAAGTCAGCGGATAGAAAGCGAACCACCAATGGAAAGACAAAAATATGGAAGCAAAGTTCCAGATAGTGACAGGAGGTTCAAAGCCCAGAGCTCAGAAGGACGGTAGCCAGTGGACGAAAGCAAACCACCAGCAGAAAGACAACAACAGTTCCAGACGACGACGAAAGGTCCAGGGCCCAAAGGCCGGAAGGACGACATCCAGCAGACAAAAGTAAACCGCCAGCAGAAAGACAACAATCCAGAAGAAAAGTTTCGGACGACGATGAAAGGTCAAGAGCTCGGAGGACGAAAGGACGACAGCTAGCGGATGAAAGCAAATTGCCAATAGAATGACAACAATCCAGAAGCAAAGTTTCGAATGGCAATGGAAGGTACGGAGACCGAAGGCCAGAAGGATGAAAGCCAGCAGATGAAAGCAAACCGCTAATGGAAAGACAACAATCCAGAAGCAAAGTTCCAGACGGTGACAGAAGGTCCAGAACCTGGAGGCCAGAAGGACGGTAGCCAGCGGGCGAAAGAAAACCGCCAACGGAAAGACAACAATCTGCAAGCAAAGTTTTGAACTTCGACGGAAGGTCTGAAGCTCGGAGACCGGAAGGATGGAAGCCAGCAGACGGAAAGCAAACAACTAATAGAAAGACAACATTCCACAAGGGTGGACCCGCAAAGCACTTTCGTGAAAACATAAGACTTAGCGAAATTCAGGTAGGTGAATTTGGTCAGGGGAATTTGATCATTTGACAGCATATGACCGATATAGGCTCCAAGAAAGAGGCATGCAAAATGAGATGGGAGAAAAGTAGCCCTTTGGGAGCGAAGAAAAGGGGGGTCCCTACCTACAGCGAGGCGTGTGTGCAAAACATGCACAACAAAAATGAATTATAGATTATGTTTTTCTATGTTTTATGTTTAAAAATCAAAAGTATTGTCTCATTTCCAACTCTTTTAGGCTACCAATTGACTAAATATACTACCAACTGACAAAAATTAGTGAATAAATATGACAAAATATATAACTAAATATACTACCAATTGATAGAAATCAGTGAATAAATATATACCAATTGATAGAAATCAGTGAATAAATATGACTAAATCAATGACTAAATACCAAATTGATCAAATGACTAAATAAATGGCTAGGAATAAACTACTAATGGTCACGCGACCAAGATTAGTGAATAATATGACTAAATATATGACTAAATCAATGACTAAATTAATGACTAAATATACTACCAAATCGATCTATCAAAACAACCAATAAATGACTAAAATTGGTTTAGTCATAAATTTGGTCACGTTATAAATGGTTGGCAATAAACTACTAATGGTCACGTGACCAAGTTCAGTCATTCATATGTAGTTTTTAGTAGCCTTTTTAGTAATATATTGTTGTTTCTATACTAGTGTCTATTGGTGGCCTCAACTTGGCCAATTGATTGTGGGTGATAAGGACTTGATTTATTTTGTCTAATTTAAAATTCCTTAATCAAATGATAAATTATGTTTGAAGTAAAATACGGCCCTTGATCAGTGACTATCTCTCTAAGAACTGTATATCTTATGAATCTCTCCTCATATAAAAATGTGGCTACTTTTTTGTCTCTAGAAAACTGTAAAGCTTTAACTTCAACCCATTTGGTTAGGTAATGAGTACATACTAGTATATATTCCTTATTGTTATAAGGAGGATATATGGGCCCAAATTCAATGCCCTATTTTTCAAATGGTGGTATTACCATATGGTTGCATGGTCATTTCATCACTTCTTGTAGGCCTACCCATCCTTTGACATTGATCACATTTTCTTGTGTATTAAATTTCATCCTTATGTAATGTGTAAAAATAATATCCAGTAGTTAGGATCTTGAGTGTCATTCTTTTAGCTGCAAAATTCCCTCCACAAAGCTCATTGTGGCAATCTTTAATAATATCATAGACCTCATCTTCTTGTATGCACTTGCACATGACATTGGTAGGTCTTGTGTAAAAGAGGTATCTATCCACCCATGAGTATGGAAATTTGTATTCAACCATATGGTGCCTCCCTCTTGGTGAAAAGTGTGGAGGTGTCTTTCCTACAACTATATAATTTTTAATATTTGCATACCAAGGTGTCTACACCATTAAGGCAAAGAGGTGTTCATCGGGAAAAGATTCATTCACAAGTGGTTTTTTTGTGTTAATTTTTAACCTAGAAAGAAAATAAGCAACCACATTTTATTTTCATAGTTTATCCACAATAGAGATTTCAAACTCTTGTAACAACAATAACCATCTAACAAGGTGTCCACTAACTACTAGTTTTCTCATTTAATACTAAATTATTTTATGGTTAGTATGAACAAAAATAAGATAACCAGTGATGTAATGCCTGAATTTTGTTAATGGAATAGACTACAACTAGCATCTATTTTTCTATAATAGTGTAATTAAGTTTAGAAGCTTGCAAATTTTTTCTTATAGTAGATAGCATATTTCAAATTTCCATTTTTTTCCCTAACACATCACCTATAGAAAATTTAGAAGCATCTATATGAATGTGAAAAGGAACTTTCTAATTGGGTCCTCTTAGAACAAATGTCCTTGTGAGAGAGGTTTTAAGAGACTCAAATTATTTTTGGCAGGAAGGTGCCCATTCAAACTCAATATCTTTAGAAATTAGGACAAACAAAGGATCTAATATCTTACTAAAGTCTTTAATGAATCTACTATAATACCCTTCATGGACAAGAGATCTTACATATTTTTATTTCTATGGTAAAAGTAGAGTTGAAATTACTTCTATTTATTAGGGTCTACTTGAATTCCTCTCCTTGACACAAATTCCCTTAAAACCACACCCTCCTCGATAATCATGAATAATTTCTCATGACTAAGAGATAGATTATGATCTTGGAATGTTTGGAGGACACTCTCAAGGTTTTCTAATCTCTCTTCATAATAATATCCATAGGTGGTAAAATTTCCCATGTATACTTCCCTTAGAATCATGAGAAAAAATAGAAAATATGCCCAAAACATCCCTTTGAAAGGTTGTAGGGGCATTAGATAGCCTGGATAGTAAGACTGAATAGGAATAGGTACCTAATGGACATGTGAAGTTTGTTTTGTCATGATCTTCAGGGGATATTTTAATCCGACTGTATCCATTGAATCCATCTATTAAATACAAGTATTTCTTCCCTGCTAATGAATCTAGTACTTGGTCAATGAAGGGGGGAGGACAATTGTTCTCTATAGTCAAGACATACTTGTCACTTTTCTTCTTTCTTAGGTAATATTCCTAATAGGGAGACCCATTGGTTGTTGGATATTGGGTATATAAATTATCCTACATCAAAAAGTTTTTATAATTCAATTTTCACTATGCCTCTGATAGTAGGATTCATCCTTCATTGGGGTTGCCTTATTGATTTTCATACTTCATTGATATATATTAGATGCATGTAGAGATGAAGGTTTATTCCTTTCATGTCATGATAATCCCAAGAATTTTTTGAGTCTATAACATTTTGAGCAATTCAAATTGCTAAGATTTTGTCAACTGATTATTGACATTTAGTGTTTTTCCAAGTGATATTTCATTTAGTGTTGCAAATTTCATGATAGAGGTGACATCTAATACTAATAGATTGAGGATACAATTATGTGGAAGTAAATTATGGAATATCCAAAACTAGATTCAAAATATTTTGTGTTTGTCGTAGTTAAAATGTTATGGAATGGATAGGTCAAGCATGCTAAACATTGGTCTTATTATAGGTCCATCCCATGAGAGTTTTGTATAATGTTAGAAAAAAATTAATCCTCATTCTAAATATTTATAAATGGGTTGTGTTCAATGTTCATGAGTGTCTAGAGAGAATATTGGTCATCATCCTCTAGGTTTAGTGAGATAGGTTGTTCCAAGTTTGAAAAAGGTTATGAAGATTGATAGAGGACCAATTTCTTTGTTACATTTCCATTAGATATTATCATATTTATAGACCTGCATCCTATGAAGGCATCTATTATTTCCAACTATGGTCATCCTAGGATTAGTGGATATTCCTCTAAGTTAGCCTTAGGCTACAAGACCACGAAATTTGTAGGGTATTCCCATGAGTTAGTGTAATGACTAAATCTTCAATGATGCCTTTTGGTTTGAATGTTTACCTATCTACCAATTATAAGACTATTGGTGTAGGTCTTAATTCTGTTAATTGGATATTTTTCATTGTTTCTCTAGTCATCACATTTATTGTTGCACCTAGATTGATCAAAATGTTCTTAATGAGGGTGCCATTGATTTGTACATCTACCACAGGGCTGCCAATGTATGTATATTTTGGAACAACAAGGTTTCTCAACATAATGTCAACAAGTTCTACTATGGCATGGATAGTCTAAGGGTCATTTTGTTTTCTCCCTATCTTCTTAAGGTATATTTCACTCACAGTATTGGTGTAGATTAGCACATCCTTATTGGCTTGGATAAACAGAATTTTGGCATAGACATTCTTTAGATAACCAAGGAAGTCAAATTCAGGTTCAGGGTGATTCTTTTTGGTGTTTAATATTTATGGGAATTGTTGGTTCTATATTTTTGATTTCCATCTATGATTGGATTTTATCAAGGTGCTCATTCTTGTTAGCATTCATGATTGGTTCTTCATTATGAATTTTTGTGATGTGTGTAGATGATTTTCCAGTAATCATTTTCCTTGAATGTAGGTGAACATCACTAACCTCAACCACATATGTTGAGGTTCGTTAGTATAGGCCTATCACATAGGATTATTGTTAGGGTTTGGTGTAGGTTGATCAAGTAGTTGAGGTGATCTTGCTTGTGTAGGGGCAGCTGTTGGACTCAAGGGAACACTAAGAGGGGGGGTGAATCAGTGTTTTGCAAATCTGAACTTTATTAATTTGATATTTAAACCATTTCAACATTAAACCAAAGGAAATATGCAAACACACAAAGTAATAATCCACAACACCATAACACAAGGATTTTTATGTGGAAACCCTGTTAGGGGAAAAACCACGATGGAGGTCAATCCATAATTTGAGTACTCAAATATAATTTTTATAAAAGGGAATGCACTTGCATTCAAACTCACTGCTTAGAGCTTACTGCTGAAAGTAGAAAGGCTCATTGCCTTACAAAATGTTTAGATTAAGACCATCTAAAGGTTTGAACTGAAGTAATAGCATATACTTATGTCAGGTTACAGTTTTGGTTAGGCCCATAGATCATATTCTAGACCTTTTATCTGATTTTGCACTTTGCTCTGCTCTGTTCTACAATTCACATCATAAATCCACACATAGATAAATTTTCACCAGTATCCTTCTGAATTTTGCACCACACACTAAAATACTTTGCATCTCATACATTCTCTTATCTAAAATGATACAACCGATCTTATATATATATATATATTCGCTATCAAAGATTTTATCATTCATATGTCAGCTTTTATAAAACATAAAATAATTTCCAATTGTAGGCTAAATCCATAGCTAATTCTTTATGCGAACCACCCATAGTCAGTCATAGCATAGTGAGGACCCACATAAACATATTCAAACACAAAAACATTTAACCAATTCTTCTTTAAATATCTGCAATGGCTATATTCGCCAAGTCGACCTTCTAGCACAAATAACTAGAAAATTGATGCACTGGATCTCCTAGATCATACACCAGTAAATGCACACCTTGATACTTCTTGAATAAGATAGTGAAAACATCAACATACCTTTCTCTGAGATCTGTAACTCAAAATAATAGTTCGGTGAAGTACACAAGTTGACATTTTTACCTTTAATCGGATACCCTGTTCTTCATTATGTTTGCCAGTATGAACAAGTACTAAAATATGGACCAGATAAATGACTTAGGTTTCCATCAATGACAACAATAGAAGACATATGCAAACAATCTCCCCCTTTGGCATTGATGGAAACACTTAGTTAAAAATGACTAAGTGTCAAAACCAATATGAGTACGCTGCCAAACTTTAAAATTTCAAAACATAGCTCCCCTTGAGATTGATGAGGCATTTTTCACTACTCTCTCTCCCCCTTTGACATCAATGAAAAGACACGTGTTCAATCTCTCCTTTTTAAATATAACCAAAACTTCAAAACTGATTCAAAATTTTGAAAAGAACAACTACTACTTTGAGTTAGAAAATTATCTTGTGGTTTTCTTTCATCTCCGGAAGAAATTTCTTCCAAGATTCTATTGCAATCCCAATGATTATTATCATGTTGTTATTCTTAGATGTCTTGTTGACAATATTTGTGAGAGATTTCAAAATTGTGATTGCATCCTCTAATTTCTCACCTTTCCTCAGTATCTCAACCATTTGTTCCAGTCTACATTCATTTAGGTCCTTTACTTTCCAAAAAGTGTCCATGAGTGTGTTTTCAGTGAATTGAACTTTTGTGTGCTTAGACTGTAGCTCTTGAATCCTTTTCCTGATTGTACCATCCTGATCTTGAAACATATCAAAACTTTTTCCAATCCCATTTAATTATGTTTCAATTTGCTCCAACTTCTCTTTGTATTTCCCAACTGCATGAGGCCAACATGTGCAATAGTCATATATGTTATTTGTTGCACTTATGCGTTGCCTCAGCTCATTCATTTTCTTTTTCAACTTGGTAAGTGATAGCCTGAACTTCTCCTTCAAATGTAAGCTTACCTCTCCTTCTTCTTTGTTTTGAGACTCATAGTCCATAGTTTCCTTAATGCATTCAATCATTTCTTTAGGAAAAATATTCTTCAAACTCTCCAATTTGATCTGACTGTGCACAACGTGAGCATTTAGTACACTTAGAATCATATCCTGATCATATGAGGGTCTGATGGACCATAATTGAGAAATTTGTGCATTCCACCTTCCTTATGAATAAGCTACTACAGCTTCTCTTTTAACAAGTCATATTCTTCTTCACTTGCTTCTGTCATTTCCTTTTCTTGTTTTGGTTCAGCTAATTCCAATTCTTTTCCCTTTGTGTCCTCAGTTTCTTCATCGAATTCCTCATCTAGTATATCCACAATCTCCTGTACCAATCCTTTCCCTTCAATTTTTGGAATCTTGCATTCTGGAGGAGTACAGACAATAATTTATTTTTCTCTTTTCTTCTCTCTCTCCATCTCACCAGAAGAGGAACCAATTTCAAGTGATTTTACCGAAGGAGAAATACCAACTGAGCCAAACTTTCCTAGCAAAATCTTAAAGAAATTTTCATATGCTTGATCACAGTTTTCCAAACTTTTAGAGTGTGTGAAGATTTGTTAATTTCACATTCTCCAGCAGTTGATCCTTTAGCAGTCCACACATGTCAAAGTCCTGACCTTCCAATATCATTTTGTGTGAGATATAGACAACACCTGCCGAAGTAGATCCTTCTCTGTTTTTGAAGAAAATTTTGTAGGATATGCCATGTGTAATGTACCTTGTCACAAAGTTTTTGATTGTCAAGATTATCAGTGCCCTTTGATTTCTAATAACTTTGGTTAGGGTTTCAAATTATTTATATTGGATGGATTTCTTTCTCGGTATATCCCCAGGGTAAGTGCACCAAGATGGTTCCCAAAAAGGGGACTTAAGTGGCCACTTTTTTTCTAAAATCAAGAAATACTGATATTGGACGTGAAATTGAGGATAGTTACACTCAAAATTTTGAGATGGAACAAAAACAGGGATTTAATTTCTCCGAGTCCACTTTCTAAACTACAAATTTATTTTTAAAATGTTTGAGATTAAGGGGTTCAAAAGAGGGACATACACAACTTGGTGATGTTTTTGTCAGAAAAACATAACATAACAACTCTTGTACAACCCTTGTACGGTGAAATTTTTTTTAGTATTTTTAAAATCACAATGGTCAGAAATTAGCTAACAATATGTAGTTGATTCACGATTTTTCTAATAATTTTTTAATGAATATTTGATTTTTTACTAATTTTCAAATTGGACACTTCTTGAAAAATAGAATTTTGGTCGTGCTACCCCTACAAATTTTGGAAACTAATTGAACTTTTTTTAATATATTTTTTAAATTTTTTAGAATGGAGTGTAGTTTCTAAAAATGTAATTTATTTGAAAATTCGATGAATGGTTAATTTATAATGAAAAAAAAACCAAACACTGCTTTTTGGAAAAAAAGAGACATACAAACAAAAGAAATTATGGATGAAAGGCTTAACATTGTCAAAAAGTGAAAAAAATTACATCATTGGATAGCTAAGAGAGAACCCAACATTACCCATGTGTTTGATTTTTTCGATATTGAATCACATGCAATCCTGGCGGTGAGCATGAACTCAATTATGTGAAATATGGTAGATTTTGTAAAAACACATCTCTGGTCGTTGGAAATTCCCTCCAAGCCTTTGGGTTGGTATTCTAAGGCAAATACCAATCCTAAGGCTCGAGGGTTCCCAAAGAAAGATATAACGCGAGCGCGCTATAATGCAATCGCGTTATATCTCAGTTTTGACATGGTTTTTTGCTTCTGCAGGAAACATGTCAACTAGGACATAACGCGAGTGTATTATAATGTGCTCGTGTTATGCCCTCCTTTATGTTAAATGCCAATATATTGAATGTATGCTAATATATTTGTATGTTTGTATGTACATGTATTCTTGTATGTCATGTATGTATGCATGTATGCATGCTTGTATGTATGTATGTATGTATGCCTGTATGTATCAATGCATGTATATTGTATGTATGCCTATATGTTTGTAAGATTGTATCTACACATGTATGTATGTATACTTGTATGCATGTAGGATTGTATGTACATATGTATTATGCTTTTATGTATGTATTTACGTATGTCTTTAGAGGGAGGGAGAATTTAGAGAGATCGAGAGGGGGTGGAAGTGAGAGTTTAAGAGAGAGGGAGTGGGAGAGAAGGGGTTGGAGTGAGAGGGACTTAGCTAGGTAGGGTGGGAGGGATAGAGGGAGGGAGAGAGAGAGAGAGGGGGGGTGGGAGAGAGAATTGAGAGAGAGGAAGAGAGAGGGAGAGAGAGGGAGAGAGAGTTATGTAGGTAGGGTGCCAAAGGGAGAGACTTGAGAGTGTGAGGGGGTTGAGAGGGAGAGACTTGAGAGATAGGTAGTGAGAGGGAGTGTGAGAGAGAGGTAGTGGGAGAGAGAGGGAGTGTGAGTGAGAGACCTGAGAGAGGGAGACGGTTGGGGAGGGAGTGACCTGATAGAGGTAGAGAAAGAGGGGGGTGGAGTGAGAGGGATTTATCTAGGTAGGGAGGGATGGATAGATAGAGAGAGGGGAGAGAGACAAAGAGAGAGTTACCTAAGTAGGTTTCCAGAGGGAGAGACCTGAGAGAGGGGGGGTCGAAGAGAGAGACATGAGAGAGAGGGAGAGAGAGCGAGTGGGAGAGAGTGGGAGAGAGTGAGAGAGACATAGAGAGAGATGGATAGAGGGAGCGACAGAGGGTGGTAGGGATTGATTGAACGAGAGGTACGTAGAAAGAGGGAGAGGGTAGATAGAGACAATTAGAGAGGGTATGAGGGAGGGAGGGAGGGAGAGGTGAGATGTATAGATAGAGAGAAAGTGATAGGGGTTGAGGGTATAGAGTGGAGGACCTATAGGGTTGATGGTTTCTAGGGTATTAGGGTTTAAGAATTGAGGGAATAGGGTCGATGGTAGAGGATATTGGGTTGAGGGTATAGGGTAGAAGGTTTAAGGGTTTAGGGTTGAAGGGTTTAGGGTTAAGGGTTTACCTGGTATAAGGTAAATGGTTGAAGGATTATCTTCAGTGTCCAATGTAAAGGGTAGAGGGTATAGGGGTTGAGGGTTTAGGGTTTAAGGATTGAGGGTTGAGGGATTAAGGGTTGAGGGTTGAGAATTGAGGGTTGAGGGTTTAATGTATAGGGTAGAGGATTTAAGGGTTTAGGTTTTAAGGGTTGAGGGTTGAGGATTGAGGGTTTAAGGTTGAGGGTTGAGGGTTGAGGGTCTAATGTATAGGGTAGAGGCTATAGGGGTTGAGGGATTAAAGGTTGAGGGTTTAAGGATCAGGGTAGAGAGTTTTCTTGCATTTAAGGGTGTAAGGGTTGATGGATTAGGGTAGAGGGTTTAGGGTAGAGGGTAGAGGGTAGAGGGTAGAGGGTTTAAGAGTTTAGGGTTTAAGGGTTGAGGGTTGAGGGTTGAGGGTTTAGGGTTGAGTGTTAAGGGGTTTAAGGGTTGATGGATTAAGGGTCGAGAGGGTTGAGGGATTAGGGTAGAGAGTTTACTAAGTGGTTTTAAGGGTTGGGGGATTAGGGTAGAGGGTAGAGGGTAGAGGATTGAGGGTAGAGGGTTTAAGGGTTAGGGTTTAAGGGTTGAGGGTTTAGGGTTGAGGGTTGATGGATTAAAAGGTTATAGAGTAGATGGTATAGGAGTTGAGGGAATATGGTTTAAGGGTTGATGGATTAAGAGGGTATAGCGGTTGAGGGATTAGGGTTTAAGGGTTGAGGGTTGAGGGTTGTGAGATTAAGAGGGTATAGGGGTTGAGGGATTAGGGTTTAAGGGTTGAGGGTTGATGGATTAAGAGGGTAATGGGATTGAGGGGTTAGGGTTTAAGGTTTGAGGGTTGAGGGATTAAGAGGGTATAGGGCTTGAGGGATTAGGGTTTAAGGGTTTAGGGTTGAGGGTTGAGAGATTAAGAGGGTATAAAGGTTGAGGGATTAAGTTTTAAGGGTTGAAGGTTGAGGGATTAAGAGGGTATAGGGGTTGAGAGATTAGGGTTTCAGGGTTGAGGGTTGAGGGTTGATGGATTAAGAGGGTATAGGGGTTGAGGGATTAGGGTTTAAGGGTTGAGAGTTTAAGGGTTGAGGGATTAAGAGGGTATAGGGGTTGAGGGATTAGGGTTTCAGGTTTGAGGGTTGAGGGATTAAGAGGGTATAGGGGTTGAGGGATTAGGGTTTAAGGGTTGAGAGTTTAAGGATTGAGGGATTAAGAGGGTATACGGGTTGAGGGATTAGGGTTTAAGGCTTGAGGGTTTAAGGGTTGAGGGATTAAGAGGGTATAGGGGTTGAGGGATTAGGAGTTAAGGGTTGATGGTTTAAGGGTTGAGGGATTAAGAGGGTATAGGGGTTGAGGGATTAGGGTTTAAGGCTTGAGGGTTGCCGGTTGAGGGATTAAGAGGGTTGAGGGTTTAAGGGTTGAGGGTTGAGGGGTTAAGAGGGTATAGGGGTTGAGGGATTAGGGTTTAAGGGTTGAGGGTTTAAGTGTTGAGGGATTAAGAGGGTTGAGGGATTAAGAGGGTATAGGGGTTGAGGGATAAGGGTTTAAGGGTTGAGGGATTAAGAGGGTATAAGGGTTGAGGGATTAGGGTTTAAGGTTTGAGGGATTAAGAGGGTATAGGGGTTGAGGGATTAGGGTTTAAGGGTTGAGGGTTGATGGATTAAGATGGTATAGGGGTTGAGGGATTAGGGTTTAAGGTTTTATGGTTGAGGGATTAAGAGGGTATATGGGTTGAGGGATTAAGAGGGTATATGGGTTGAAGGTTGAGGGATTATGGTTTAAGGGTTGAGGGTTGAGATATTAAGAAGATATAGGGGTTGAAGGATTAGAGTTTAAGGGTTGATGGTTTAAGGGTTTAGGGATTAAGAGGGTATAGGGGTTGAGGGATTAGGTTTTAAGGGTTGAGGGTTGAGGGATTAAGAGGGTATAGGGGTTGAGGGATTAGGGTTTAAGGGTTGAGGGTTGAGGGTTGACGGATTAAGAGGGTACAAGGGTTGACGGATTACAGTTGAAGGGTTGAAGGATTAAGACGGTATAGGGGTTGAGGGATTAAGAGGGTCTACCCTTAAGCTCTTAACCCTCTACCCTATAGCTCTCTCCTACTCTCCCACTCTCCCACTCTCCCACTTTCTCCCACTCTCTCTTTCTCCCACTCTCCCCCTCTCTCCCTCCCTCTCATTCTCCCTCTCTCTCTCTCTCCCACTATCTCTCTACCTCCCTCTCTCTCCCCATCCCTCTACCTCCCTCTTTCTCCATATCCATATCTCTCTCCCTTTCTCCCACTCTCTCTCACTCTTATCTCTCTCCCCTCCCTTAACCCTTTAAACCCTTAACTCTTAACCCTTTACCCTCTATCTCTCTCCCAATCCATCTCTCCCTCCCTATCTATCTCCATCTCTCCAACTATCTCATTCTCCCCCTCTCCCTCCCTCTCTCCCTCTGTCTCTGTCTCCTCTCTTCTCTTTCTCCCCCTCTCCCACTCTCCCTCTCCCTCTCTCCCCTCTCCCTCTGTCTCTCTCTCTCTTTCTCCACCTCTCCCTCCATATCTCTCTCTCTCTCTCCCACTCTCTCTTTCTCCTTCTTTCCCACTCTCTCTTTCTTTCAACCATACACCCTCTACCTTTAACCCTGACCCCTTAAACCCTAAAACAATTATACCCTCAACCCTACCTCCCTCTCTACTATATATTTTTCCTCTCTTTCAACCTCTTTTTCTCTCTCTCCCACACACACACACACACTCACCTCTATCTCCTCTACTATAAGGGTATAGTGGAGAGATATACAATTAGGATAGAGGATATAGACAAAAAGGGAGAATTTTTTTTTTTTAAAACCATATTTCATATAATGCGTGCGTGTTTTGAAGAAGTAGAGATGTTACCATTTTATCTTCCGCCAAAAATGGTAAAAAAACTCAATATACCAGAGATGTCAAGGCCCACATTTTGCATATTCTTCTAGTTCTACGCGTGCTTCGATAAAAAGTAGCCTTTTGATGATGTTGTGAAGTGTGCAAGCATGTTATTCACATTCCACCACCTTTTCCGCGATCTTTCTACCACCTTTGCATGAAATAGCAGATTTTCCACGTGTAAATACATATTCAAGTTTGAATTCCATTGAAAACTGATATACAATTGAAGTTTGGAGGGGAACAAGCTTTTGAAAAAGTCAAATTGTTGTGAAGTTTGAAGAAAGAAGAAGCTAAGGCTACATAATTGGGTTGAACTCCTCCATTTAAAAGTCTGATTTTTTAGGTATGTGAATTCTTTACAAATTTTCTTTCATTCTATTATGGATTTCTTTCATTTTTGTTATTTTGCATATTCCATGTTGATCATTGTTTGTTTGTCATTATAACCTTAGGTTGTCAATGCACATTTTAAATTACATAATTATATACACTTGCCAATTACCATTTTAAACTTGATGCAGAGCATCTACCAAGATCCACAAATCATCAAGGGTACTTCTGACCCTAACTTAAATTGAAGAAGATCAACCAACAAACTCAATCATCTTTTCATCAAAATCCTTCAATTTTACTTTATTTAATATATCCACAAAACATTAGAACTTGGCTTCAACTTTTTGTCAGACTTAAAAATAGATTAACCATCATAAAATTGATTGTAACATAGCATAAACCTAATTAGAAACTTAGAACCATTCATTTCTTTCATGATTCACTAATTGAAGAACTCAATGTTGTAACTTACATGGAAAAATAACAACAAATCATGGAAGGTAATTGTCAACCTTTATCCAGACGTCCAAGACACTATAATCAACATGTTATTGATTGAAATAAACCAAATACACATTCCAAATATCTCACCAAAATTCATCCTTTTAGCATGCTTCCCCTACCAGTATTCCAAACCCATGGTGTAGGGGCACCCACAACCATGTTTCAAAATCTACTTTGGTGACAGTTTGTCTTAAGGTATTTGGGTGAGTTCAAGAGTTTTTAGATTCTTTGTCATAGGTTTTATTGAAAATAAGGTCTAAATAGACCAATATTTCATGTATTTAGGGATTTTGTGAGTTTGGTGATCAAATGTGAAAAGTATGCACTCTTGCTTCAGAAAATTGTCAATTTTGCCGTATAATCTTTGAAGGAAAATTATTCAAATTTTAAATGGAAGTTCAAGAGTCTATAAGTTGTATTAGGGATGAAATACAGGTGTTTGAGTGGTGTTAGGTGTCTTGGACAACAAAGTTGCATAATGTTGCCTATTTAGCAAAAGTTGTCAATGTTAGCAATTTTTAAGACAAATGAAGGTCTTGGTGTGAAATTGATATTCTTCCATAAAGGAATGTTCCTACTTTCATTTGGCTCCCTTTGAATAGGTTTTCATTGAACTTTGTGCTTGGAATTCATAAATTTCTAGAAACTGGGTTCTTGGACAGTCAAGGGTTTGAGGGCAATTTAATGTCTTAGATGGCATCCCACCTATTGTGCTCTCTATGACTTAGTGGGGTTACCATGTAGGATGTACTTATGATGTTCTTAGTTGTAGAGAAGAACAAGTTTAAATTTTTCTCATGAATGATGCTGGTTTAAGGGGAAATACCCTATTTTCTCATAGAAAACAATGGTGCAGACCTAAGAAAGAGGGGTGAAGCATTTCTAGAGGGAAGATGAGGGTTCCTTAAGCCTGGGGGGACCTATACAAAGGTTTCTATGTAGCTGGTTTGAATTGGGAAGTTGTGGAAGGTAGAGTTTCAGTAAGGAGGCCTAAAAACCCTTGTTTCCTAGGTTCTAGAGAGGGTTTTGAAATTTGTTGATGGAATGAGTAATTGCGGTCCTCAAACCTTGATAATTTTTAGTTTTGAAACCTAAGAAAATAATTTTTTTAGTCATGGAGGCCTGGTGGTGGGTTCTTGAGGGGGTCCCTTTATAAAATTGGCTAATTTGGGCCCTAAAACAGTGAAATTTGTCATTTTGAGGAAAGTGTCTTAAAAGAGTAATATGTGTATTTTTTATATGTCTCATACCACTGAAATGGATATCTATATCAATAATTTGTTTGACAAGTGTTTTGGGAGGTTTGTGATAAAAATCCCTAAAATTGGTTTGTGAAGCCTACAAGGCAATTTTGGGTCAAAAGTGGCTTTTAGAAGAGTTTGTTTGATCTTATTTTTGTAGGTGGTTGAAAGTCAAGATGCTGAAATATTGAAGGTGTTGAAACTATTTTCTTGCATCAAATTTCAATTTGGAGTCATAATGAAGAGTCATGGTTGATAGGTAACCCTGTTGGCATGTTGAGTCAATTGAAGGTTGATGTCTTGGTTGGCATATTTGAGAGAAGTTGTGTCAATTTGTATCTTGGGTTCCCATCACTTTGCATCAACCCAGTTCTAAGCACACAACATACTCCCCCAACGTATCTAACTTGTTTTGTAACTTCTTAAATAACTTATCTCTTGACAACTTTGCCAAAAATGCAATTTTTTGCAAATGTTAAGCCAAATATCCCCCCTAAACACCTAGAATGACTCAAAAGAGATAAATACATATTAAGAGTGGTCTCATAGACCTTACTTAACATAGATCAAGATATTAGACTCAAAAACAACAATAATCTTTCTTTTACCCATCTTCACATGCACCAAAAACCCTCCTTTTTACCCAAGAAACTAGTGGTTTATTGAAAAACACACATCCAACCCTCACACAATCTTATGAATACTTCAAACAGGTCTAAAATGGTCTGTAAAAACTCAATTTAACAATAAACCATGCTTCCCCAATGCAAAACACACTTTAGCATATCAAAACCACTCAAAATCTCATGGAAAACTCAAAATTTCACTCTAGGGCTTCATGCCCAACACCCTTTTAGACCTCCCTTGCACCAAAAAAACATTCCCTCACCTATTTATTGATGATATTCCTTCAAATATTCATAATCATTCTTTGCATCAATGTTTTCCTAAACTCTAGACAACAACTTCTTGAATTGACAATTTTCATTCAATGGTGCTCCTGCACCATGTATGCTTCCACAATTTGTATACATATATATGACATAAGTTGAAATTTTTTATGCTTTTCCATTCTACAAATAAAATTATCCACCATGACAAAGAAAAATACAAAGAGGGAACTAACAAACGAAGATAAGGAAACATTCAAAGCAAAGGAGAGAGTTCGGATGGCGACATATCATGAAAAAAAGAAATTGGGAACGATTGAAAAAAACAAGCCAATTGAAGAGGAACCTCAACCATCAAAAAGAGAAAAGGAATTGGCAGCACAAAAGGCATGAATGTGAAAGCATCATGGTAAGATAGATTTAGATATCATAGCTGGAGACACACCCTCTACCGCAAGTGAATATGAAGGGACACCATTAAGCACAAGCGAATATGGAGGGACAACATCTACCAAAAGTGAATATGGAGGGACACCATCTACTACAAGTGAATATGGAGAGTCACCATCTACCACAAGTGAATATTGTTGGACACCATCCAACACATCTTAAGTTGACAGTACATCATCACTCTGATTTGACAAAGAAGGTATGCCATCATACCCACATGAACCTCAAGGTATGTCTTCTTCTCCACCCTCGATTGAAGGTACACAATCTAGCCCACCTCAATTAAATATTGATGAAATTCCTGATGTTGAGATGTATGTACCTAGGAGAACATCACCTATACTTTTGCATAGAAAGCCAAAGTATTTGATTAATATTGATGAGGATATTTTGCAGAACATGGAAGGTAAGAGTCCAACACGCACTTGTAGAAGATATGCTGATAAGATTTAGAAATTCTTCTTTGAAAGGCTAAATGAGACTGCAAGATGTCAACTATTTGTTGAAATGATGTGAGGTGTAAAGTATAGGAACATCATGAAGACTCTTGGGTTGAGAACGTCAAATGCATCAAGCGAAGACACTATTGTGAAGAATCTAATGGATGCTTATGAGAGTGTGGGTAAGACCTCACGCTCAAAGGATAGTAATGTCACTCGACATGTCATTACATCGAATTTGGTAAGCTATCAAACAAAGAGAGATTATCTCATTAGAAAGACGAGTGAACAAATGAGAATTAGTAGAAAAACTTTATCAAGAGCCATTCACAGGCGACAAAGAATAGTGGGCACTGATTCAAATGAATTATGGGAATTCTCAGGGAGATTGTCACAAAAAGATAAAGAAGTTGTCGAAGCCTTGAGAACACTAATTAAAGAGTATTGGAATAATAACACAATACCATCTCTGAATCAAAGGGATGTTGTAAGAAGGAGAATCGGTTGTCGGAATCGTGAGCCACATCCAAAGCATTTTTTGGATATGACTCAAACCCAATTTTTTCATAAATTTGAAAATGATTATCCTCAAATTAGTATTTGTCAAAGATTTTTTGAAATGCTTAAACCTTTTTATGTCAAGATAAATCACACACACACTACTTGTTGTTGTAGAGTACATATTGAATTCTCTAACCATTATGATTTTTATCGTTCTATATGTTTAGATTTGCATACTAATGATGTTTTGCGGGATTGTGGCATAGAAGCCCCCCCAAAATATTTAAGAGAGTTCTTATCAAGAATTTTATGTGAAATAGAGGATGGCCAGATATTCTACAGGACAACATGCTTGGATGGTTTAGGTGAGCATTGTGGTGGCTTCCAACGTATGCCAGTATGTCAACATATGGAAAGCACAGATGAGGTGGGATAAAAAATAGTAGAGTTCGGGAAGTATAAAATAGTGGCATATGCTACAAAAGATGGGTCTCAAGCAAAAAGGTGTGATTTGGTTATTGAGAAGATTCCAGTGTACCAGTTTATGTCCATGTTTTGTTACAATATACTATCTGAGTATGCAATGCATACCCATAGAGCCCGATGGTTGGAAACGTAATTCAAGCTATGCAAGGACACCTTTCTAGTTGGCAGCATAGTATCAGTGGTTGAATTTATGGAGAAATACACTCTACAACCATAGCTCGAGGTGCAGTCACAGTATTACAACTCCACATAGGTTTCAATATTTGTGCACATAGCATTGATTCATGCATCTGATAGTATAGATGACCAAAGGAAGGTATTAAGGGAGTACCACTTTTACATTAGTGATGATCGCACACATTCTCCACAGTTCATACAAGGTTTCTTCTAGATGTTCTACACTGGTTTGGCTTAGAGGGGCATAGCATACGACTAGCATATAATATGGTCAGATAAATGTGCAGCACAATTCTAGAACTCGCGCATGTTCTACTGGTTGTGCAGGATGCATTTCATTATAGGTTCAACATATGTGGAACTTTTGTGAGGTCAGGCATGGAAAGGGGAACATGATGGTGCGAGAGCATGCGTGAAAAGAGCATTAGCATGAGAGGATTTAAAGTATACAGACAATGCAAAGTTGACAGATGCAAAATCAATCGTTGAGTGGTGCAATGCTTCGATGGGTCCATGTAATGAAGGTACATCTTTCGTTCACAGATTTTTTTGGTTGATGGATGATACTAACATTGCAGCATATGGGGACTATTGTACACTAACAAGATCGAATGAGGTACACTCTTTTCCTTAGCTCAAATGTAGGTTCATGGAGTATCGATACACAGAAGATGGCATGCTTTTGTTCTTCATGTACAATGCAAGCCTAGAATGATTGTGAGTCAAGGGAGTGGGTTGACAAATGTTTGACAAGTTATCTTAGCCCACTTCACACGTATCGCCCTCTGACGACATTGGAACTGACACAGATGGAACCATTGGTCGACTTTGACCATGTATCAAATCTAGTTCAACCAGGTGATATATCTACTTGCTTAGTTGTTGAAATTCCATATCATTATCTTACTTTGTAGTGTATTCATAATGTTGACTAATTTCAAGAGATTTGTTGCACATATCAATGTAGGGCATGTTTATGCAGTTATTTCAGATGAAGACAATGAAGAGGGAACAAACTATTACTTGTGTCGTTGTGTTGAGGCGAAAAATAAATTGGAGGCCCCATTTATAGATGGAGAAAACATTGAATAGCCTACATGATCAGTTGTGGTTACTGGAATGTGGCTTAGAAGGTACCCACATTCGAGTGTTAAACATTGGCTATTTCAGGACTTTGAAACGCATCGTAAGATTCATCATTACTTGAACCTTGTCATGGCATCCAATGTTCATTTGACCAAATATGGGGGTAGACCTTTGAAAAAGACCTTGAGGAAGGTCTATGAGTCTGACCATAAGGCAATACTTGACACAATAAAGAGTAGAGCAGACCCAGATGGTTCATTGGATTAATTTGTAAGTATATGCAGATTGGTTCTTATTAATTTATACTTGTATGCACATTAATTTGTTTGATGCCAATTCTATCATATTCTTTTACTTTGCCTATTTGTAAGTAACCTACTAAACAGTGATTGGTGTCCCATTGTAGAAAATGTAGATATATGAGCCATCCAAGAGAATTTCAGCCAGAAAAGCAATGCAACATCCTTATTTTGATGATTTTGATAAATCTCAATCATGATTTTAAGCCATTAGAAAAGTGTGCAAATATTGGTGAGGGAATTTCAAGTTATTCATTTGAAGTTAACCTTATCATGAACAACTATGATGTAGATATTATAAGAGCATCTAAAATTTGAACTTACTCTATTCATGAGAGGTGTTGTGTGCAATAGGTATCTTGGAACTCCCAGTGAAGATCTATGACTAGGAGTGACTAAGTTGTGAGACTTGCATGTCTATCCATAAGTGCCTTCCATCTATTTTTATTTCATTTCCATTTTGGATGCTCTTTCTTTTTCTCTTTTACTTTGCGTATTTGTAAGTAAACCACTAAAAATTGATTGATCTCTCATTGCATAAAATGATGATTTATGAGCCATCAAAGAGAATCTCATCCAAAAAAGCAATGCAACATCCTTATTTTGATGATCTTGAAAAATCTCAATTATGATTTCAAGCCATTATAAAATAGCGTGTGAAGCTTAGTGAGGGAATCTCAAGTTACTCAATTGAAGTTAACCTCATAATGAGCATGTATGATGTAGACATTTAAAGAGAATCTCGAATGTATGGGTGACATTGTAAAATAAATGTGAAATGAAGCACCTAAGGCATTGTAATGAGATTTACTCAAATACTATAATTTTGGAGTTCATGTTTGGTGCAGTAGCACCTTGTTCTCTAAATGCCTTTAATAGGCAAATTTGCAAAATTTGAATTTTGAAATGTAAACAATGTGAAAAAGGTCATGTGAAGGTCATATGTAATGTATTCAAAGTCTCAAAGAGGTCATTAGGTGATTAGAGAAGTGATATAAAGCATGTAAGGTTGATAAAAACGAAGATCTTATGTAATCTTGAATATTTACAATCAATAAAGTCCCTATTTTAGTGATTTATGAGTTTTTCCAGTTGTTCATTAACTTGTATGCCCTGTACAGTGGTTTAAGGCCTTGAATCTTGTTGTTTAAGGTATAATAGTTAAGTATCTTTCATTTGAATCTATTTAAGAGGGTGTCCATTGAGTTTATCCTTAGTTTGAACTAATTTTTCTCAACTTTGTCTGTAAACCCTCAAGATTGGGGTTTTGAGAGTCTAGATAACCAATAATGACTACACCGAATTTGATAGTTTAGATCAATGGATTAATTTAGTCTTAGGATGTTTTAGGTGTGTGTGTGTTTATCTGTGCAGGGGAATTCAAGAAACAAAGGTGGAGTTGCTGCTATAGGGTTTTATGATGAATTTCCAAGTGAAAAGTGTGGCCCCAAGTGGTGTTTTGAGGAAAACTTCTCAAATGACTTCACAAACAAATGATTGATCTAGATATCTATTATTGAGTTACAACACATACTTCAAAATCAATAGTGACTGTCTTGGAACATGTGCATAAAAAATGACCTTCTTCACTATCCTCATTAGGCTAACTAGGCCTAATTTAGAAAAGAACATATCTTTAAACATTCAACAACCCCCAGAACTTGTTGGGGCAGCAATTATCATCTATCCAAACCCTTATATCCACAATTTGTCTCGGGAGAATCTCACTCCACCATGCCAAACCAAAACCCTTGTTTTATGCTAGTATAAAGATGATTTATTGAAAGGAATGGTTCCACACCTTACCAGAACATTCCACTACCTTAGACCTTCTTAAAATCACTTGCACAAACTCAAAAGAAAAACACCCAACCTCTACATGCAATATTTTATCAAACCCTAGGATGAAACCTCATTTGTCATGCCCTTTTCCATCAAAATCTATAGGGGCAGCAACACAAACCCCATAAAAATTATTCCCTTTCACTTAGAAACTTCTCATCTAATCCTACAAGATCACTTTGGGCCCCTCTACAAAAACCTCTCTCGGTTTTGGCTCTCTCGGAGTGGTTTTCCCGCGGTGACGGATTTTCACTTGATGGAAAAAGCATCAAATGCAAGCAGTGCAAAGTTGCAAAGTGGCGCAACTTTCATTCTATAACTCGTGTAACCAAGCGGACTGTTCTAGCATGTCTGTATAGGTATGTTTATGCTAGGCATGGTCCTCTTTTGCACCCAAACATGCGAAATTGCTCTGAGCTACGTTCAACTGGATCGATCCCTTAAGTGTCCAAAGTGCTAAATGGCTGCAAACTTCAGCATAATGTTACTCAGATACTGTGATGCTCAAAAACTTCTCATTTAATCCTACCCAATCAATTTGGGAACCTCTACAAAAAAGCCTCTCGATTTTGGCTATCTCGGAGTGGTTTTTCCGTGGCGACGAATTTTCACTTGATGAAAAAAGTGTCAAATTCAAGTTGTGCAAAGTTGCAAAGTGGTGCAACTTTTGCTTTGCAACTCCTGTGACCAAGCGAAATGTTCCAACGCATTCGAATAGCTATGTGTATGCTAGGCATGGTCCTCTTTCATACCCAAACATGTGGAATCACTCTGAGGTACGTTCAACCATATCGATCCTTAAGGGTCCAAAGTGCAAAATGGATACAAACTTCAGCATGCTATTACTTAGATATCGTGATGCTTAGAAACTTCTTGTCTAATCCTACAAGATCTTGCTAGACCCCTCTACAAAAATTTCTCTTGGTTTTCCTATGGCAGCAGATTTTCACTTGATGGAAAAAGCGTCAAATGCATGCAATGCAAAGTTGCAAAGTGGTGCAACTTTCATTCTGCAACTCGTGTGACCAAAAGGACTATTTTGGCATGTCCAAATAGGTATTTTTACGTTAGGCATGGTCCTCTTTCATACCCAAACACACATAATTGCTCTGGGCTACGTTCCATCGGATCGATCCCTTAAGGGTCCAAACTGCAAATGATTGCAAACTTCAGCATGCTATTACTCAGATATCGTGATGCTTAGAAACTTCTTGTTTAATCCTACAAGATTGTGTTGGTATCCTCTAAAAAAATATCTCTCATTTTTGGCTATCACGGAGTGGTTTTCCGGTGGTAGCGGATTTTCACTTGATTGAGAAAGTGTCAAATTCAAGTTGTGCAAAGTTACAAAGTGGTGCAACTTTCACTCAGCAACTCGTGTGACCAAGCAAATTGTTTCAACAAATCTAAATATATATGTTTATGCTAGACATGGTCCTCTTTCACATCAAAACATGCAGAATCACTTCGAGCTACATTCCACTAGATCGATCCCTTAAGGGTCCAAAGTACAAAATGGTTGCAAACTTCAGCATGCTATTACTTAGATATTGTAAATCTTAGAAACTTATCATCTGATCCTACAAGATTGTGTTGGGCCCCTCTACAAAAAATTCTCTTGGTTTTAACTATCTCAGAGTGGTTTTCCTGTTGCGGCGGATTTTCACTTCATGGAAAAAGTGTCAAATTCAAGCTGTGCAAAGTTGCAAAGTGGTGAAGATTTTGTTCTGCAACTCATGTGACCAAGTGGATTGTTCCAATGCATCCAAATAGGTATTTTAATTCTAGGCATGGTCCTCTTTCACACCAAAATATGTGGAATCTCTCTAAGGTACGTTCAACCGGATCGATCCCTTAAGGGTCCAAAGTGCAAAATGGCTGCAAACTTCAGCAAGCTATTACTCGGATAGCGTAATGCTTAGAAAATTCTCATCTGATTGTACAAGATTGTGTTGGGCCCCTCTACAAAAACCTCTCTCAATTTTGGCTATCTCAGAGTGGTTTTCCCGTGGTGGCAGATTTTCACTTGAAGGAAAAAGCGTCAAATACAAGCAGTGCAAAGTTTCAAAGTGGTGCAACTTTCGTTCTGCAACTCGTGTTACCAAGCAGAATGTTCCAATGCATTTGAATAGGTATGTTTATGCTAGGAATGGTCTTATTTTGCACCGAAACACGCAGAATCACTCTAAGGTACATTCCACCAAATCGATCCCTTAAGGGTCCAAAGTACAAAATGGCTACAAACTTCAGCATGCTATTACTTGGATACTGTGATGTTTAGAAACTTCTTGTCTAATACTACAGGATCGTGTTGGGCCCCTCTACAAAAAATTTCTCGGTTTTGGCTATCTTGGAGCAGTTTTCCTGTGGCGGCAGATTTTAACTTGATGGAAAACGTGTCAAATTCAAGTTGTGCAAAGTTGCAAAGTGGTGTAAATTTCCCTCTGCAACTCATGTGACCAAGAAGATTGTTCCAATGCATCTAAATAGGTATTTTTACACTAGGAATGGTATTCTTTTTCATCAAAACATGCGGAATCACTCCGAGCTACGTTCCACTGGATCGATCCCTTAAGGGTCCAAAGTGCAAAATGGCTAAAAACTTCAACATGCTATTAATTGGATACCGTGACACTTAGAAACTTCTCATCTAAACCTAAAAGATCATGTTGGGCCCCTCTACAAAAATCTCTCTCAGTTTTGGCTATCTCAGAGTGGTTTTTCTGTGGCAGTAGATTTTCATTTGATGGAAAAAGTGTCAAATTCAAGTTGTGCAATGTTGTAAAGTGGTACAACTTTTGCGTTGCAACTCGTGTGACCAAGTGGATTGTTCCAACATGTTCGAATAGGTATGTTTACGATATGCATGGTCCTCTTTGACATCAAAACATGCGAAATCACTCTAAGGTACGCTCAACTGGATCGATCCCTTAAGGGTCCAAAGTGCAAAATGGTTGCAAACTTTAGCATGCTATTACTCAGATATTGTGATGCTTAGAAAATTCTCATCTAATCCTATAGAATTGCATTGGGACCCTCTACAAAAATCTCTCTTGGTTTTGGCTATATCAGAGTGATTTTCTCATGGCTGCGGATTTTCACTTGATGGAAAAAGTGTCAAATGTAAGCATTATAAAGTTGCAAAGTGGTGCAACTTTTGTTCTGCAACTCGTGTGACCAAGCGGACTATTCCAGTGCATCTAAATAGGTATTATTATGCTAGGTATGGTCCTATTTCCCACCCAAACATGCAGAATCGCTCTGAGGTACGTTCCACTTGATCGATCCCTTAAGGGTCCAAAGTGAAAAATGGTTGCAAACTTCAGCATGTTATTAATCAAATATCGTGACACTTAGAAAATTCTCATCTAATCCTACAAGATTTTGTTGGGCCCCTCTACAAAAATCTCTCTCAATTTTGGCTATCTCGGAGTAGTTTTCCCATGGCAGCAGATTTTCACTTGATTGAAAAAGTGTCAAATTCAAGCTATGCAAAGTTGCAAAGTGGTACATCTTTCGCTCTACAACTCGTGTGACCAAGAATACTATTCCAACACGTCTGAATAGGTATTTTTATGCTAGGCATGGTCCTTTTTCACACTGAAACACGCAGAATCGCTCTGAGCTACATTCCACCAAATCGATCCCTTCAGGGTCCAAAGTACAAAATGGCTGCAAACTTTAGCATTCTATTACTTAGATACCGTGATGCTTAGAAACTTCTCATCTAATCTTACAAGATTTTGTTGGGCCCCTCTACAAAAAACTCTCTCAGGTTTAGCTATCTCGGAGTGGTTTTCCCGTGGCGGAAGATTTTCACTTGATGGAAAAAATATCAAATTCAAGTTATGCAAAGTTGCAAAGTGGTGTAACTTTCGCTTTGCAACTTGTGTGACCAAGTGGATTATTCCAACACATTCGAATAGGTATTTTTACCCTAGCCATGGTCTTCTTTTTCACCAAAACATGTGGAATCGCTTCGAGCTACATTCCACTGGATCAATCCCTTAAGGGTCCAAAGTGCAAAATGGCTGCAAAATTCAACATGTTATTACTTGGATACCGTGATTCCTAGAAACTTCTCATCTGATCCTACAGGATTGTGTTGGGACCCTCTACAAAATTCTCTCTCAATTTTGGCTATCTCAGAGTGGTTTTCCCATGGTGGTGGATTTTCACTTGATGGAAAAAGTGTCAAATGCAAGTAGTGCAAAGTTGCAAAGTGGTGCAACTTTTGTTCTACAAGTCGTGTGACCAAACAAACTTTTCCAACGTGTCCAAATAGGTATTTTTACGCTACACATGGTCTTTTTTTGCACCCAAACACACTGAATCATTCTAAGCTACGTTCAATAGGATCGATCCCTTAAGGGTCCAAAGTGCAAAAGGGAAGCAAAATTTGATGGGCTATTACTCAGAAACTGTGATGCTTACAACCTCTCTTTCTGAGCCTATGAGATCACATTGGGCCCCTCTACAGTAACCTCTCTTAGTTTTTGTTACCTTGGAGTCGTTTTCCTATGGTGTCCAATTTTCACTTGATGGAAAAAGTGTCAAAATTGAAGCAGTGTAAAGTTGCAAAATGGTGCAACATTCGTTTTGTAATTCATGCAACCAAAGTAACTACTCCAACACATCCCGATAGGTAGGTTTACACTAGGCATGGTCCTCTTTCATACCCAAACACGCATAATTGATCTAAGTTGCGTTCAATCGGCTTGATCCCTTATGATGACATGCAAAACAATGGAAAAGAGAAACATACAAACAATGGTTGAGAAGTCTAAGTATTCCACACAAAAAGCGTATGATCAATGTTTCCCAATAGGTGTAGGGGCACCTACACCTCACCCTCAATCTTTGATTATTTGATGGTGAATAGGTTGTGCAATAGGTTGTTGTGGATATTTTCAACATGTTTTGTCTTGAATAAGGTAAATTAAGACCATTACGTATGTTTTAGGGTGAGTTTTGGGTCTAGTGATAAAAAATGTGAAAATTTCAATCTTGCACTAGAAGTTGTCTTTGTAGCCTTTGAAGGAAAATTTGTGAATTTGTATATGAATATGCAAGAATGGAGTTTTTTTCAAGTAATAAGGCTATTTCTAAGCCATTTGTGTGGGTTTAGAGGCCATTAGTTGTAGTCATTAGGTTGGAGGATTCTAAAGTTGCAAATTTTTAAGTTGCTTAAAGCGACAAATTTGAAATGCAATGGTTACTTGTTTTGAAAGTTGGTTTTTAGTTAGTTGAGGGTGTGGATCAATTAGAGAAGGGTGTAAAAATATATGTAAAGCCTTGAGAGGGTCAAATGGAGGTTGTTGTTGAACTTTTGGAGAAGATCTAATAAGAATTATTCACACTGCTCTTTGTTTTCCTGATTTTTGATACAAACTTGTTGATCCTGTACTTGGTACGGCCTATAACTTTCCTGTACGGTCCCAAGGCTAACATGGATTGAAAGAGGGTTGAGTTGGCTTTCTTTTTGTGGTGGATTGGTGCAAAACCATAAAGGAATAGGAGAGTTCTTATCTTTTTTCTGCAAGTGGTCTAAAACCCTCAAAAACCAGGGTTTTGAGTGAAATTCCCTCATATCTTCCATCTCCACCATGTGCTAAGGCTAGATCTGGGTGGAATGGAAGAGTACCATATATATTTTTATTCCATGTTGCTTTTAGAGAATGTCTTGAATGTGGGAGAGATATCTTTTGCATTCTAGGCTTGACATCTCTATGTGGCAGGCCTGATTTTGTGTAAAATCTAATTTTTGATTGTTTTCATAAGTGTTTTGTGACAAGGGTTCTTGGGAGAATTTCATGTGTTGTACAAGGTTGTAAGAACCTGTTTGTGGCTGAGGGGTTTTGGGGTGAGCCAAGTTACTTGATTCCTTGAGTGGAGTAGCCTAATTAGGCCTACCTTGTAGCATTCTATTTTGGCCTGTCATGGCATTGTCTTTTGTTATCAAGACATGGGCCTTTGAGGACTTGTGGGAATTGGTATAATATGCCTAGAAATAGTTTCCTTGGTCTGGTTAATTCCTTTTGAGTGGTTCTTGTGTTGGTTTTCCTGGTTGGTTAGGCTGCAAGGAATATGAGGCCTAGTTTGGAAGCGATAGGTTAGAGGTGGTTCCCAAGCATAAGGTGAGTTGTGTTGATTTGGGTTGGTCATGTTGGGAAGTTTCCAAGTCTGCTCCAAGTTCTAATCATGTTTGGTTTGATACATTCCATGGTTGGGTAGTTGAGTTACCCTGTTGAGTCAAGTGAATGTTGGAGTCTTATTGGGCATACTTGAGAGAAGTTGTGTCAAATCACAACTTGGTTGAGCCACTATGCATCAGCAATGGTGCTTTGCAATTGGAAGAGTGATCAAGAGTGTGTTTCTTTGTTAAATAGACCTATTCGGGGGTCTAGGATAGCATTGAGTCCATTTCTTATTTGTATTATAAATTATAACTTGCTTTCTCTCGAGTCCATTTTGTATACAAGAAATAATATTGCAAAAAGACATATAAATCTTTTGACATGTTTATATGGTGATGCATCAAGAACATATTGGAATATTTTTACGAATTATTTCATGGAATACCAATTGAAAACATGTTTTTCTCTTTTAGATAAAGTTGTTTAGCAACAATGAATTAATATTCAAGACAAACCATGAAAGACAACAATGATCAATGCTAGAGCTAAACAATTAATAATTATACAGATGAATAAGTCAACCAGGTACATGTGAATAAGGGAAGCACAAGTACTCAAAAACATGTAAGCCTCAAGAAGTATACACACGAATACATAGTATACACAAATTAATACAAATTATATGCACGAATACAAGGTATAGACATGAAAATATGTAAGCCACAAAGTATACATTGGAACACACGTAAGTCACAAAGTATACACATAAGTTGTAAAGTATACACTTGAATACAAGTAACTCATATCTATTGAATCGATTTATAATGCAAATACGGACACCATTGATAAAAGATAATTGTATTAATCAAATAGCCATGTAGGAATACATCAATATATGTCGATATAAGTATGAAATATATGTACAAAATAGCCATATAGGCTTACGAGAATTCCATATAGGCATACAATGTCAAATATGTCCAATACAAAATATGTACAAAATTGCCATGTAGGCATACAACAAAGGGCTCTAGAATAAAAATTCATTGCTCTCCATGCTTTGGAAATAAATTCTTTCCCTTTCCTTTTCGATCGGATGGTGATAGGTCTATCACTCATTTGTGTTGCCCTTGAGGAGTGCTCCTGCTACTCCTCTTAGGGTTTAGTTCATGGTGAAGTTTTAACTATTACAATAAGAAGTAAAGACATGAATATATAGAAATTACATTATAAAAAATGATATATTTGACAAAATAATCACTTACCGCCATCTCATGATCTCTCTCCATGAGGGAAATATTCTCATGCCCATGCTCAAGCGTGCTCAAGCCCTGTATAAACCATACAAATAGAAAGTAAACTATGTGAATCAATAATGGTTTAATTTTTCACTAACATCTATAAAAAGGAATGCAAATTGAAATTTACTAATTTTCCTCATACCTCCCCTATCAGAGCCATCGATGATTGTAGAGAAGATGACACACCAATATCCATTGCCCTTGTCACATTCGAAGGTGTTTCAGCTTGGAACATCTGAAAATAAAACAACAAATTATTCAATGTAATCAATGATGTGCATATAAAGTACACAAATCTATTAAGTACAACTCATTAGTTAAACTATTTATTCTATTACCTATGTGTAGGTTTGAGTAAATCCACTGTCACTGGGAAGTGTTCCCTCGAAACCTCCAATATTAGCTTGTTCAACATCCAAAATCGTATATTAAAATACCATTCATAAAATAATGCTATTAACATGTAATAAATTTATATTTGTTTACTAGTTACATACCCCAGCGATAGGTGTACTATAGAAATAAGTAGGTGGGGGGTCAGTGTATCCAGTCTCAACACTCTGACCCTACAATTTTATTAAAATCATAAAAAAAAATATTTAATCTTCCATTTCAAAATTGAAATTTAACAAATTAAATTCAATGAAAATGCTAACTTTTACTTGACTATCAATGCCATATACCTCATGCATTATGTTAGATGCCCTCTCCATCTTCATAGCTGCAAATGGATCCTGCATAACAGCCTCCTGAGGGTCGGTGGGGTCATATGAACAAGTCACCCCACAAGATTGACACACATGGGTTCGAAGGCCACCACTCGAAGACTCCCTTGGATGGCATTATAGAATAGGGCTAGTATGATGGATGACAGTCTGGGTCAAAGTGTTGATCACCTGCAATGTCTCTATGTTAGCACTTTCCTTCATGACGAAAGGCATAACAACATGCTCACGAGGTGGCCTAGAGAGAGCTCATCTACCTCGTCGCGTAGGATCTGGTTGTGCACTGGGTCTATCCTGAGCTGACCCCCCACCTCTCCCCTGAAAAATCCCTCATATCAAAATAATTTGGGATTTTGTTAAATATTAACTCACTGTATAATTTCCTAAGGAAATATTGCAGTACTTCGCAATTGTTGCACGGTGGGTAATCAAAGACCATGTACCACCTATCATAAAACCGGTCCCTAATATGTTGGTGGTGGCACCAATGAATAGGAAACCTATTCACATTGAGGGTAAGATTTTTATTTGTGCGTGGGTCAATGAATAGTGAGCACAAATCACCTTTTGTAATTTTTAAATCCTTTACATCTTTATATGATAGTTTATTTGCATAATAATCCCTAGCCGCCTACCTCCTATCTTTCCATCAAGTTATTTTTTTGCTAATTGAATCTAAATTTGTTATCATATCTTTCAATGAATTTTCTAGGTTCATTCTTTATGTGGTTGAACCATTTGGATCACTCAACCTACTGATTAAATCCTCAATTTTATTTTTGTTGTTCTCAATTTCACTCATTAAATTTTGTTGAGTGGCAGAAGGGGGTTGAGTGATTGGTGGAGGAGGTTGTTGTTGTGGTTGATTTTGATCTTGAGGATTTGGTTGCTCTTCCTGTTGAGGATCTCGAGGGTTTGTAGGTTGATTTGCATCTCCTAAAAATTCAAACAAATATATATCAAATTCAACCTAAAACTAACTAATTCAAAACAAAAAGCAAACAATCATTATATCTCACACTTGCTCATCGTCGTGGTGCCATCGTTGTGAAGAAATAGAAATTGTTGGTGGAAAATTTTGTTGAATGGATCCTCCTAGAACGTGAATGCGAAAAATGGGGGTTTTGGCCGTGGGGAGAAGAAAAAATAGTCAAAATGAAAATGATAGCATTTCTTTTTTTTTTTTCTTTTAACAAGCAATAATGCGAGCACGTTATAATGTGCTCATGTTATTGGCTTGTTGTTACCAAGCCTAAGGCTTGGCACATTGATCTATAATGTGAATGTGTTATAACACCCTTGCGTTATGACTTTTCAAAACTTTTTTTTGAATGTGGCCATGAAATGGCTACCCATTTCCATGCACCCGCTCCCCAACTTTGCATAATCCAATTAAATTTTCAATTACTTCTTTTGAAATGGGGTAGGGTTTTTCCAGAATTAAAATATTGTCATTCAGTTTGCTCAAAATAAGCTTAACGATTTATGTGTTCTCGAAATAGGGAAACTCATTCCAAATGTCCAAATTCTTATGTTTGGATTCTCTCACCCATTTCAATTCATCAGGAGACAACAAATTTCTTATGGCTCTAATCTTCTCACTAACGTATTGATTGAAATTGATTGACCCTTTGATTTGTTCCATTTTGCCTTTTATACAACCGTATGCCAAATTATATGGAAATTCCAAAAACAACTAAAATACATGATGGATTTCAAGATTCACTGTAGAATTAACTTTACTCCTTCAAGATTCTACTACTGAGTGCTCTCCTTATTCTCTTCTTTGATGCAAAGTGAAAAAATAGGGTTACAACTTGCCTTATATAGCTCGCACACTTTTAATAAATGCCTTTGCCCTAAGTATTCTGGATACCCTTTTTTCTAAGACAACGAGAGAAAAATTCTTTTGTGGACCTATGATTTATTTGAGTTCCCTTGTGAGTGTTTTACAAAGCCTCTATAGATCATTAATACAAATTTTGACAATATTTTCATGATCCAATACCCGCTTATGGATAGGGGAAAAAATATTTTCTTGAAAAACTCCCCCTAGGCCAATGGCCTGAGATCAATTTTCAGAGGAATTACCAGAAGAAGGTTTCGGTGCAAAACCATTTCCAACATCAGACTCGCTCTTCCTTACCCATGTCTTCTTCATCTGATCTCTTATTTCATCCACAATCATTTTTCCTTTTTCTTTATCATCTTTCTATGTATTTATTTCTTTGTATATTGGACCTTTTCTACCCATATTTTTGTTTCTACAAAATCTTGCAATGTGACCATATCTGTTACAATTGTAGCACACAATATTTCCTTGTCCAGACTAATTATTCCATTGATTTCTTCTTGATCTGCATGGATTAGCAATATGCCCAATTTTTCCACAGGTATAACAATTCAACATTTCTTTTACTGACAGAGTAGTTTGGCACATTTCTGCATTCAATTGATTTATGACCAAACTTGTTGCAATTGAAACATTGACTAGAGAATGATGAGTCACTTGATTTCATTTTACTTCTACATTGATTAGCCATATGACCAATTTTATTGCAAGAAAAACAATATCCATTAAACTTTTGAGCATTAGGTTGTCTTACCAAATACCTTCCATCTTTGTTCATCTGATTTCCTTGCCTAGAATTTCTTTGTCCAAATCCAAAACTTTCTCCTTTCTCATATCCAAGACCTCGCTTGTCTTTAGCATTCTTCCATCCTTGAGTTAACTCATCAAGCTTAACATAACTAATCTTAAACTTCTCCTTGTATTCATTTGTAGTAGTAAGTTTATCCCTAAGAATAATAATCTATTTTTCAAGGTCTTCTTCATTGTTTTTGGATTGTTGCAATTCATTTTCTAATTGAATGAATTCTCCATTTATTCTTCCACATTCATTAAATCTTTCTTTTAATTACTAAACAATATTCTCCTCATTCTTCTTCCTTTCTTCAATTTCCTTAGTCAGCTTCATCACCATAGATTCCATTTCATGCTTTAGAGTAGCATTGTGTCTAGCAAGCTTTTCACATTCTTGAGTTATTTCCTTCAAGTTTGATTCAGGTGAGCATCATCCATGTTTTTGTTTTCAATCTGCTTAATCTGATCACAAAGATCCTTCCTCTTTTCCCTGGATTTAACAATCTGATCCTTCAATGACAGAATGAATTTCTTAGCATCCTTAAGATTTGCTTTCAATTCCTGGACTTCTTCTTTAGACTGATCAAGATCATCAAGTGCCACCAAAATTTGATGTTGAAGACTATCAAAGTCCATCACATTAAAAGATCCACCTCAAGTTTTCAAACTCCTTCCGAGGAACTAGGCTCTGATACCAATTGTTGGACTCAAGGGAACAGTGAGGGAGGTGAATCAGTGTGCTGCAAATCTGAAATTTATTAATCTAATATTTAAATCATTACAACATTAAACCAAAGGAAAGATGCAAAAACTCAAATTAATCATCCACAACACCATAACACAATGATTTTTACGTGGAAACCCTATTAGGGGAAAAACCACGGTGGAGGTCAATCCAGAATTTGAGTACTCAAATATAAGTTTTACAAAAGGGAATGCACTTTCATTTAGGCTCACTACCTTACAAAATGTTCAGATTAAGACCATCTAAAGGTTAGGCTCATAGATGAGATTCTGGACCTTCTGTTTGATTCTGCACTTTGCTCTGCTCTACTCTGTAATTCGCATCATAAATCCACACATAGATAAATTTGCACCACTATCCTTCTGAATTTCGCACAACACACTAACATACTTCACATCTCATACATTCGCTTATCTAAAATGATACAACCGATCTCATATATATATCCGCTATCAAAGATGTGATCATTCATATGTCGGCTTTTATAAAACATAAAATACTTTCGAATTATCGGCTAAATCCATAGATAATTATTTATGTGTACCACCCATAGTCGGTCAAAGCATAGTGAGGACCCAAATAAACATATTCAAACACAAAACCATTTAACCAATTACTCCTTAAATATCTACAACGACTATATTCGCCAAGTCAGCCTTCTAGCACAGATAACCAAAAAATCGATGTATCGGATCTCCTAGATCATACACTAGTAAATACGCACCTCGATGCTTCTCAAATAAGATAGTGTGAAAATCAACATACCTTTCTCTGATCTCCACAACTCAAAATAATAGTATGGTGAAGTACACAAGTTGACATTTTTACCTTTAACCGGATACCTTGTTCTTCATTTTGTCTGCCGATATGAACAAGTACTAAACTGTGGACCAGATCAACAACTTAGGCTGCCATCAATGACAACACTAGAAGCCATATGCCAATAGCAAGTGTAACCAGGTTTGGAATAATGGATAGATGTTGTGGCAAGGCTTTTTATGGTTGTGAGTAGCTTAAATTTGAGTTTTTCCATTATTAGTTTCCTCACCATTTTTGTGGTCATGGATTTTGAGATGCTTGCCACCATTGATTAAAATTTAGATATTGATAGGGTTTTTTTTGCCACATCCCTTGTTTTAAAGTCTAATTGGATGATTATATGCTTGATAAAATTTGATTTGGCATGTTATTCTATGGTGTATTGTTTCAATTAGGAAAAATTGAATTAATGCCTAGGAATGAAGTATTATAAGACAAATAATTTTGAGGCATATCTTGTCTTTGTTTCCAAGGTTTGTAATGGGTAATGTAAAATAATTGACCTCTCTTATCTTCTAAGGTGTAGAACCTGGGTCTCCCATGCTTCCCTTTGAAATACTAGTAATATTTTTACATTTGCAATTGACCTTATTTTGTTGGTAATGTGGATAGTACTAAATGTTAGAGAAACATCTACTTATTGTTTCTTCTAGATATGTAAGGTGTCCAACTAGGTAGCAGTATTGATGATAATATCTTCTTTCATATTCAACAACAGATTATTGAGATCCACTCTAAAGACAACTATAGATATCTTGGTGAAATTTAGAGCTCTAGAACCTTTGGTTTTCTACATGGTTGATCATGAGTAGCTCCTATAGATTTTAAAAAAATCATAAAAGGATAGTTGAGGGAAGTCTCCTAATCCAACCAGGTTCATTGTATCTAAACATTCCTCATTCACACCTCTCAAGAATACTAATTTAAGTGAATCTAGAGAGAGCCAGTTCTAGTGTGAATATTTTTGAGACATATTTGAAATATATCAATGCAATATTTGATGGGTTCATCCTCTCTTTTTAAATTCAAAAAATTTCATCTCCTTTCATGTCCCTTCCATAGTAATAGTCTTGATAATTTTACAAGAACGTCTCCTTCATGGTTTCCTAGTTCTCTACTACATTTCTACCTAGTCCCATGAACCATCGTAAAGTAACATCCTTAAGTATGGATGGGAAGAGTTTTAGTTTATATACATTAGTAGTGTAGTCATAACTCTAGCATAGAAAACCAAATTCAAATAGAAATGCATCAAGATCCTCTGTGATCAAAATATGGAAGTTGGGTAGAGCTAAGAAAGGAATGTTCTTTTAGTTAGCTACATGTTCTTGGTTTTCTATTAGAAATTAAAATTATTGGTTTAACAATATTCTCCACTTCTTCCACCATTATGTCAAGATTCCCAATGGTGATATCTTCCAAATTTATGATATATCTTCTGGTGTGAGAGGTACCTCTATTTCGTCAACTTATTTGATTGTCTTCTGATGGTATGAGAGGTAACTTTATTGCATCAACATATTTGATTAACTCCTAGTTCCAATTTAATGGAATAAATCTCCCTAAATAATCTCTCCACTACCACGTGCAATTATGTTTGAGCTAATAACTCTCTTCTTGCACAATGTTAGTAGATAGTTTGAAATTGAATTTGGAATTTTAATAGTCCTAATTGCTAAAAATAAAATAAATCCTCTATACTAAGAAATCAATATATAAACAAACTAAAATATCAAAAATTATAAACCTTAGCACCGTCCTTGGAAATGATGCCAAAAATGTATAACACCATTTATGTCCAATAAATTGATGTAGAAGAGGCATAAATTCAACTCAACTAACCAACATATCCTTTATCAAGCAACCTATTTGCTATAGTGTATTACATTTAATTATGTCAAACTAGGGAATCATATTCTTCTTGGATGGTACATGTATTGTATGTACAAATGAGGATATTTTTCTTAGAGGATGTCCATAAAAAACTTAACTGAAAGTAAACTTGATTAAAATTAAATTATATATTATAAACCTTAATTATTGATAGTTTCTACAAGTAGGTAATCCCATTGGGATAGTAAATAAATATTTCTCAACTATATTATAAGATGCAACTATGTAAAATAATTCTTGATGATTAAAACCAGTGAATAAAACTACTAATAATATAAATCAAAAAGTCATTAACAAACAATATAAATTATAAAGAGAATTGTGGTTACCTCAAGTGGCTCTTGCTTTGGTGACTGCAATGTCACATAATCTAATCAAAACTTAACTCAAGAATCCATATTTTGACTAAATCTATATCTTGTATTATATTATGGAAATTTAACTCAAGGCTAATAACAAAACTACTAATAGAAAATTTCTAGATCTTCATCTCATACAAGATCTATCATATATACATGATCTAGAAATTCTAATTATTTTGGACTCTAAACAAATTAACATAATATTTCAATTCTTCCATAAACATAGGAAGAGGATTTATTCCTATCGTAATCAAAACATAAACAAGAAATAGATTATGAAAAAGTGGTATGAATATCACAATCATATTATGACTTTTTCTACTCATCATAAAGAAGGTAGAAATAAACGAGAACATGAAAAATAGAGTGTAATCACATAATTATGAACCATGATCTATTTCTACCATAAATTCATTATTATCTTCATATATATATATTCATTGATAGTAATGGAATCATTAATAATGAGAAGGATTTATGACTAAACCATTCTCACTTTATTCAACTACTTCTTCTGTTAGTTGTGGGTTGTTGCATCCTTGACTGTAGATGAACACTCCCTTGGTTGCGGGTTGACAAGCGACCTTTGCTATGGGCGATTGGTCCTTTGTTGCATAGAGGTTAGTTTCTCTCTTTAGTATTTCCACATCATAAACTACCATAACTAACATAAAGCACTATCATATTACATAAACAATCATTAATACACACAACCATTCATCAACATACCATATACCATTCTCAATGCTTCAATACTTAAGATAAATAGGAAAATATGGATAATATCTTAGAAATATTTGGAAATTTCTATGAGAAATATAAAACTTAAAATAGAAAAGTGAGGAAAAATTCTAATCATCAATTACACTTGCTTAGCCAAGCTAATATCAGTCAACATCATAAAATTTGTCTTTTGCAAAAATTGGAGTTCCCATGTAGTTCTATAGTTTTATAAATTACAAGTAGAACTCCAATCCCTACAACCCTTCAAGTTGTGAACCTTTAAATTTTCTGATCAACTTTGTAGCCAAAAATCTATAAATGCACCTCTACTGCTTTTAATGCAACTTGTGAAACTTTAGAGTTCATGAGAAACTTTTTATACTATAAGTTACAAGCTTTCCTCTAATCCCCATAAGTTTCCAACCCTAGCCAATATAATTTCAATCTATAGAGTTTATTTTCACACCTAAAATTTTCAAGCCTACCTATGACCTCTAAAAGTCCACAATAATCCTACTTGTAGAGCTTTAGAATTATAGAGTAGGCTTGCACCTCTATAAAATACAAGCCTACCTTTAGTGTATATGATTTTTTATAATAATACTCATGGAATTGTAATATTTCCTCTAATCTCTTCAAGTCCACAACAAACCACGTAGCTAAATTCAAACTCTAGAGTAGGTTTTTTCCCCTACAAATTATATTTCATCTATCCTTCACAAGGCTATAAGAACCCTATATGTAGAGCTTTAAAATTATAAAGTAGATTTTCACCCTTGTAAACTGAAATATTTCCTTCAATGGTGGTTCAACACCACCTAGCCTTGTGAAAGGCATATTCATTTGAAATAGGAGGTAACTAATTGGTAGTCCAAAACACACACAAATTAAGGTTGTTGAACACACACAACCCAAACACATATATAAATAAATTCCTCAACAATATCATAAATGAGGGATACACAATCGACAACTAATCCATATACATGCTAATTACATCAATACAAGGAATTCCATATATGTACACATGAGTTTATTCCCATAATATCATTCCATAAACATGTTAATCACATAATACATGGAACAAAAAGTAAGTAGATATGAGGGTCTTCCAACATGATCAATACATACCCATGGGAAGAACACACCAGTTAATTTTATACTATGGAATTATATACACACATTAGATTTACAATCCAATTTACAAGGAAAGATGAGATGGCTAGCATATGATATATAAATGGAATTCCATTATAGATATAGAGAACACATGGAAGTTGATTATCATGCCTCCATACCATAGGGATCCTCAATAACAATGGTACATTGGTCTAAGTTCATTCCCGATACTTCCACATATATACTTGGGCATTTAGAAGATTCTCTTGGATAACTCTTATTAATAGTTTAATTGTGTAATTACTAGCCATTTTGATTAATTTTTACCTTAATCCCTCACTGCCTTGTCATAGCTTACCATACAAGTGAATGCATGAAGTTAAATTAACCCATGATTCCACAATCAATATCACACCCTACCATTGACATCATAGATGCAATATCCTAAGGAAATTCATGAGAAATTAAAAAAAAATTTTAAGACACCATATTGAATGTATAGAAACCATACATTATTTCTCAATCTCATTCCAAAGGGTACAACTATTAGGCACTTTTATAAAAATTCACCAAATAATCTAATTTTTAGGAAATAAAATACTAACACGTCACTAGAAAAGATAAAGAATCGTTGAAAGAAGAAGGTTTGATTTTATTGACTTGCATCGATTGACATGACAAAATTTTTAATAGGAATCCCACATTTAAAATGAGTTTCATTTATCCTTATTCTTTCATCCAAAATTATTTGCATTTCCCAAGACTATCTCAATGAATTCCTTCCTTAGAAAAATAATCTAAAACTAAATAGAACTCCTTTTATAGATGTGAATTTTCATCTCATTATTTGATTAAGTCATACTATTTTAAAATTGAGGACTACCCTTATAGGGTAGGACCTATGTACAAATCCACAAGTTACATTGCAAAACATGACACATGAGATGAAAAAATAGAACATTCTAGTTGGAAAATCATTCCTATTTGATCTCCTTTTAAGTTAACTTCAAAATCAATTCTTATTTTTATCTATAAGGAGTTGTATCCCATTAGGGGCATGTTGTAAATCAATTTCTCCATCAAATTTTCATTTTCAATCCTCTATTAGTCATTATTTCTTCATTTTTTTCTTAATTATTGCATCTTAGATATAGAACAAAGAATAGATATCTCATTTAAGGTTGAAATAGGCATGTAGTTGGAAATTAATCATCAAAAATATCATGTTCTTTATCTTCACTTAACTACAAGACCTTGTTTCCATTATGCTTTGGAAATTTTCCAGCCTCCTAGACCTAAAAGAAAATAATAAGGAGCATCAAATTCTTTATTTTAATATCAATTTCAATAAAAAAATCATCAAATATATTATTTTATGCATCAAGTCAATAAGATTTCTAATCTTGTAAGTTTTTTGTAAAATTATTAAATTTGCAGTCTTCTCTTTGTCCCCTCATATATTCATCACTCGCATCCTCTTCTTTTAGATAGCATTCTTGTGAGTCAAATAAAATTAGGAAATAAAATACCATCATGGCTATTCTATGGTTGTTTAAGATAGTTAACTGCAATTAAAGGATTCTTGCATGATGTTCTTAGGTGAAAACATGATTATACTTTGTAGTTAGAACCCTAGAACACACTTATCCCTTACTCCTTTGGTAAAATGATGAGGTTATTCTAGAGTTTTTAGGGCTACCTTTGACTATCATAAGGTATAATTTATTGTTTATGACTATTATTATAGTTATAGTGGCTATTTGGATAAATTTTCTATGGTTCTTGATAATATCCATTGTATTAAATTAATATTTTTCTTAACATACTTTCCCTTTGTTAATATCTTACCATGAAACCCTTTTAAAAAATTATTCATTTCAATCTATAATCTTCAAAAATTTGCAGATTTATTATTCCAATAGTTCAAACTTGGCATTCATCATCTTGGATATTTATTTAGTTTTAATTTTTTTTTTATCATGCACTTAAGTTTTGATAGGGTCTAGGATAGGTCTTTGTCTTAGGTTAATCCTTTCATGGTGAATGAAAAATAAATATCAAATATGTTAATTCCCAATCCTCTAAGATTTAGTGTTCTTATGACCCATAATGAGGGTTTAAAAGATGAAATTTGGTCAGTGAGTTTTATAATTGTTAAGGCTAAAATTACTCTACCAACACATCTAGGTACATGGGTGACTGCTAGAGGAGGCCTTTGTTCATTTCTCAACACACAATCATTACAAACTATACTAATATGGTGTTATTTCTTAAGAGCCCTAAGAGAAAAAAATACCAAACTATGATGGACTAGTTCTCAAAGTTCATGACACCTAGGAATTTTTCATTTGAACCTATGGGTGGATATGGGGTCCCTCCAAATATACCTCTCTTAGTTTAGTAAACTCAACACCATTTTACTATGTCAACAATAAATGCATTCTTGCAAAAAGTGTTAGTTAAGAGTAGTGCAAATATGGATTAAAGAAGTATATTTTGTGTTTTATGTATCATGAGATCAAACCAAATGTTCCAAAATATTTAGGTGGGTTATTAAATTCTATGGGAAGCCTCTATTCATTTCTTGAGATCTTGATCATTCTAAGCTACATTATTTTGGTTATATCTCTTAAGAGCCCTAAGAGCAAAAAACTACCAAACTATGGCAGAGTAGTTCTAGGAGCTCATGGAAACTAGATTTTTTTTGTATAGAGCTATAGGTGGATATGGAGTCACTCCACATTAAACTCTCTCAATTCGTATCAAATCAACACTTTTTGACCATGCTAAAAATGAATGCATTCTTGTAAAAAGTATAATTTGAGAGCAATACAAATATGGATACATGAATATGTTTTCTTTCGTGCATGGTGGGGAAAAATCAACTATGCAAAAAAATCTAATTGGGTGGGTGAATTCTACTAGAGGAATTCATTCATTCCCTACGTCACTCAATCCTTGCAAACTATGTTATTCTAACGTAGTCTCTTAAGAGCCCTAAGAGAAACAATACTACTAAACTATGATAAAATAGTTCTCAAAACTCATGGAACCTAAGAATGTTCTAACTAGATCTATAGGTTGATATGGGTCCCTACATATTGACCTCTCCTAGTTCTAGTCAAGTCAACACTATTTGACCATTCCAACAATGAATGCATTCTTTCAAAAAGCATCATTTGAGATTAGTTAAAACATTGAAACAAGCATATTTTATGTTTCATGCATGATGGGACGAAACTGATTGTGCCAAAAAATATAGGTAGGTAGATGAATTATAGTGAAGGCATCCATTCATTCCCCAAGCCACCCAAACCTTGTAGGCTATGCTATTCTAACATGGTGTCTTAAGAGCCTTAAGAGAAAAAAAATTCTAAACTATGATGGAATATTTCTTCGAGTTCATCGAACCTATGAATGTTTTTTTCTAGACCTAACAATGAATTTAGGGTTCCTCCACATTAAATTCTGATATCTAGTTAACTCAACATCATTTGGCTATGTCAATAATGAATGAATTCTTACAAAAAGTGTCATTTGAGAGAATTAAAAATGTGAAAACAGGTATATCTTGTATTTCATGAATGATGGGGCCAAAAAAATGTTTCAAATTTTTTGTATAGGTGGGTGAATACTACCAAATATTTTCATTCATTCCCAAAGTCACCTAATTCTTGCAGGCTATTTTATTCTAACATAATCTCTTAAGAGCGTTAAGAGGAAAATTGAGAAAAATATGAAAGAGTAGTTCTCAGAGCTTATGGAATCTAGAAATGTTTTTTCTAGACCTACAGGCAGATATAGGTGTTGAACACCTAGAATAATAAGAAGGGGGTGAATCGGTATTCTACTAAACAATTTAGCTATTAACCATCCAAATATTAAAGACATATAATTTCAATTGTAAGTAAAGATATGAAAGAGATCATAACACCACATAACACATAAACACCAAGATTTTATGTGGAAAACCCAAAATGGGAAAAACCACAGTGAGGATTAGCTCACAATATATTATAACTAGTCATAAGATATTACAAGGGCACATTGCTAGGACACACTGTCCTTGAAAGGATCAAGACCTTAAATGATTAAAAAATGGAGTGTGGCTCACTGCCCAAAATTTAACTGATGGAATACACCTTTCATGTGTTGAGAAAATTTGGAATACAAAATCTTGCATAGGTTTGTAGGTTCACAACATATACTAAAATATTGCCTTGATATAGAACTCATACATATAAGTTCGCACACTATCATGCATCACTTGTCACACATCACACATATATCATATATTCAATACAAAAATGTTTGATATATATATATATATATATGTATGTATGTATATGTATATGTTATTACATCCTTACACATCAATTAGGTCGGCCTAATTATATGTATACATAATTCAAAAAATAGCTTGTCGACTAAACACAACTTATTTCGCGCTAAAAAAAAACATGCAAGGCATAAATTAGGTCAGCACGAACCTAAAATTGATTTCTTTAATATCCATGAAATGTATTAAACTTCATACCATTTATCCATGTCAGCCAGAGGAAGGCTCATACCACTTTGCATAACACTAAGAAAAAACTATATGTCAATCTCCCGTCAAACATATCTTTCAGCCCATTCAACCAAAATTGCTGAAAATTTGTTCATAGATGCATTTGATAGTCCTAAAGAACATACTAAAATCACATAGGTCGATATCTTACTATGAGAAATTCTAGACCAAATTACCAGATCAAGGTAACATAAACACTGTTTACCGGATTAGACAAAAATGTTACCAACCAATTTTGGCATCAATGACAACACACCAGATGGTTTCTTTTTCATTCTTCCAACAATGGGGTCCCTCCAAATTAATATCTCTTGGTTCTAATCACCTCCATGCCATTTGGCCATGCCAATAATGAATGCATTATTGCAAAAAACATCATTATTTTGTACATGGTGGGGAAAAACCAACTAAGAAAATAGGTCCAAGAGGGAAATTGAATGCTATCATATGGGTCTATTCATTCCCTAGGTCACCTTATCCTTGCAATCTATGTTATTTCAACACAATATCTTAAGATCCCTAAGAGCGAAAAAAATTGCCAAACTATGATAGAGTAGTTTTCAAAGCTTGTGAAACCTATGAATTTTTTTTTTGGACCTACAAGGGGATGTGTGGTCCCTATACATTAAAATCTCATTTTTTTCAACTATGAACTATTTGACCATGCCAATAATGAATGCATTCTTGTAAAATGTGTCATTTGATTGAAGTACGAATGTGTAAATAGGCATATCTTATGTTTCATGCATGGTGTGGGAAAATTGACTATGCCAACACATCCAAATGGATAGTTGAATTCTATTTTATGGGCATGTTTGTTCCCCAAGTTACCCAATCCTTGCAAGCTACACTATTTTGATGTAATCTCTTTAGAGCCCTACGAGAAAAAAACTACCAAACTATGATGGAGTATTTCTTGGAGCTCATTGAACCCATGATTTTTTATATAGACCTACAAGTGGATATAGGATCCGTCCACATTAACCTCTCTCATTTTTGGTCAAGTCAACATTATTTGACCATACCAACAATGAATGCATTCTTACAAAAAGTGTCATTTGAGAGCAATGCAAACATGGAAACAAGCATATCTTTTGTTTTGTGTATAGTGGGGCCAAACCGACTATGTCAACACATCTAGGTGGGTATTTTAATGCTACCCAAGGGTTTTGTTCATTCCCTAGGTCACCCAATTATTGAAGGCTATATTATTTTGACATAATATCTTGAGAGTCATAAGAGCAAAAAAATCCAAACTATGGTGGAGTAATTCCCGAAGCTTGTGGCACTCATGATTTTTTTTTCTAGCTTGTAGGTGTAAATGGAGTCCCTCTACAATACCCTATCTAGGTCAACTTGACATCATTTCACCATTACAACAATGAATGCATTCTTGCAAAAAGCTCATTTTAGAGCAATGTAAACATGGAAATAAGAATATTTTTCATTCCATGCATGGCTAGAACAAACTAACTATGAAAAGAAATCTAGTTAGGTGGTTTAATTCTACCAAAGGCCATCATTCACTCCCTAGGTCATTTTATCCTTGCAAGATACACTATTTTGACACAGTCTCTTAAGAGCCCTAAGAGCAAAACACTATGAATGAAGTATTTTTCAAAGCTCATTGAACCTATGAATGTTTTTTCCATACCTACAAGAGGATATGGGGTCTATCTATGGTACCCTATCTCAAATATATTCAACTCGACACAGTTTGACAATTCCAACAATGAATATATTCTTGCAAAAAAAGTCATTTAAGAGTAGTGCAACCATAGAAACAGGCATATTTTTTGTTTTGTGCATGGTGGGGCCAAACCAACCATGCTGACATGTTGGGTTGGGTGGATGAATACTATCAAAGCTTTCCATTTTTTATATAGGTATCCCAATCCTTGAAATTTATGTTATTTAGGTCTCTTAAGAGCCCTAAGAGCAAAAAATTGTCAAGCTATGATAGAGTAGTTTTTCAGAGGTCATGTCACCTAAAAATGTTTTGTATGCACCTATAGGTGAATATAGGGTTGCTCTATAGTACCTTATCTCAATTTTTGTCAACTTGAAACCATTTGACCATTCCAACAATAAATGCATTATTGCAAAAAATATCATTTATGAGTCGTGCACCCCTAGAAATATGTATATTTTATGTTTCATTTATGGTGGGCCCAAACTAACTACACCAAGAACTATAAATGAGTGAGAAATAACTTATTTTGGGATTGTATTAAGTATGATGTTAAGTATTTTATAGTTGAATGTGATATATATCATTAAAAAAACTCTTAAATATATGGTATTTTTACAACCACTTCTTATTATAGACACCACTTAGATGTTTCTATGGATTTAATGATTGTTGGAATGTGAAGTCAATTTTATTGTTATTCCAGCAGTAACGGATAGTCGACATTGATATCTAACATTCATGGTGTGTGCTTGGCACGACGAAAGACCTTCTATACAATTGAAGGTTGTAGTGACGAGGGGTCCCAGGGGCTGTCGTAGCCCCCTTGTACGTCAAAGGAAACCATGTCAAAGGTTTTTTGGCGAAGCCATTTTTTTTTTTCGAGGGGGGGGTTCTATTTTGGAAGTTTTTCCAAATGTTCGACATGTAGTTGTATGAGTCACTTTCTATTTTTGGAAAGTTTTGTTTTTACAAGGACTCTACAACTCAGATTTCTTATACACGATTGAAGTCACATTTTTTGTAACAATTGAAGATGATTGTAATTGTGAATTTCCAGAGAAATAAAATATGAAATATCTTTGCTCATGGTTTTTTCTTGGTATAATTTTACCAAGTTTTCCACATAAATACTATGTTAAAGTTGTGCTTATTATTTTTCTTTATTTTTTATGTTGTAAATTTTCTTACAGTTGGTATCAGAGCGTTGTTTGTGTAGATTTTTTGTGTTTTGAGAAGTAAACAATGACAGGAAGCATGGTTACCAAATTTGAGGTGCAAAAGTTTGATGGTTCTAGTTTTTCTCTATGGAAGCTAAAGATTCAAGATTTATTAGTGAAGGATGAATATGCCCTAACTCTCAAAGGGGTAGCATCAAAACCTATAGCCATGAGTGATGCAAATTGGAATGAAAAGGATATCATGTATAGAGAAACAATCCAATTATCTCTAGTAGATTCAATACTATTCAATTTTTTAGAGGAGAAAACTGCTCATTACTTGTGGATTAAGCTGAAAATGTTGTATGAGATGAAGTCATTGGAAAATTAAAAAAAAATTATGTAGGAAACTACATAATTTGGGAATGCATGATAATTCATCTGTCTTAGATCATCTGAATGATTTCAACACACTGAAAAGCAAGTTGGCTTCAATGGGGATGAAAATTGAAGAAGAGGATAAGGAGGCAATTTTATTATGCTCATTGCTTGAAACATGGGATCAACTTGTTATGGCTCTTAGTAACTCATCCTTGAGTAGGAAATTGGTCTTTGAAGATGTGGTAGCCATTGTAATTTATGAATAATTTAGGTGGAATACATCTCAAGGATATTTTTTTAATGAATCACTAATTGCAAGAGGTGGAACTCAGGAAAGAGGAAATACTAAGCATGGACAAACTAGGTCAAAATCCAAGGGGCAAAAAAGAGTAAAATGTTGAAATTGTGGAAAAAATAGGCATTACAAAAAGGATTGTAGGCTACCTAAAGCAAGCAAATAAAATTCTACTTCACAAGCATATGAGGAAAACATAGAAGTTCAAACACAATTGGAATACAGAGAGATATTAATTGCAAACCTGAGATGCTCTTTACTTCATGTTTGGATTCTTGATTTTGGTGCTTTTTCACATGACTCCACATAGAGACTGATTTTCTTCTTGTGTAAGCGGAAAATCGAGTGTACATAATAAGATCAAATATGAATTAATTGAAACTAATCTAATTCAACATAAAAGATCATGATTCATGCCCATTACTCATGAAATAAAACTACGAAGAAATGAATTCAAGAAATCAATTGAAACAAAACAATATAAAATGAACTCAAAACTGTAGTGTTACCATCCTATGTTGAACTATATTCGCAGTGATGTTGGATCATTGTTATATCAATGCGAAGCCTCCATTTGTGCATAGAAAAATATTCAAATTTGTGTGTGTGTTGACCGAAGATGTGTGTAAAGCTTCAAAAGGTCGATTATGATTTCTACATTACTTTTTTGTGCAAAAGATGTTGATTCTTCATGCATTTTTGAGGAAGAAGATGGTTGTTATATAGATTTTGTGTTTTGAAATGAACACTCAAGATCACGTAGTAGAATATCCTGATCAACGGTTGAAAACTGTTGAGAGAAATTAGATGGGAAGAATCAGTGGATTATGATTATGTAATTGGTGTGATTGAAGAAATCAATTTGAGTGTTCAATAGAATTGAGGAAATAGATAGATTAGTTAGAAAATAGAATGAGAAATCAGGAGATTATAATTTTCTCAATCATGAAAGTGGGTGAGGATAATTAATTAATTGATTTTAATTAATTAATCTTTTTGAGTTGAACGTGCAAATCAAGTTTGAATTTTTTTCTTTTTTTTTATCGGTAATGGGCACTTTTAAAGGTGCCTAACACTATTGTTGTTCAAATCTGAGAGCCCACTAGCCAAGAAAAAGCACAAAGCCTGCGAGCGTAGCGGCCCAGTGGGGATTTGAACCTTGGTGGAAATGTCACCAAGCAAGTGTTTCAACCACTGCGTTATACAGGTCACCCCAAATAAAGTTTGACTTTTACAAACAAAGTTGTATTTATTTTATTTTATTTTATTTTTGAATGATGTTTGAATAATTTATTTAATTATTCAAATTTAGGGGAAAGTGATTTAATTAAACTATTATGTTTTTAATAATTTAATTGACTTAGGGGAATAGGTTAAATTAACGACATAATTAAATAATTGAAATTATTAAATTAATCGAGAGGAAGAACGTTATATTAGGACTATTGAATAAATGAAATTTATTTAATTAGTAAAAAATGATGAAAATGTGAATTAATCAAATAATGTACTATTATTCAATTAATAGAGTAAATTAGGGTTTTTGATGTATTTGATGCGAAATGCAATGATAATAGGTGATAATGACATTGATGATGAGAAAATATCATTCAGGATGTGCAATATGTGTTAGGCCAATTTTACATGTCTATGTTTTACCCCTCTTTGAGATAAAGTAGTGGTTGCTTTGTTTCAAAGAATTCGATGTTGAGATCAAGATTTGAAATTTTTTATATACCCCACTATACCCGAGTGGTCAATGAAATGATGGTAGGATAATGGGTTGCCCCCTCGAGAGATTGGCCGAAAAAACCACTTTTGAGGTCAAGCTCATGAAAAATGTTATATTTCAGTTCAGATGCATAGAGGACAAAAAATTAAGCCTATAGGTCCCTTGTTGATAGTTCAAATGTTCTCGAGAGGTCCTAATTTCAACCTAGGAGGATTTCCTAGGTAAAAAATTAGGGTTTTGGGGGTTAAAGTAGGTAATTAGGGCTTAATTCCCCTCATTTGCACTTTGAGCCTATAGAAGATTCTTGCCTCTGGATTTCATGATTTGTCGATTATCGAGGAGCTATGGTGACGATTGAAGGAGCCCCACATCACATGGATGTGGTTCATGAGTTTAGATAGCCTCCAAGCATCAGTGCCTCATTATGTACTCTTTCATTTTATGTTTTCGACTTTCCATGTTTCTGTAATTAATGCATGAAGTCAAAGTAGGCAATTGCAATAATTTCATGTTTTCTCACTTCTGAGTCATTTTTATCGCTTTTGTTGTTTGTGAATGTATCGCTCTTGCCCTTTTTGTTTGCACTTGCTTAAAATGTTTTCTCTTGAGTTCAATTTTCACTTTTGACTTTCTTTGTCTTAAGGCTACATTTTGTGAAATTTTCGCTTTTGATATAAAAGTTCCTTTTTTCATTTTTAAATTTGATTTTATTTGCTACTTTCGAAAACACAATGCTCACTTTTGGTTGGTTTTAATACTTTTGCAAAAATTACAACTATATTTGACAAAAAGGTTTTCGCTTTTGACTTTTTTGAAGTTTTAAGTTCATTTTTTTTCCACTTGAGGTTTTTTTTGCATTTTCATAGCGATTCTTTAACATCATGGGTTGAATGGTTGCAATTGGTTCTTAATCTGCTCATGTCGAGGGAGTGATGACTGTGTGATCTATTTGATTTGATTGTTGGATTTCATGAGTTGGAGTGAGATGTTTTAGATGTTGTTGGGTTGTGACACATTTGTTACATGCCTATGATCAGATGTCATAAAGCGATGATGACTACTCTTGTAGAGAAGTGGCACTCATAGACCTCATCCTTTCATTTACCTACTAGTGAGTCCACCATCACCCTAGAGGATGTTTGGAAGATCCTCCATGTACCTATTCATGGAGAGCTTGTGACATATTCTATTCGATGGGGTACACGTGCTATGCACCGAGTACTTGGTGTGAGACATCTTTAGGTTCGTAAGGCAGAGATAAACTTATATCATTTTGTGGGAAGTGCGGATCCAGTTTCCTTAGTTTTATGTGGTTTGGTCATGGGGCTCTTCATTCCTGATAGGCGAGGTAGACAATTCCCCCTTGGTTGGGGTGTGTTCATCAAGCAAATGTTTGAGAACAACACTAGATATGTGTGGGACCAATGTCTCCTTGCACATTTGTATAGAGATATGCATGCGGTCACTTACCAAGGAGGTAGATCTATTTTTGTTGGTGTGTCCTTGATTCATGCATGGGCTTGGGAGCACATCCCAATTACCAAGCCTGATGGTATTTTGGATAGGACTCTAGAGGATCCATATTCTTATCAATATGGTGATTTTCTTCACTACACCTATCTTTGTGATGTATGATTTTTACATGATACATGATTTTTTTATTACTTTATTATCATCATGATATGTATTGATGAAATTTTGGATGTAGGATGGATATAGTACTAATGATATTTATGATGCAAGATGGATGTTTGTTAGTTAGAAGAAATGTTGGATGATGAATATAAATTTGATGTTGTTAGTTACTGATGAGTTTCTTTTGCTTTGCATAGAGGCTTCGTATTTTTTAACAATCCTTTTTGATGTAGAAAAAATATACAATGCACTAGGGTATTGATAACCAAGGTGACTTTGTATCCATTTTGTGGAATTTGACTCGTCATACAAAGAATATTCTTGCTCATACTAGATATATGAAAACTTTGTTTAAAATATATGGGGTTGTGTTAAACAAATTTGGACCAGTTACACAGAGAGGTATGAAATACCTAACATGCAACTAGTACATGAAATATCTCAAAACAACTTCCATACACTTAATAAAGCAAGTATTCATCGTGGTAGTATCACAAAAACATCTTACAAAAAAAAATCGAAATGATGCTCAATTGTCCCCATTCCTTCTTCTCTAAATCCTTATGGACATCCTTGAGAGATCTTGGGAATGAGTCAATAAAATAAATCATAAAAGATAAAATGGTCTTGTAGTATCACTTGTCGTATCTATTTTGAGGTTTCAGGCTATTATTTGTTGTTGATCATGTCTGTTGTAGGAATGGATCCGTTAAAGCATATTTCAGGATGTTGTTGGTGAATTTTCAATAGATAGGTAGTTAATACTTTGTCATTTTTTTGTCTATTTGTAATCAAAGCTTTATGATTGTTTGCTTTGTTTGTTTTTCTATTTTGTCAAAGGGTGAGTGTGACAATTTGTTTATTATGGATGAAAAGTTTAGTTCAGATTGTGATGATGGAGTTAAGATCTTTTTGATTTTTTTTAGTTTTATGATGTTAGTTTTTTTGTTTTCAGGAGACTAACCTAGGGCCTCGAGGGCTCATCAAAGATAATCCTTTCCTATGTTTTACACGTAGAGGATTGTAGTTTGCTTGGTTTGTTGTGAACATGTTTTTGGTATTTTCTATTTTCTGAATGTATTTTGGATTTCAAATTTTTTGACGAAGTTGAAAGAAAGCATGATAGATACCTAAGTGGACTAACCTATGGCCTCGGGGGCTAATAAGACTTTCCTATGTTGTGCATAGAGAGACCATGTAGTTCAATTGGTTTTGACTCAAATTATAACATTTTTGGGGGATTTTGATGTTTGACGACTTTGTTTTGAAATTTTTGGGTTGACCATAACGGGACACACAAGGATCTAATTCATGACCTATTTTTGAGAAGTTTCCCCTAATTCAAGACAAGACTACCTTTTCTAGGGGAGACGAATGTTGATGGTGCAACTAGGTTCAATAATGAATTAGTCATCAAGCCATGGTTGGACACATGTTTTATTATGGGATGAATGAGTGAATTCCTTGGATAATGTTGATAGATAACTATGCAAGTCTTATTCAAACATAACACTTGTTTGTCAAGTTTTCACTTTGGTACCTACTCTAGAAGCACCACAAAGTGGTTTTCACTAAAATAATGTTTTATTTCTTTTTATTGCTTTTCTTGCTTTTAATTTTTTTGCTTTTTTAACTTTGATTTTTTTGGGTTTTTACCCTTTTGCCTTTTTTGGGATTTTTAACTTGATTATTTTTTTTATTTTTTAGATTTTAACCTTTTTTCCTAGGGTAATCTAATGTGTTTCAAGCATAAAACCTCTTCAGATGGTTCTTGTTCAGTGGTTCAGCTAAAGGTTCTCCTTCAAGAGTAGCCAATTGATAAGCCCCAAAACCATAACTTGTTATGATGACAAATGGACTGAGCCAGTTGGGTTCAAACTTACCTTTATCATCTTAATTCAATTGCACCTTCTAATTTTCTTTGAGTACCAAGTCCCCGACCTGAAAGTTTCTATTCTTGATCCTTTTATCATAGCTTTGGTTGAGTTGATTTTGATAAACCTGAAGATCGTTTAACATGCTCAAATTCCTTTCATCTAGGAGTTCCAACTCATTTAATATGGATACCCAATACTCTTCACTATTTATCATGCCTTTTAGTGATATTCGCAGTGAGGGGATTTCAACTTCGATAGGTAAGACAACTTTCAATCTATAGACCAAGGAGAAATGTGTAGCACTTGTAGGTGTTCGAAAACTGGTTCGATAAGCCCATAAGGTTGGGTTCAGTTGTAAATGAAAATCACAACCAACATCATTAATAGTCTTCTTTAGTATCTTTAGGATGGTTTTGTTAGATGCTTCTACCTGACCATTTCCTTGGGGGTAGTAGGGCATGGATAATCTATGCTAGATAAAGAACTTGGAATAAATATTTTGGACAACTTGGTTCTTGAATGGAGTTCCATTTTCCATTATGATGGTTTGGAGAATTCCATAACTACAAATCAAATAATTCATAATGAACTTGGATATCTATTTTATGGTGATGTAGGTCAATGGAATTGCTTCTATCCATTTCGTGAAATATTCAGTTGTAATAATAAACTTATGCCCATTAGAGGAAGCAGGAGAAATATTTCCTACCAAGTATAATCCCCATTCTGAAAAGGCCATGGTGTCGTGATAGGTCTCAACTCCTATGCTGGTTTGTGAACAAGGTCACTATGTTGTTGACATTGACAATATTTTTAGGAATACTGAATACACTCTTGTTCCATGGAGGGCCAATAGTACCCTATTCTCAACAACTTTTGTACTAAGTTAGGTCCACTAGAGCGGGACCCACAAACACCTTTGAGTACCTCTTGTAAGGAAGTTTTTTCTTCTTTTGCATTAAGACATTAGACTAACATACCATCTCAACTTTGACAATATAAAGTATCTCCTAGGATCATGAATCAATAAGTCTTATGGGTAAAGGTCTTCTTTTGGGTTGGTATTAAGCCAGGTGGTATGATACCATGTTGGACACAATCGAATGTGTCTTGGTACCATGGAAAGTTAGGACCAACAACAAAACACACTAGTGTTGATCCTTGGATATCGAATGCTGGTATGATTAATTGCTCCACAAGGAATTCATACTTATGTATGTTCTACAAAATATCAAGAAGCGAACCTATTGTTGCCATGGTGTTGGTTGCTTTATTGTTGATCCTAAGAATCTTTTCAAAGGTGATGGTGACAAAATATTCCTTGAAGCTACCCACCATCCTTTTATACGACATCATCTTGTCTATTTTTCTGATACTCATCATCCACCTACCTAATTACTGATTGAGAGTCTTTGTAGACCTGTAGTTCTCTTATCCTCCATTCAATAGCCATCTTGAGTCCTATTATTAGGGCTTCATACTTTGAGATATTATTTGTACATGGGAAATAGATTGTGTATGCCTTAGGTATACTATTTCCTTGTGGTGTAAGGAATAGGATACCTACTCTAGAGCCACGTTGAGTGTGGGACCCGTCAAAGTATAAAGTCCAATGGCTTGTCTATTCTGTCAGCAGTATGCTTTTGTCTAGGAACTCTATTGTAAGAGGCTTGTGATCTTCCATTCATGCTTTTGCTAGTTGGTGTACTATGATATGTCCCTTTATGGCCTTTTTTTCCACATATTCTATGTCAAACTCACTCAAGATCATCACCCATTTGGCAATATTTCTTGTTAGAGTTGCTTTTGCTAATAAGTACTTTAGTGGATCTATCTTTGAAATCAACTGTACTTGTATATTTAAGATATAATGTCTTAATTTTGTGTCAAAAATATGATAGAGAGACACATTTTATGGGTCAGTAGTTCAACTCATATTCCACCAGCTTTTGATTGATGTAGTAGACAACTCTTTCTTTATTATTATCATCTAGCTGTGCTAGGAGAGCTCTCGATGCTACTTGTTTTGTAGACACGTAAAGTATCATTTATTTGTCTAGAATAGGTGGCATCAAGATTGGACGAGTAAGTAGGTACTCTTTAACTTGTTGGAATGCTTGGTCACATCTCCCATTCCACTTGAATGTGATAACTTTGTGTAATAGATAGGTGAATGGATGACACTTGTATGCCAATTGCTCGATGAATCGCTTGATGAATTGTAATTCACCTTATCATCTTCTTAGCTACTTTAATGTCTTTGGTGGAGGAATCTCTTGATTGGATTTTACCTTTGCAAGATCTAGTTCAATTCCCCTTCTTGATACTATGTACCCTTGTAGCTTTAGAGATGTTACTCTGAATAGACACTTTTTCAAGTTGAGTCTCAAGTTATATTGTTCTAGCCTATCAACCACTTTTTCAAGTTTGATCAAATGGTCTTCCCTTTTGATGGACTTTACTAGTATGTCATCCATAGTTGTATGAAAAATATCATGGTAGATTGTAGTCATAGCTTGGTGATAGGTTGCCCCTACATTTTTTAGACTGAATGGCATGACATTCCAACAGAAGGTCCCCCAAGCATAACTTAATTTTGTTTTATGTTGATCATCAGGGGATATTTTTATCTAATTATACCTAGAGAAACCATCCATTAAGGATAGCATTTCATCTCCTACTGTTAGATCCACGACCATATCAATGCTTGGCAAAGGGAAGTCATCTTTTGGGCAAGCTTTTTTTAGATCTCATAAGTCCATGCAGATCCTTATGCCCCTAGTGGGATTTGACACTAGTAGTAGATTTGATATCCATTTAGGATAATCGAGTGGTCTAATGAAGCCCACATCTAGTAGTTTCTTCAGTTCTACCTTTACCAAATGTGTTATTTGAGGATTCAATTTCCTTAGTTTCTACTTGATAGGTTTAACTCCTAGAAATATAGCCAAGTGGTGTAAAACTAATGCTAGATCTAGTCATAGCATTTCTACATATTTCTATGCAAATTTTATCTTCCTCTCATTGATGAACGTTGTGAAGTTCACTTTCTCTTCAAGATCAAGTGGCATTGCATGGTATGTGATCTTTGGGTTCTCTATTGTTCCAATATTAATGGATTCTACTTCTTCCACTATGAATGTTGACTTCTCTTGATATTCAGAAATGGGGAGATTGAATCCTCCATCTTTAGGTGGCTCGAAGAGGTTTTCACCTTCAGATTTATCCTTTATTTTCTTCTTTTTAGGATCTAATAGAGTCACATTGTGATCTTCTCTAGGGAATCTCATTTTGATTTTTATATTATCTTTTTCATTTTTGTGCATAGAGGACACAATATCCCCACCAAAATATGCTTCCTATTTGAGTTCCATGTCAAACCCTACTTTATGATCTCTTGATGGTACATCGGTTTGAAGTTCCATAAACTCTATGATTGCTTCATCGTTCCAGAATTGGTCCAAAATAGGTGTATGATGTTGTTGGTCCCAATCTATTAACCATGGTTAGTAGAGAGGTAGGCTATCATCATTATCTATAAAGCTTACATAGGTTTTTCAAATGGTTAGTATGGCTCTGGTATCATTCTCCCATTGGATTTCTAGGTCATCATCGTTGGAGGTGACAAAGGAAGGAGAATTCTATTCATACTCATTAGAGTCTATTTTGAAATAATAATAGTAATTAGAAATAGTTTTGATAGGTTGAGTAAGGACTATACCAGTGCTAAATCTTTCAAATAAGTCCTCGATGGGAATTTTTTTCTCTATAAGATGGTAGGTATCTAATGTATTAACGCTAGTAGAAGGCACCCATTTCTTAAAAGAGGTACATCTAATGTTTGGAGTAACCACATCTTTTGAATCATAACCTAGTCCCATGTTATTCTTTCTCTATTCCACTATGATAGGTTCCCATTGACCCTTTTTATGTCGCCCAAGGCCACCTTTTCCATTGTATCCCATTCTTTTAGCTAGCTGATACCCTTTACTGCTAGGATCAATTATAAGGGGTTGTAGTTGTTCTAGTTCTTTTTTCTCTTCTTTGTAGATCATTGATGAAAATTCCTCTTTAAATATCTCCTCATCCTTCATATCTCCCCACTTGGTAAAAATTGTGGGTTTGGCTATCATTTTTACTATTTGAACATATTTTATCTCCTTAGGTCCTTCATAAACCTTGGGTGTCAGTGGAAGCATTCCAATTCAAAATGCTTGATTGAAATGATAATTTCCATTACCTTTGTGAAGTACTTAAACCTTGGTTTAAGTTTTTGGTTGCTCAATTTTTGTGGTATTAGTTGAGGTTGATGGTAGTGTGGATGGGTCAACATAGGAGGAGTGGAATGATATGTCATTGTTGGGTAAATGTTGGATTTTATTATATTTCTTCTCCAATTTTGCACAAAAGTGGAAGGGTTCAGGATCAACATATAATGTAACCTCCTTTCCTTCATGAGGAAAATTTAGACATTGGTGAAATGTTGAAGGAATTGCTTGTAATGCATGAATCCAAGGGTGTCCTAGAAGAAGGTTATATATTAGCTCAAGGTGAAGTACCTGACATGTCATTTCTGTGATGGCTAGTCCTATCTACACTGGTAGCCTGACTGTCCCTTATCAATTACTTTTGAGGTCATCATAGGCCCTTATAATAATGCTTTTTCCCTTGTCAATTACATCATTAGAATACCCCATTTGTTTAACAAATTTTAAGGTACAAATGTTTAGACCTGCACTGTTATCTATCAATACCCTTTTGACCATATGTTTGTGGACACCAATCTCTATGTAGAGGGATTGGTTGTGGAATGACTTATGTGGAAGGTCTTTATCAAAAAAGACTAAATGATGATTGGTCGTGATTTTTCCAACCATGGCTTGGAACTGAGTAGGATTGAGGTCATTAAGGACCAATGCTTCCAATTCTTTCCCTATGTGTATGTGAAATTTTTTGTAGCTCTAAGATAGAGATCAAAGAGGGAGTCATCTTAAGTTGTTCCACAATACTATTGTCATTGTATGACTTAGTTGTGGGTTTAAGTGGGGCTCCTTGTATTGTGACTTTCCCTCATCAGGTAGTTACATTACATTTGGGGTCTCTTCCTCATATAGTCAACACATTCACCCCTGTGTCATCTACTTGGGAGAGGGTATGTAGGATGGTGTCACCATAGGTGTAGCTAGCACTTTGACAATCTTGGTCATTCATTTTTTCATTCTTCTTAGCATGGTTCAGAATGGGATCTATGTAGATTTCAATATCTTTGTTTCCATGATGATGTTCTATATCCACTTATCCCTTGTCAATAAATTCTTGTATTACATTCTTGAGTCTCATATATTTGTTTGTTGTATGTCCTTTGATTTTGTGGAACTCACATAATTCATTCTCATTGTACCATGGTGTTTTGAAGCTTGGCTCCTCATAATTTGGGAAATCATTGACCTTGATGAGGTTTTGTTGCACTAATTCCTCCTTGGTTGATCATATTACCTTTGTTTCCCTCCTTGATTTTTCCATTGGTCAATTGATTGATTGTTTTGAGGATAGCCAAGTTGATTATTTTGTGCATTATTAGGAGAATAGCTTGTTTTTGCAACTTGAGGTTTGTTTTGTGGTCCATTAGGATTTTTCCCATTCCATACAACTCTAGCATCAACTACCCCATCGTTGGTGATGTTTTTGTTTTTGGCCCAAATATTAGGTCTATTGTTTGAATTGTTTAGCTTAATGACTCTCCTTGCTATGAGAGCTCTCTTAATATGTATTCCCTTTTCAATATTTTCTTTGAAGTTTGCAAGACATGACATGGTAAGTTGGTAGTTGAATTTTGCTTGGACATTGGAAACAAATATATATACCAGTTCCTTATCAGGAATAGGCCACTTGCATCTACTAGCTTTATGCCTCCATCTTTGTAGGTAGGAGGTAAAGGATTCTCCTTGACTATGTATAATCTTGTATAGATTTGTGATGGTGACGTCCTATTCTATATTGAGTAAGAATTGGTTTACGAACTTGCTAGTCAATTCATCAAAAACAATTATTCTTGGTGGTAGATGGGAGAACCATTCCATAGCTTGACTAGTGAGGCTACGTGGAAAATGTCTCATTAGGTAAGAATTAATGTTTTTCACTTCCATACAAGATACCAAAAAGTCTCGAGTGTGTTCTACTGGATCTCCCTTTCCTTTGTACTTCTCAAAATTTGGTATTTCATTTTCTTTTGGAAAGGGGAGCATAGTAATGGAGCGATCAAAAGGAAATGGAAATATATCCTCTAGGTTATAAGTCTTGTTTGGTTTTCCAATCTACGTGTCTGATATCCTTTGATTCATAGCTTGTAGTTGTACGCCTACATTTGTATTTGGTACATTTGTTTGTGGGTCTTGTGCGTAGTAACCTTGTTGTCCTACCATGTTTGTTTGGTCATAGGTTGGCTATTATGGAGTTATAGGAACTTGGTAACCATGTTGGATTGAAGGAGGGTTAGCTCCTTGTTGGACATAGGGAGGGTTAGCTCCTTGTTGAATGTAAGGAGGGTTAGCTTCTTGTTGAACATAAGGAGGGTTATCTCCTTATTGGATGGAAGGAGGGTTAGATCCTTATTGGACGTGAGGAGGGTTAGCTCCTTGTTGAATGTAAGGAGGGTTAGCTCCTTGTTGAATTTTTTGAGGAGGGGTACCTTGATAGTGTGTTGGTGGTACACCTTGTTGTTGGGGTGAACTATATTGAAGGTTACCCTGGTGGTGCGTTCGTAAAATAGCTTGTTGTTGGGGTGAACTATATTGAAGGTTACCCCAGTGGTGCATTGGTGGGATACCTTGTTGATGGGATGAATTGGAAAGGGTACCATGTGGCACACCTTGTTGGTATTGTTGATTGTGAAGGGGACCATGTAGCCCACCTATTTGATTGGAAAGGGTGCCCTATAGCACACCTTGTTGTTGGTATTGTTGATTGGGAAGGGGACCATTTGACTGAACTTGTTGATTGGAAAGGGTACCCTGTAGAACACCTTGGTGTTGGTAATGTTGATTGGGAATGGGACCGTATGACACACCTTGTTGATTGGAAAGGGTACCTTGTGGCAAAAATTTTTGTTGGTACTATTGATTGGTAAGGGGGTCATGTGACCGACCTTGTTGATTGGAAATGGTACCCTGTGGCACACATTTTTGTTGGTATTTTTAATTGGGAAGGGGACCATATGACCCACCTTGATGATGTTTATTGGAAAGGGTGCCCTATGGCACACCTTGTTGTTGGTACTATTATGGAAATTTCCCTTGTTGATTTTCTACATTTTGGGAAGGTTCAATATATGAAGTATTTTGAGGCATGTATTGTCTTGGTGGTGGGCTGTTACATTGTGGTATGTATTGAGATGAACCTCCCTAATATTGTTAGGCCATAGCTACTTGTTTGATTTGGGAAGGTTTCCTAAACAAAGGGTTTTCCATTGGTTGATCATTGCTTTTTGAGAAGATGGGTGGCATGTTCTGAATCTCCAATGGTTTGGGTATTTCTCACCTAGCTGAGTTATACCCTAAGGGAATGAGGTGAGAATATTTAAGTCTCTCCACATTAAATTCTATAGGTAACTTAGCACCACTTTGTGCTAATTTGAAGAAGTAGGTATTGGGATCCTTTCTTAAGAGTTTGTCCATCAGTTTAAGCGCCTTTAGATTGTTAGAGTGTTGAAAGAATTCTTCGTCATCTAATTCTTCCTCACTATCCACTTCTTCTATAACCATATCCTTGGAATTTTTCTTTGATTTTTCCATCGCTTCTTATTTTCTATGGATTACTTCTTCCTCACTAGGTGATTGGTTTGATGTTGCTTTGAGCGTGGGTTCCTTTCGAGGAGTTATAAGGTTGTTTGGTCTATAGCCCAATGGGTCACTTCCTTTGTTTTTGGTGTTTATTGGGGGTATTCTAGAACTAATTTTGTTAGCCTCAATTTTTTTCTATGTTGTGATATCATAATTGTCATAAACAAGTGCCAATATTTTGTGAATGTTGGGCGATTTCTAACTATGAAATGCACTAATGCTTTGTTTTTGGGATTTTATTTTTTCACGAAATAAAATTGCATTTGTTTTTGGGATTTTCTATTTTTGAAAAGATGATATCTATTGCCATGCAGGAGATGGTAATACGAGCCTTTTGACTGCATGATCAACTTTTCTCTCTTGTCTATCTAGGATATTTGTTGCGTTTCTCCACTCGATTGGTGTTTCCTTTGTATTGAATATGAAGCTCTTCAAACTATTGATAATATATGTTTGTTCAACATTAATTTGTGTGAAGTTTAGTTGTATGATAGGTGCTATAAGGTTTGGTTTTTGAACTAGAGAAATTGGATGCCAAATGGTCATAAAGTGAATAATGAAAGTGTTGGTGTTTTGATATGATTTTTTGTGATTCTCAAGACCCTAAGGTTTGAGCAATATTTTGGGATGATGCTATTTTGGAACTGAAAATGTTGAAAGGCTTGGATCAACATTTCACTTATTTTTCTAGAGGATGTGTTACAAGAAATTTACTTGAACTAGCCTTGAGGTTCAAGCAAATGTTGATATCTTAGATGTTTGAGTGAAGGAATGATCCAAGTTGTTTGTTTTGATTTTGAATTCTAATAGTAGGATGAGGTGTTGGATTTTATAAATGGATGACAGATTGATTATGATGTGTCTTGGGAGTCTAATTATTTTTTTCTTCAAAGGATTTGTAACTAGTTTTGGATTGGCTATTTGAATTTCACCATAAAATGAAGCAAAAGCAATAAGTTTGAAGTAAAAATGGAAAATTATGTCAATTGCAGCCAGATTATGGTCAACTGTGATAAAAGTTTTTAAAGAGCGGCTTCGGTATCAAATTTTTTGACTAATGGCTCGTATAGGGAAAAGCAAACTTCTTGGTCAAAAGTAGTAGGTTTGTAGTCAACTACGACAAGATTGTTGTCAACTGCGACTAGTTTGTCAACTGTATTCAGATTTTGTAAAAGTGGAATATTTTTACCAGTGATTTTCATAAGGAAAAGAGCAAAAGCAATCTTTTTTAGGTCGACTACGACTAGTTTTAATTCAACTATGGTAAAAGCAGTAGAAATAGTGGTATTCTATTGAAATTTATTTTCTAATTTATGTGTTTGGTAGTAGCTTTGGATAAATTTTCAGATTTGATGGTTTTGTTTGATCTGATTTGAGATTTTGACAAGTGATAACACAACACAACAATTAAAACTATTTGACCCTAAAATTTCTACAACTTTAAGCACGTATCTTTCCACAAAATCTCAATGTTCATGGAAGTTGAAATGCTAAAGTCATAGTTTCCAATGCTTTCTTTGTCCTTAGTTCAACTTGAAATGTGAACATAAATATTTGTAAACCTTTAAAGATATTGTTTTAAGATATTATTTAAGGAGTGTAAATATAGGGCTCTTTTCAAAAGGATTCACACTAATTCAAAAGGGTTTGAATTTGAGAACCATGTTAAATAATTGTTTTGACGTGTTCATTTTAGTTCAAGCACAATATTTTATGTTTCAAATTAACTGAAAGATCTAGAAATTTTTTGAAGACAATTTACGCCCTAGGGATATACACTTTCTTCTAGGTGGGCTTACCTCATACCTCAAAAGGATGATTTTATATGCAATGAATAAAGAGTATTTTACGCTCAACCATAAGTTAGACTTGGTAAGTAACTTCTCAAAATCAAAGTTTCTATGCACCACTTTAAAGAATGTTTTTGGCTGAAAAGGGGTGGCTTCTACAATATTGGTTCTTAGTCATGTTTGGGGATAAACCAATGTCTATACATGTGGTGATTTACTCATTAAGAGGTCTCCTAGCCCTTGTAGGTTTTTACGTATCTCATAGATACTGAGGGAGACTTTCATTGGTATAGAACATCTGCACCAAGTGGCTGATGACTTTTGTCACACCCACAATTATTTATATAGTAGAGCAAAAAAAAGTACTGCTTGGGTTGTTCCATCTCACAAATTAGGAGACATTCCCTCTAAACATATTCTTTAAAATAAAAATAGATGTGCAAAAGTCAAGATTCTTTTCGTCACCCAAGATTGCCAAAATGTGTGAGGGGAGAGGATAGACACCTAGTTTTCCAAACATGGAATACATAGTATACACTTCATTGCAATGTTTTTTTTAAGCCTCAAAAAATAAATAAAAAATAAACAATTAAAAAACAAAGTGAAATAAAATAGAAGTAAAAATAAAAGTGTGTACAAGATAGCAATTTGTTCTTTTTATGTGCACCAAAGTGAAGTATTTTGGATTTCAGACAAAGAGATAGCAATATGAAAAATCAAAAAGCATTTATCCAATTTTAATCACCAATTGAAGTGTTTCTAAAGCTTTGTCTTAATTGATCATAAAAATGAAATTGTGCATTTCATTAACATATTAAAAGTGTTGGTAAAAAAGACAAGCATTTTCTTTTAGAGCACCAAAAAGATGTGTTTGTTCTAATCTAGAAAGCTTTGGAAATTCTTTTTTTTAAAGCACCAATTTAAAGTCTTATTCTAGACTAGAAAGCTTTTGAACAAACTTTTTAGAGCACCAAATTGAAATCTTATCCTTATCTAGAAAGTTTTTTGAACATTCTTTTTAGAGCACCAAATTGAAAATGTGTAAGTTGAGGGGTTCATTCTATGCACCAAATTCAAAACTCCCTAAACTAAGAAAGCTTTTGAAATTTTTATCTAATCTAGAAATCTTTTTGAATATTCCTTTTAGAGCACCAAACTGAAAAGGTGTAAGTTGTGGGGTTCATTTTATGCACCAAATTAAAAAAATTCCTAACTATGAAAGCTTCTAAGAAAATTTAAAACTTCGACCATTCCCCTTCCTTGTAATAAACTTGTTAGTTTTTTCTTGGGTAAAAAATCATGCCATGCTCCTATAAATCTAGCATAAAGAATGTTAGCACCTATCGCACATTCAAATAAAGCAACCCTTAGCATTAGAAATTAAATAAAACACCATGCATCTTTCGAATAAAGTTTTGACAGAGCAAAAGTGGCCTTGTTAGAAGCAAGTGTAGCTGAGAAAAACAAAAACAACTTCTATTTGTTAAGCCAAAGTGGCTGAAAACATCAAGAGAACCTCTATCATTTTAGTAAAAGCACCAGAAATATCAAAAGCGGCCAAAAAAAAGTCAACTGTAGCAGGGACGTGAAATCAACTGCGTGATTTTTCTATAGATCATGCGTGAAAACTTTTCAATTCCATTTCTGGGACTTGCAACTTCAAAAAATACTCATAAAATAGTTAGTGCTAAGGACCGTGGTCCCAACGAATGTGCCAAAATGTGTAAGGGGGAAATCAATAAGTGTAATAAGATCAAATATGAATGAATTGAAACTAATGTAATTCAACATAAAATATCTTGATTCATGCCCATTACTCACGAAATGAAACTATAAAGAAATGAATTCAAGAAAGAAATTAAAACAAAACAATATAAAATGAATTCAAAACTGTAGTGTTACCATCCCATGTCGAAATGTATTTGCAATGATGTTGGATCGTTGTTATATCAATGTGAAGCCTCCATTTGTGTGTAGAAAAAAAATCAAATTTGTGAGTGTGTTGTTTGAAGATGTGTGTAAAGCTTAAAAAGGTTGATTATGATTTCTGCATTACTTTGCTATACAAAAGATGTTGATTCTCTCGTCATTTTTGAGGATGAAGATGGTTGTTATATAGATTTTGTGTTTTGAAATGAATGCTCGAGATCACGTAGTAGAATATCCTGATCAACAGTTCAAAACCATTGAGAGGAATTAGATGGGAAGAATCAGTGGATTTTGATTATGTAATTGGTGTGATTAAAGAAATCATTTTGAGTGTTCAGTGGAATTGAGGAAATAGATTGAATAATCTATGGAATTGAAGAATAGATTGATCTATTAGGAAATAGATGGATTAGTCAAAAAATAGAATGAGCAATCAGGGGATCATAATTTTCTCAATCATGAAAGTGGGTGAGGATAATTAATTAACATATTTTAATTAATTAATATTTTTGAGTTGAACGTGCAAATCAAGTTTGACTTTTACAAACAAAGTTGTATTTGTTTTAATTGATTTTTGAATGATGTTTGAATGATTTATTTAATTATTCAAATTTAGGGGAAAGTGGTTTAATTAAACTATTATGTTTTTAATAATTTAATTGACTTAGGGGAATGGGGTAAATTAGCAACATAATTAAATAATTGATGTTATTTAATTAATCAAGAGGAATAAATGTATATTAGAACTTTATTAAATAAATGATTTATTTAATTAGTCAAAAATGATGAAAAAGTGAATTAATTAAATAATGTATTGTTATTCAATCAATACAGGAAATTAGGGTTTTTTATGTATTTGATGTGAAATGCAATGATATTAGGTGATAATGATATCGATGATGAGAAAATTTCATTCAGGATGTGCGATATGTGTTAGGTCAATTTTACATGTCTACACTTCTTATTGGTCATGTGATGGAGGTACAGTTTACATGGTAAATGACAACCCCTATGAAGCTATTGGTGAAGGTGACGTAAGAATCAAGATGTTTGATGGAATGGTAAGGACTATTCAACATGTTAGACATGTACCAAGATTAAAGAAAAAAAATGTATCTTGAAGTTTTTTATGAATAAGCTTACCGATTTAGTGATGAAAATAGTTGTCTCAAGGTAACAAAGGGTGTGTTTGTTGTGCTAAAGGGAGAATAAGTAGGAAATATCTATAGGTTGGTTGAAAAACTAGTACTGGAGAAGTTGCAATGGTGTTTGATGTAGAAATAGACTCGGTATCAACCTGACATCAATGGCTAGGCCATATTAGTGAACATGGTCTCAAGGTACTACTAGATAGAAATCTTCTCTCAGGTGCCAAATGTAAAGATTTAAATTTTTGTGAATATTATTTTTTTGGAAAACATAATAGACTGAGTTTTTCTAGAAGTACTACTAGAAGTAAAGATGTGTTTGATTTCATTCATTCAGATACTTGGGAAGCTCTTGTTACATCTATTGGGGGTTCACCATATTTTGTTTCATTTATAGATGATTATTCTTGTAAGGTGTGGATTTATCTTCTCAAGAAGTCTAAAGTGTTTTCTTATTTTAAGAAGTCTAAAGCTCTAATACAGAATCAAAAGGGTAAGACTATAAAATTTCTAAGAAAAAATAATGAAGGAGAATTTTGTTCAAGAGAGTTTAACTAGGTTTACAGTGAGTTTGCTATTGCAAGGCAATTGATAGTTGCTAGGAAACAACCAAAAAAATGGTGTTGTTGAATGCATCAACTATACAATTATGAAGAGAGCTAGATGTATGTTGAGCACTACTGGTTTAGAGAAAAGAAATTGGGTAGAGGTTGTTTCTAAAACTTGTTTCTTCATCAAAAGATCACCCACTACAACTCTTGATATTAAAATCCCTGAAGAAGTATGGACAAGTAAACCTTAGTTAAACCTATTGATTATTCCTTTCTTTGTGTATTTGGTTCTTATGCTTATGCTCATATTCCTAAAGATAATAGGAATAATTTGGATGTGAAGTCCACAAAGTGTATTTTTCATGGCTATGTAGAAGGTACAAAGGGGTACAAATTGTTGGATACTACTACCCACAAGGTTATAGTTAGCCGAGATGTTTATTTTAATGAAAAATCAATGCAAAGAGGTAAAGAACACAAAGTATAAAAGTTATTCTAGTTGAGGTGGAAAGTTATGATGATAATCTACAAGTACTAAATGAAAATCAACAAGGTGAATAGCAACCAAATATGCCACAGGGTGATATATTGCCCCTTATAAGGAGATCCACTAGAGTATCCAAAGCACCTGAAAGGTAATCTCCTACTTGTAATATGCTTATGCATTACTAATAGATTTTGGTGAACCTATTTCATATCAGGAAGCTTGTGAATCTGAATGTGCAAGCAAGTGGAGAGTTGCCATGGAAGTAGAGATGGAATCTCTTCATAAGAATAAGACATGGCAGCTTGTGTTACTACCTAAGGGTTAGAAATTTGTTGGGAACAAGTGGGTCTTCAAATTGAAAAGGGAAATAAATGATAATTTTGAGAGGTATAAAGCTCAATTGGTGGCCAAGGGTTATGCACAAAAGTTTGGTATTGATTTTGATTTGAATTTTTTTCACCTAATGTATAGTTAAGTACTATTAGAGTTGTTTTAGCTATAGTTGCTAGTTTTGATTTGGAGTTAGAACAGTTAGATTTAAAAATAACCTTCTCACATGGTGATCTCTCAAAGGAGATTTATATGAAGCAACCAAAAGGTTATGAGAAAAGAGACAAGGAGAATATTGTTTGTAGGTTGATAAAATTTCTCTATGGTTTAAAATAGGCACAAAGGTATTGGTACAAGAGGTTTTATTCCTTCATGATGAGTTTGGGTTTTAGCAAATGTGAGACGGATCATTGTGCCTATTTTCTTAGGTATGATGATGATAGTTTTTATTATTCTGCTTCGGTATGTTGATGATATTTTGGTAATAGGTCCTAGCATGAATAAAATCATCCATTTGAAAGATCAGCTTCCTACGGAGTTCAAGATGGAGGACTTAGGCAAAGAAAATAAGATTCTTAGTATTGTTACCAAAATTTTCACCTCAGCTCAAATTGGTAGAGCTAGAAAAATTGATTACATTAAGGTGAAAGATATATTCATTTTATGTTGATTTCTCATTTACAATGAGGTATCTTAAATAAAATTCAGTTCATTATGCAAAGATTCACAATAGAAAATTCATCAAAATTGTATAGTAGTGCTTCTTTTTATTCATATTAAAATCAAAGAACATACAAAATTGCATAAACATTGTTGTTTCATGCTTTTAAGATAAAATAAGTGTTTAAAAGTCCCACACAAGCCATGGGAATGACTCCATTAATTCAATACAACATAGAAGATAAGCTATACATCTGAAGATGAAAATAGAAAAGAACATATGAAAGGGGAACATATCCATCATTGCTTGGAAATGTTGGTGTTGATCGTTGATCCTCCTATCTTCAGGTGGGTTTTCTTGTCTTCAGCTCCTTTCGTACCCGATCTTCAGAAGCACCTGTAGTTGATTGAAAAGCTTTTTTTAGAGCTTCGTATATGAACCTGGTCATATATCCTATCAACATACATATAACTCATAGCTACGAGGCATTAAATCAATTGAACCATTAAAAGATAAATAAAAAAAATTGTTAGATCAAATCATGAGAAGAACATTGAATTCACTTTTTTTTATCTAACTTGTTTGTTCAATGTGCAGGTACAGGTACAGAGTTCATTAATGGCTCATCATTTTGGCATGTGGTGTAAAATGTGGCTCCCACGAGGGTTGAGCCCAACATGTTTGAAAAAAACATCTCAGCTAAAGGAGAAACTCATAGAATGTCTATAGGAGCCTCAAGCATTGATCATTTATGGCAATCAAATCCAAGTGCAATGAAGTGAGAAACACAAATGAGAAATGGGCTCTTACTATGGTTAAGTATTTTGCAAAGAAGAATAAAATTTCATCTTGTATATCATGATCCTATATCATCTATTTGCTATCATTCCCTATTTTTATGCTATCAGAGACAAGTATTCAATATTGTTTCAACAATGTGACAAGTATTCAAGTGCAAATAATGAAGAAATAGTGAAATAGTGAATAGTACTTCCGAGTGATTATAAAGGGATAGTAGATCAAACTCTTATGTATAATTGATCAAAGACAATCATGAATGAAAGAGATCAAGAGATATTATGAAATGATATTGCTGCTACAAATCTGATCAAGGTGAAATAAGAGCAGCCGTATAATGTAATTGTTGTCATAAAGCATCAGGGAAATAGTCATCCAATGCATATTCTAACATTTGTATTCATATCTTTATCTATGAATTACAAGTGTTGAAAGAATTAATGAAAAAATCCATATTCTCTTGTATTTTTTTTCAATGTATAATGGAAAAGGCTCTTAAAAGCCTAAATTATATCATCATATCTTAATGAGAAGATAAACATTGCAATAACATAACAAACATAGCATGGCAGTCATTCAAGCAGTCATGATGCAAGGAAAAACTACTGAGCTTCAGATCAATGCAGTCAAAAGCAATAAAAAATAACAGTCATCATGCATCAAAGGAGATAGTACTTCGAGCTTAATGCCTTCATCAAATGAGAAAATATAAAAGCATCATATTAAAACACAGTATACTCAATTGAAGAGAAGCCTACAGGTCTACAAAGGTGATGACAAAATAGAATATATCCTATAGAGGTCTCAAATACAAATGACTTCAAATATCACAACCTGGTTCAAGATTCACAGTCATAATCCATAGTGATCTCAAAATGTAAGTAGTGACAACCATTAAGAAGGGTAAGTGAAATAGTTTGCAACTATGAAATTATAGTATAGTTCAAAACTTGGAGCTATCAAGGAGATGACAGTCTAGAGACTATGAGAAGGTAGCTAGGAAAATGGATATGGAGGAGCCTTCAAAGGACAACAATCATTATAATCAATGAGAAACATAACACCAAATAGGTTAGAAAATTGTATACATAATATAGAAAGGTCCAATTATTGTTATATGGTGTTTTGTTCCTAAGCTATCATCTATAGTAGAAACTAGATGAAATGTATGCATAGAATATCAAAATTGGAATTGAATAAGTAAATACAGACTTGCAAGATAAGGAGTCAACCACCATAGATGTCAAATGAATAAGTTTCATGATATAACAAGATCAGGAGTCTGAAAATGCACAAATTAAAGAGATACTTCTGTAGAGGTAAATATAAGGGTTTCAAGGCCGTGACCTTAAATAAGCAGAGTTTTCTTCTCCAAAAAGTGCCATTTATTTCTTTCCACGGCCAAGGGTTTGAACCCATCTCTTCTAAACTATAAATGGAAAAGCATAGATACAAGAATTTATAGATTCGAGCTACTCAAAAATGGAAAAACCCGCAAGTCACTTCAAGAAAAGAATAAAGGAAAAACCAAATGAAATGTATGCAAGAGGCAAAAAAAGGTTTCATTTTTATTTTTCTGTTGCAAGTAACTTTATACCAATCAAGAGGTTGTGGCACTAAATGTACAAGGGTTTCTTCTTGCAAAAAAATAAGAACCCATAATAGAACATGGAAAATAGATGGCTATAGGAGAATACATCTGCTAAGAGTTATATCGAAATAAAAATCTATTGTTACCCAGTCATGGAATCTACACAACCAAAAAGAAAATGTTCAAAATCCCTCTCACAGTGTGGCCGTCGCCATGAAATCACTAGGAGACTTCATTTATCCAAGAAGTAATAAAACATAGATATAAGAAAGCAAGAAGCATGTGTATAACAAGGAGATTCGGTTATTTTACAAGTTCCTTAAGCTAAAATCAAGCATTTTTATAGACAAGAGATGCAAATATTTAGTGATAGATGGCTTACTCAAGGCTTGTTTTTTGTGGATGCACTCAAAGTCGTGGGTTTACCCACAATGAGATCTCCAAAAACTCAAGGTCAAAATGTCTATGACAACCCGAAATAGAACAAAGGCATTACAAGTAAAGCAAAGGAAAAGAAAGATGCATTAGAAATATGGTAAGCCATGGCCTTGAGGGCCTGAAAATATTTGCAAAGGTGGAGAATATAGAGGAGAGTGCCTAGATTTCTAAGAGTAACATTTACCTTGTTATCCTATTAAAAATCTTCAAAAATCCACTTAGAATTTATAATAAATGATGCACGTTGAGCTCCAAACCCTACTAATGGCAACGCGATATTAGAGTTTCTCTAGAAAGTGTGAAATACAAAGTGAGGAATGAAGTTAGGGTTCAAGCATTTCTTCCACCCTAATTCGATGGGAGTGTTATTTTTGCTCATTTCTTAAGTAAATCATTTTCCCTTGCTCGTGAGTTTTGAAGGAGTTTCAAACTTATGTTTATTTTTGTATTATTACAAGAGTGTCACTTCATGTTTGCCATGATTTTGACCAAGTTTAATATTGTAATTAAATATTAAATGGTAATATTCTTGTTTACTTTAATATTTAATATGTAATGCATAAATAGGAGACTCCAAAAATTAAATATTAAAATAATCAGTAATGATTATCTTTAATAGTTAATTAAATCATTACTTTTGATTTGATCAAAGTCATGCAAGAGAAAAGCACAACTGAAGTTAGTAAGAGTCATCCAGAGTATTTTTCTTTTCTGACTTAGAGTCTTTTCCAGAGAGGGAGATCACATCAATTGGGGCCATAATTTATGGATATTTTTGACACATAACCTCAATTTCATACTAGTTCTCGGAATATTTTGATCATGCATACTATTGGTTGGAGTTTGCAACATGTCAAGTTTAGTTTGCTTTAGTGATGGGCCCTTATTTGGAGGCTTTTCATAATTGCTCGTGAGGAGGATATTTTTAATTCTAGTTCACTTTTAGTACCACCTCCATGGACTCGGCAGCTATTTTGAGTCACAGTTCAATTATATATAGCATGAGACGGAGTTTTGAACTATTTAAGCTCAGTTTGCAGCATTGGTGGGCCCCTTTTTCAATCAGTTTTGATTTTTCTTGTGAGAAGCATGCTTGCTTTTTCTCACTTCCAGTTCACTTTCAGTTTCACCATTTGGGTGCATTACGCATGCCATATTTGTATATATTGGAAAAAGTCTTTCTTTTTCCTTAGTTCTTGATTTTATTTTCCTTTGCACTTTGCAAAGAGAGATCTTGTAACTCATATTTTTACACTTATTAATATATGCACTAGCTTTTACAGATTATTCAAGTTTGTTAAATTGAAAAGTTTTCCTTTTACCTTCAATAATACCAAGTATTTTCCTTCAAAGTTTCAGGTGTCATACTATATGATTAATTTGATAAGAGATTTATTGTGTTTGACCCATAGAACCTCTATTTTTTTTTATCTCACTCATAGGTGTATGTACATAGTTTAGTTTGATTTCGTAGGTTATACATTGTGCATGTGTCTTGTTTTACCATTTTAGCTATGAAAACATTATTTTCCTTGTAAATAAGGCAACTCAGTCAATCCTTTGTATAAATCATTTATGTGGATGAATTGTTCAGATTTAGTTGTGCAAATAGGATCATTGAAGTTTTATTGTGAATTAGATCGCATGCTTTATCATCATTTAGGTGCATCATCGATAATTTAAAGTTCATTTTATGAATTAAATTCAAGACTTTTTCCCTTTTCCCATCAAATTTTACAGTCCATCATTAGAAAATCATAAAGGAAGTTGGCCTATAATCCAGATGTTAAATTTCGACATAGGGTACTCACAACCTAAAAGTTTTCCAATGTTACACAGGATTACAGAGCATCCTTTCTTTCACACATGGGTTCACTCCCATTGATAACAAGTATGTGGATACACAAAGACAAAAATAATAGGAAAATATGGTTGACATAGAAAAATTTATGTGGACAACGTTTTGTAGTGTTTCAATATGAAGAATACAACTAGTTACTACTCCATATCCTACTTGTATTAAATTGTCTTCATCACAGTGTCCTAGCACAGAAGTGAGGAAGACACAGATGTCATGTGTACTGTACTCATTAGAAGTTGGTAGTCTTATGTTTTCCATGGTGTGCACTAGACCAAACATTGCAAAGCAATGGGAGTAGTCAATCGTTACATGGAAAATCTAGGTCCTAAGAATTGGATGGTTGTAGTGAAGTGGATTCTCAAGTATTTTTGAGGCATTTTTGATGTTGTTATTTGTTATAGTGGGATTAGTCTTTAGGTGAATGGGTATGTGGATGCAAATTTCGGTGGAGATAAAGATAAGAGAAATTCAAATACAAGTTACATTTTCTCTTAGTTGGAGGTGTTGTTAGTTGGGTATCAAAGTTGTAAATAGTTGTGGCATTGTCTACTACAAAATCTTAATATATGGCAGCAACACAGGCTAGCAAGGAGGCAATTCAGATTCATATACTTTTGGGTGAATTATAAGTAAAGCAGAACAACATGGTGTTGCATTGTGATAGCCAAAGTGCTTTACACTTAGCACGAAAATTGGCATATCATGCCAGAACAAAGCATATTTATATTCAATATCACTTTGTACGTGAGGTGGTGGAAGGACGACAAATATATTTGGCCAAGATACACACTAATGTAAACCCAACAAATATTTTGATGAAGCCCATTGGTAGAGAGATGTTCATCTAGTTTAGAACTTCTCTAGGCTTGTATGTTACTTGATGATTGGCAGTATTGGCATTGGTCTTTTAGTATGAGTATTTATTTGTAAGAGAGGAATTTGACTTCAAGTGGGAGATTGTTGGAATATGAAGTCAATTTTATTATTATTCCAGCAGTGATGAATAGTTGAAATTGATATCTAGCATTCAAGGTATGTGTCGAGCACAGTCAAAGTCCTACAATACAACTAAAGGTTATAATGATGGGGGGTCTGAGGGGGTTGTCGTAGCCCCCTACATGCTAAAGGCGTTTCCAATGAAGTTGGAATTTTTTAGGAATTTTTATTTTTGGCAGTTTTGCCAAATGTTCGACATGGAGTTGTATGATTCACACTTTCTATTTCTAGAAATTTTTATTCGACAAGGAGTCGGTAACTTAGATTGCTTATACAGGATTGTAGTCATGTTTTCTATAATAGTTGAAGATTATTGTAATTGTGAATTTCTTGTTGTCACATAAAAATACACCCTACTGAATAAGAGTTTAGTGTTCTAATGACACAATGGAAACAACCTCAAGGTGTGGGACCTTGCACAAATGAGGTTGAGTCTCTAGAGAAGGTAGGCTTCCTCTTCTAAACTAAGTGAAAATATGTTGGTCTAACCTAGCACATGAAAACCCTATCAGTACTTTACTCTAATAGCTCACAAGGAAAAGAGATAGAAAGATAACATAAAATGCAAATAGAGGTGATACACCAAGATAGAAATTTGTTTCTTCCTACTTCAGAATAGCATAATACATCAATAAAATAGCTAAAACACATACTCAAACATGAAGGTAAATGCATTTTACTCAAACATGATAGGAATAACAATGATAATACTTGAATTTTATTAACATAAAGCTTCGAAGCAATATTTACAATGGTAGAATGCAAAAAATGTAGTGTTTATAATAGAAAAACCCTAGAGGAGCCCGAGGAATAATTTTTTCAAAAAGATACAAACATTGCCTTTAGAGTTCAATCATAACTGAGGGTTGAATTCAAAACCCTAACCCTAACCTAACTAGGGTTTGCAAGAAGATGAATTTGATCAGATTAAAAATTATCTGAATTGCTCCCATTATAGAGCAACATAGCTATCCATAAAGGCTCTGTCAAATCGAACAAGCCCTAGAATGATGACTCATATGAATGTAGGGATGGGTACCAATGAAATCTGTACTACTATATCAGACCAGCATACACTAACAAGAGAATATAGCATCAGCAACACCTCAAGGAGTAATGGAACTGACTAAAAATTAGTATAGACTTGAAAAGGTGTGAAAATTTGATCTATATTCGATCAAATTTGATCTAGTAGTTGGGAATGTTGCTGACACATCAATTCTATAAATTTACAGTGAACAAGAGAAATTGACTATTTTTTATTTGAATGTTGGTCATTGGATTGCAGATGGATGGTTGAGATCATATTTCCAAATGAACTTTAAAACATGTTTGTTGATTGTAGGAGAATCAAGATCAATGGCTATTGTGTACCTTCAACACATCTCTCATTCCTTCAAGCGAAGAAGACATCAATATGCGATGCATTAGAGGCCAATGATGCAATGAAAATCTACCACCCATCCCTCGAATATTCTTTTATTTATACCTTCATCTCTCAACACATAAAGGCTCCATGCTTTATGTTTCCAAACCATGATGTGAAGAACCCTCGTGATGACCATCAGATGCTTACCTTAAAATTTGAATTTTTGATGTTCCCATCATGCCAAACACGACCATCATGAAAATCACCTCAACCTTATAACATGAAATCATGATGCAAATATCACATGTGAGCCACTGGATCATTTATTTACATTTGGATCATTGATCGTCCATCGTGCCATACTAAACCATCACGAAAAGCACTTGGGTGGCATCAATCAATATAGTGATGTGAATGATGCACACGATAACCATTAGATCTTCTCCATTGAATCTAAGCCATTGAAACCATATAAAGAAAAATAAAACCTTGGGTCCACCAAGACACCTGTCACCTACCCATTGTTCTGTATGACATCAACATCCTCAATAGATTCCTTGCGAGGTAGTAGGGAATTATTGGGATTTAATTAGTACAACTCACTAGGACCGTTAGATCAAGGGACCCAACAACTTTATTTCCCATCACACATCACCCAAAGGTCTTGAACTTTTATGTTTATAACTATGATATAAAGGATTCTAGTGATAGCCATTTGATCACCATCTTTAAATCTGAGCACTTGGTCATTGGCCATCACCCATCATGTGAAGGTCCTTATTGCTCAAAAACATAAATGTGATGTGAAGGAGGATAGAGATATGATGACACCTGGTAGAGAATATTCTAACCCTTGATGCCTTCTCCCCTTCCCTTACATCTCTCATCACACAAAGGCTTTCATTATTTTGGATCATAACCGTGATGCATAGAATACCTATGATGACCATTGGATCTTCAACCCCCATCACTCATCGTTGATCAAAAGGCCCACCATCTGTAGAACTTAAAAGGGTATAAGGCATGTTACTTAATATTATGACTTAAAAACGGGTCAATCCTAGGTAAATAAGACTTGGGAAAAAATTATTTTCCATCTCCTCGAACAAAATATTTTTAATCAAATATTTAAATTGGGGTTGCGACTAAAAGACATGGGTAAAGAGGCCGGTAAAAATGTGACCACCTAAGACATAAGTTGTAACTTAGCCAATAAAGGACTGGGTACAAAATTTTAATGAGCGAACATAACAAAAAGTGACAAGGCAAAAGCACTAGGGTTTTAGGAGGGTTTAAACCCTACATGCAATTCAAAACCCTAATTAGACACAATTGAGGAATTTTAAAACCTCAAAGACAGATTCATCAAAAATAATCATGCATTTCAATAGGATGCACACATAGGATCTCTTTGATTAGATATAAATGATGTGCATCCAAGGGTGGCATAAAAATATTTCAACATGTTGGTGATTTATATGGGATGATTACCTGCTAATCATAGAATCTAGGGGCCTTATCAGTCCATTGGGTACAGAGTCATGAAAGGGATCAACAAAATTGGGCCTACACTTATTAATGCAGGAAAACCAAAACATGCATTCCCTTAAGGAGAATGCAAGGTGTGCAAAATCACTTCATGGAAAGTGAGGAATTTACAATATCTACATGAAACTCAAGACTTATCAAAAATAAGGTATGAGATGAATCCCATTTAATGAGATTGGGAGAACCTCACCATCCAACCTAGAAAGATGGAATGCATTGGCCTCCATGCAGCTAGTTATGACATATGGAGCACTCCAAATGGCATCAAACTTGGAATCCCTTCCAACTTTAGCTCTATATCCATCCCATTTTAACTTTAGATCTCCCTCTTGGAACACTCTATGAACTACCTTTTTTTCAAAATTTCTTTTCACCTATGCTTGATGTGTTTCTATGACTTGAATAGATTTGTTCCTTGTCTCCTCCGACTCAAGAGCTCAACCAACCTTACTGTAATAGCATCATTTTATTCTAACTCCAACTGATGTACCAACTCAAGGGAAGGAGGCTCCAATGATAATGGTAACCTCACTTCCCTTCCATAAACTACCATGAAAGGAGGATTACCAATTACTCTTATAGGATTAATTCTATCAACCCAAAGGGTTGTCTTTAACTTGCTATGTCAGACCCTTTTGTGTCCTCAATGGTCCTCTTGATAGTTCTGATGAGATTTTTATTTGAATACTTAGCCAAGCCATTACCTTGAGCATAATAATTAGATGAGGTCTTCAAGTAAATGCCATTCCTCATTTCCCAATCAAGGATTTGAGCACTAGTAAAAGCCTTGGCATTATTTGAAATGATGATGGAAGGAGTTCCAAATATTGTAACAATTCCATCAAGTAATTCTAAAACTGAAGCATCAATGGAATCTTTCAAGGAAATTGCCTCTATCCACCTTGTAAAGTAATATGTGCCTATCAAAATCCATTTATCACCAACACTTGATGTTGGATTTAACATATACCAATAAAATCCAAACCCCACTGTGTAAATGGATGATCAACATGAATGGGGTGAAGAGGGATGGAAATCAACCTTTGATTTGTAGGAATTAAAGCACAATTTTTACAATTTCTCACCCATTTGTGAGTGTCATTGAATAGGTTTGGCCAATAATAACCATCCCTCATGACTTTTGTAGTAGTTGTCCTTGCATAGAAATAGCCACCTGAAGAACCATCATGGAATTCCTCCAACATTATATTGAATTGATCTACTTCTATACATCTTAATAGGACTCCATTTAAATCCTTTCTAAAGATTATGCCATCCATTATGACATAGGGAATGGACTGTAATCTGAAATGTCTTCTTTTGGTCCTATCTAGACCTAGATGAAATATGCCTTCCTATAAAAAGGTAGTCATATCACACACCCAACTACCTTGTATGTTTTCATTTGGTGCTTGTTGTTCTTGTAGCACAAGGGCAACCTCTGTATGAGTCTCAAATGTTGAGACAAGTTGTTCATACAACCCTTTGCTTCTCACTAGCTTGGTGATTTTGATGTCAACATTATACTCCATCACCTTGGTGATCCATCCAACCCTTTTTTCATTGATATCTCTACTTAATAGGAACTCTTTAATGTTGGCATAGGGTACCATTAGTTGTATCTTGTTATTAGAAAAAATGTGTCTAATTTTTTCGAATGCTCTAACAATAGAAAGAGCTTTATTTTTAATGTAGCTATACTTGACCTCATAAACTTTAATCCCTTCACTAAAGAAAGCAATGGGCTACTCCATATTTTCTTTATTTAGCTGAGTTAGAATAACTAATATACTTGATTCACCTCCAAAGGTATAAAGAATGAAATCCTCGTAATATTAGGATTGAAAAGGGTAGGAGCCTAAGAAACCTCTTGTTTGATAGCCTCAAAGCTATATTTACCTTCCTTGGTCCATTTGAATACCATGTTTTTCTTAAGCATAGAAGTAAGAGGCTTTACCAAAGCAGCAAGATTTGGAATGAACCTCCTCACAAAGTTAATTTTGCCTAAGAAAATTTTTAATCCCTTCTTGTGACTGGGAAGTTGGATGGAAAAGATATATTTTACTCTTGTAGGATCAATGACCAAGCCATCCTTTGAGACAATGTGTCCAAGCAATTTTTCACTAGTCAGTGGAAAAGACACATTTATTTGGATTTAGGGAAATACCATATTCCCTACATTTTTGAAATACCTTCTCAAGGTGACTAAAATGGTCTCTTGCATGTATTGAAAATATTGTGATATCATCCAAATAGACCAAAACAAATTGTATAAACACACCTTGAAATTCCATATCCATGGCTCTTTGAAAAGTGGCATCTGCATTGGCTAGACCAAAAGGCATTTTACAATAAGCATAGGTTCCCCACTTTGTGGTAAATGTTGACTTATGTTAATCAGATTCTTGGACCAAATTTTGATTATAGCCTAAGTAACCATCCAAGAAGGAAAACCTTTTTGACCAACTAAATCTTTGTAAAATTTGCTACAAGGAGGGGAGGGGATAATGATCCTTTAGGGAGGCTTTATTTAGATCCCTAAAATCTACGCAAAGTCTTATTTCCCCATTCTTTTTTCTAATAGGAATAATATTTTCCACTCATGAAGAATTCTTGATGGGAAAAATGATTCTAGCCTCAATCAATTTGGCCAACTCCTTTCTCATCAAAGGCTCAATCTTAGGATTTATAGGCCTTTTTTTTTTCCTTACAAGTTTGGCATCTAGGTCTAATTAAATAGTATGTTGGGAAAGGCCTAGGTCAAAACCATTTAGGTTTTCATAAGTCCAAGCAAATACATCACTGTATCTATTGCAAAGATCTATGAAAACATAATGTTCAGTGGTAGAGCATACCTTTCCCAAGTTTAGCAACTTTCTCTCTTAAATCTCTATTGGCTTGAAGTCACCCTTCTTTGCAGCTAAGTTCATCCTTTTCTACTTGAACTAATCATCAGGGTTGAAGATACCTTCAAGGGTGATGAGACCATCTGGTAGCTTGTTGCTACTCAACTACACAATTTGATCACCATACTGGTTTTAAAGCTTAGATTGATTTATTTTAGAAAATTCTACCTCCTCTTGTAGAGAATTCACTATTTTCTGGTCACTATCAAATAATTTCTAGTGATCTCAATTATCTAGAATAGCAGGTCTCATCACAAGCCTAATATGCCACTCCTTTTTACTTGTAATATGTGATGGTATGTCAAATTAGCACCAACTGTTGCAAGCCTATCAACATGTTTATTCTGGTTTCTTGGAGTTGTTTGGATATTAAAACCTTCAAAACCCTCAATCTCATCCCAAACCCTATGTTCCTAGGATTTGAGTATATTTTTCTTGGTTGAGCTTTGAATTCTGACTTGATGTACAACCAATTTGTTGTCACCAAAAACTTATAACAATTTGATGTTCATTTTCTATGCAAGTTGAAGACCTTGGATGAGTGCTTCGTACTCAGCCACATTGCTATTGCAACTAAATTAAAGCCTAAAAGAAAAGTCACATTTCTCCTTTCTTGGAGATACTAACATTACACTAGCACCAACATCATTTTTGTTTCTAGAACCATCAAAAAACATCTACCATAATTCCCCTAGATCTTCTTGAGTTTTTATGAGATTGGGGATAGTAGCATTCTCTTCATGAATGTAATAATTTCCAAGACCAGTCTCCTTTATTTCAGCTTCAGTAAGTGGGCCAAATCGTAAAGCATTTCCCCATTCATCTAGCAAACAATCAGGGACCTCCTTTACTGGATTAGCAGGCTCATGAACATAACACTCTTCATTTTTCTCATGCAACATATAGTTCATGTTTATTTTACTAGGGGTGTAAGGCTCTAGATGATCCTTTGTTATGGGCTTAGATTTGATGGTTTCTTTAGTACCATATCTAGTTCTAAATAACATATGAGGCCAATCAACATATAAGTATCTCCCTATCTTAGTAGTGAAATCTCTAGACAAAAAAATGGCAAAATGATCAAGGAGGTCTATGACCAAAATATCTTGCAACACATCACACCCAAGGCATGCATGCAAGGAATTTTTTTAATTCTTAATTACTCCTCCTGTATTGACAACGGTTCCATCCAATTGTAAAAAAATTCTAGCCACTGGTTCATACTTGATTAAAAGCATGTTGGAAATTCCCTTAGGCATAACAAAACAACTTGCCCCAGAATCTATCATACAATTATGCACTATATGATTTCCAATAATTAGAGAAAGATAGAAGGGAGGTGGCTTACTGATTTTTCTAGAATTCCCTTCTTCTTTAGGTTGTACCAAGCTACTTGATGGAGTAGTCTTCTCCTTTTCTTGCACATCACCTATTTTTTTATGTTCCTTTAAATCTTGTTGTAGAGAATTACTTTGTGATGGACTAGATAGAGCCTCTCACTTAGTAACATTTAGATTGGATTTCTTCATTTGCTCAAATATGTTGAAAGGAAGCTAACTAGCTTTAGAAGGAACCTTTGGAACAACAATGTCTACTCTTATTGCTTGGAAGATCTTAAGTTGATCCACCACTTGATTAGGCCTATTAACAAGTTGATTTGATTGCGGGACATCTTTTTTCCTACCTATTGTCCCAACATCTACACTTTGTTGAGGTTGTTGAGAGACTAATGCTTTCCCAACCATGGAAGATATACCACCCTCCATTGCTCTTTTCTTTAATCTTGTATTCTAGGCTATTGTATTAGCATCTACATGATTTACACCACAAAAATCCTCTTGGCCCCAAAATGATAAATGAGGAGTCTTCATGTGTATGATTTTGATTACTATCAGTTATTTGGCTTGTGCCAATTTTTTGTTTTGAAGTAGAGGTTTCATTTTGAACTGCCAAAGTTTGCACAAAGTCTCCATTTTCACAAGTATTTTGATTATGAGCTTGCTCACAAGGGTAAAACCACTCCTGCTCTTGTTCTAGATTATTTTTCACTAGGGTCAAAGCCTTATAAGTGTTGGCAGTGGATGTGTGCATGATATTCATAGGCTTAGTATGATTCCATTTATTTTTTCCTTGATAAGGTGGCCTATTTGATTGATAACGCTTATTTTGTCCTCTTCAATGATATTAATTCATTATTTATACTTTGGAGAAAGGTTCCCCAATCTTTTGTAAGTGTAGCAGAAGTAGAAGATTGGGTTGTGGAAACCACTGGAGTAGGGGTCACTGGGAATGGGGCCACCATTGGTTGTGAAGGAAGCTCTAGAAATAAAGGCATTGGTGGCCTAGGGGCTATCTTCCCAACCTGAATTAAATAATTTTCAGCCCTTATGGAAACATCATATTCACTTGGTAAGGTGTAACCTCCCATTGACTAAACCATAAAAACTGTGTCATTGTTAAGAACTCTTAAGAAATATAAGAAAGAATGCTTAGGAGAAGGTTTGACCAAGACATGGATTCAGTCCCAAGTCTTCTAAAATCTATAGTTGAAATCACTCATGAATTCATGAGGTTCTCTTTTAATAGCTTTCATCTATTCCACTAGGGATAAGTGGTCACTCTTATCTTCAAAATGTTTGCATAACTTCTCCCTTGTACCACTGCAATCCTCTATACCACTATAGCACTTTACCCTTAAGGGAAGTGGCTAGCAACCTAATGGCCACGTTCTCTTTTGTTACATCATGCACTGAGAATATGTTTGCTACATCTATGATGTTCTTTGTTGGAGTTGTAGATGTTTCACCAGTGAAATGGGGAATACTTTTGAGGGCATTAACTGGTATATCATATTTTTGGGCTAGAATCAAGGGGATTCCACCAGTAAAAGATACAAAAGGTTGATTTCTGGGTAAAGCCATATGGAATAAATTCCTATTTGTATGGATAGAAGGTGTTCTAGCTTGAAAAAATCTACCCATAGGTGGTGTAGATAGGTCTCTAGGAGAAGGATTTATACTCTTATTTCTTCTTATAGGTGATAAAGATTGCCTACTTCTTCTTCTAGAAGTGGAAAATGAGAGCTGAGTATATTGTAAATTACCTCTAGAAGATGATCTTGTTTGAATTCTTGGCATGAATTTGTAGGTTTGGTATTGAACTAGGAATTATGGGTAGCAGCAACATCACCAATTTGAAGGCATATTTCTTCCTTGATTTTAGAGTCACCAGGTACTTTTTTGAGAGCCTCTTCAAGGTTGGAATATTGAGAGTAGTACCACCTTTTGAACAAAATGAAGTGAAACTTCTTCTGGTCCAAGTGGATGTGCCAAAAAATGTTGTCACATAAAATTGCACCCTACTGAAAATTAGTTAAGTGCTCTAATGACAATGGAAACAACCTCAAGGTGTGGGAGCTTGTGCAAATGAGGTTGAATCTCCAAAGAATTTTGGCTTCCTCTTCTAAACTAGGTGCAAATATGTTGGTCTAACCCAGCACATGAAAAACCAATCACTACTTTACTCTAAAAACTCACAAGGAAAAGAGATAGAAAGATAACATAAAATGGAAATAGAGGTGATACACCAAGATATAAATTTGTTTCTTCCTACTCCAAAACAACATAATACATCAATAAAACAACTAAAACACATACTCAAACATGAAGGTAAATAGATTTACTCAAACATGCAAGAAATAACAGTGATAATAGTTTAACTGTATTAACATAAAGCTTAGAAGCAATCTTTACAATAGAAGAATGCAAAGAATACAATGTCTGCAATAGAAAGTCCTAGAGGAGCTACAGGAAGAATTTTTTCAAACGATAAAAACATTTCCTTTATAGTTTAGGCATAACTGAGGATTGAATTTAAAACCATAACCTTAACCTAACTAGATTTTGCAAGAAGATGAATTTGATCAGATTAAAAATGATCTGAATTGCTCCCATTACAAAGCAACATAGCTAGCCATAAAGGCTATGTCAACTCAAACAAGAATGATGACTCGTGTAAATGTAGGGATGGGCACCCATGAAATCCATAGCAAAATATAATACCAACATACCCTGAGAAGAGAATACAGCATCTGCAACACCTCAAGGAGTAATGACACTGACCAACAATCAATACAACCTTGAAAAAGCATGAAAATTTGATCCGAATTCGATCAAATTTGATCTAGCAGTTGGGAATGTCATTGAGACATCAACTCTACAAATATGTCATGAACAAAAGAAATTGACCTTTTTTGTTTGAATTTTTGTCGTTGTATTGGAGATGGATGTTTGAGATCATATTTCAAAATGAACTTTAAAATGTGACCATTGATCATAGGAGAATCAAGATCAATGGCTATCACATACCTTCAATACATCACTCATTCCTTCAAGAGAATAAGACATAAATTTGTAATGCATTGGAGGCCAATGATGCAATGAAAATCCACCACCCATCCCTCAAATATTCCTTTATTTATACCATCATCGCTCATCATAGAAAGGCTCCATGCTTTATGTTTCCAAACTACAATGTGAAGAACCCTCACGATGATCGACAAATGCTTGCCTTCAAATTTGAACTGTTGACACTCCCATCATGGAAAACAAGACCATCACAAAAAGCACCTCAACCTCATAACATGAAATCTTGATGCAAAGACTGCATGTGATAGCCATTGGATGATGTCTTTACATCTAGACTATTGATTGTCCATCGTGCCATAATAGACCATCGTGAAAATCACTTGGGTAGCATCAATCACAAAAAAGATGTGAATGATGCATGCGATGATCGTTAGATATTCTCCATTGAATTTGAGCCATTGAAACCATACAAAGAAAAATAAAACCTCAGGCCCATCAAGACACATGCCACCTACCCACTATCCTTTGTGGCTTCAACATCCTCAAAATATTCCTTGTAGGTTGGCAGGGAATGGTTGAGATTTAATTAGTACAACTCGCTAGGAACGTTAGATCAAGGGACCCACCACCTTTATTACCCATGGTACATCACCCAAAGGTCTTCAAATTTTATGTTAATAACCACAATGTGAAGGAGGCTAGCAATAGTTGTCCGATTACCATCATTAAATTTGATCCCTTGGTCACTAGTTGTCTCCCATCGCACGAAGGTCCTCATTGCTCAAAAAAATAAACGTGATGTGAAGGAGGATAGTGATATGATGACACTTGGAAGAGAATATTCTACCCCTTGATACCTTCTCCCCTTCCCTTACATCGCTCATCACACAAAGGCTTTCATTACTTTTCATCATAACCATGATGCATAGAACACATGCAATGACCAATGGATCTTCAACCATCATCACTCGTCATTGATCAAAGGGCCCTCTATATGCACAACTTAAAAGGGTATAAGGTACATTTCTTAATGTTATTATTTAAAAAGGGGTCGTGCCTAGGTAAATAAGATGGAAAACAAATATTTTCTAGCCCCTTGAACATAAGATTTTTAATCAAATATTTAAACTAGGGCTGCGATCGGAAGACACGGGTAAAGAGACCGATAAAAACATGACCACCTAAGACATAAGTTGTAACTTAGTCAGCCAAGGATTGGATACAAAAATTTCAATGAGTGAACATAACAAAAAGTGACAAGGCAAAATCACTAGGGTCTTAGGAGGGTTTAAACCCTTCATGCAATTCAAAACCCTAATTAGACACAATTGAGGAGTTTCAAACCCTTAAAGACCCAGATTCATCAAAAATAATCATGGATTTCAATAGGATGCACACATACGATCTCTTTGATTGGATATAAATGATGTGCATCTAAGGGTGCCATAAAATATGTCAACATTTCCTAAGAAATAAAATACGAAAGATCTTTTCCCATGGTTTTTTCTTGGTATAATTTTTACCAGGTTTTCCATGTAAATATTGTGTTAAAGTTAGGGTTATTTTTTTTCTCGATTTTCTATATTGTAAATTTTCTTACAATTATGGGCCTTCCAATATCAAGAGTTAAACATGTATTTTTTTTTGTTTACAAGTTGACCAAATATACTCATTTATGTGAATTACCTCACCTTTATACTATTTTTCTAATTGCTTAATACTTCTTGGATTATATCTTCAAAATATATGAGATGCCTTTCTCTATAGTGATCGTGATTTTTCTTTTAATTAAAATCTCTAGCAATAATTGCAAGGCACTACCTTGAACATGAGTTTGACTTATTATCCTCAAAATAATGTCTAAATTGAGATTGTTAACAAATGTAATGAGACTTCCTTTCATTTATTTTTTGTTTGATCAATAAGGATAATGGGTTTGATGCTTACCCTTGGGTGATCCCACAATAGTGGGTTACACTTTTTGGCCAAAATTGGCATTGAATTGCACTTTTTTAACTAAATCTTCACTTTCAGACACCTATAGCTACTAAACCATGAGAAATTTGAAGATGATTCAAACTAGTCATTTGTGAGATTTTGTTTGTAGATTCTAAATATATATTTTTATTTTTATTTGGAATCAAATTGCATTTATTTTTCCATCTCCTTCAATAACTAGTTTTTAACAGTAAACACCATTTTTAAAGAGTGATGTTTACTGTATAACACATAATTTTTTTTTCTATGAATGATAATATTCTATTTTTTTGAATTTAGATTTTTAACTACAATATGTAGCTCCTTCATTTGGTTTCATAGTGTTTTATTGAATATTTTTTCTTAATTAAGTTTTGAAGTCAAACTAATTACAATTTAGACATAGGTTTAATGTATAACACAACTTTTTTTGTATGTATCAAAACTTAATTTTTTTTTTTGTATAAAGGACATAAATACCAAGAGCATAGATATTTTTCATAATTTCTTATTGTTAATATACTATTTTTCCACATGTGCAAAATAGAGATCTTGATTTTCAATGAAAACCTAGATTCAGAAGAAATAAAAAATAAATATAATAATAAAATTAAATATATTTAAAATTATACTTTTTGGGAAGCTTATAATAAGGACTACATACTTACAAAAAAAAAAAATTAAATGAATTCATTTGATCCCCCAAAAGGTAAATCAGAAGTGATTTACTATCAATATTTTGACAGGTGTAGAGGAGACTCCATTATAGGTATGGTTTAAAACTAGTGGGGTTATATCTAAGGGGGTTTGATATATTGGGTCTTGATCAAACCCTATTCAATTAAAATCTTTTAAATGGAACCTTTCAAGGCTTAAATTATTATATTTTTAAGTGATTTCAGCAAAAAATAGGATGTCCCGGAAAGTGTAACCCATTATTGTGGCAACACCCCCTTAGGTAAGTGGTAATATAATACCATTTATCTTAGTGCTTCCAAAATAACTTCTCATGAGTCCCTCTATAGTACTATGTTGAATGAACAAGACAACTGAGAGGGGGGGTGAATTATTTGTAGCAAATTAAAACATCAAAACCTTCAATAGTAACCAAATCCACAGACATTCATTAAACCCTTATTTTGTTAAAGTGATTAATCATGAAATACATATAAAAAAAATGAAATAACAAAACCATACACAAGAAAACACCATATTTACGTGGAAAACCCAATGAGCAAAAAACCATGTTGGGGATTAGCTCACAATATAAGTAATTACAAAACTGGTACAAGGGCTCACTAGCAAAATAAGACACACTATCCAAAAAGGCTCATAGCTAGGGCTCACTGCCACAAAAAGAAATAAAGAAGATAGAAGAGAAATGTTACAAAGAGAATAAATTCTCAATGCAATAAGGAATCCACCACAAATGCTCCAACACATTCATAACCTTGCATAAAATATTGCAGACACCTTCAACTCACTATATTTAGGAATCCAACACTTTAGAATTTTCACTTCTCTGCTCAAGTTTGCATCAATACTTCTAAAATTCGCATCACATTCATCACTCACATCTATCTCACATCTTAATTTCATCTCTCACACATATTAAAACAACACCACTCTTATTTATATCAACCTCGTCCTTGAAAACCTTCTCCAAGGTCAACAACTATCTATTATATTCAAAATTTCAAATTGAGTCAACACCCAAAAATTTTGGTGGTGGATAGGAATGAAGGCAGCCCATATAAATCCTTAATTAGGACCCAAATAAATCCTAACACACCTCAACATGATATCCTAAACTTTGCATGTAGTGTTAACAATAGGTCAACCAATACCCATGCTAAACACAATAAAACATTAAGTACACACTTCCTTAAATCAATCTAACACTTTCAAACAACAAAATTCACTTGAACATGATCTATAATAATCCTCAAACCACCTAATATCTAACAAATAATTTATCCAAACTTGCATCATAGAAATACTTCAACCTAGAACATCTAGTTAACCTCATTCACACACTAATGCATGAAACATACACTGTACTATAACAAATCAAGTGAAACCTTGAATTCTAAAAGATACAAACATTAAAAGAAACTTCCCAAATTCGCACAACCTAAAGCCAAACTGTAGAGAAATTTGGAGCAAATACATTTCTCCCAAATCCCAAAAAACACCACTAAAAAAATAGTTTAGACATTGGTTAAAATATCTTCACTTTGTACAGCGATCCAGAAACCCAAATTCTAGACATAACAGCTACTGAAAACCTTGAACAACATATTGGATCTGCATAGACATAGCATCAACATAGAAGAAACATGTAGCACATCCCATAGCACATTCTAAACACTTACACAACATTGTTTTCTCTTTTTATCAAATTCTATCAAAAGAACTTGGAAACCAAGTACCAGAGACGTCATCTTAGCACATAACTTCATTCCAACACATCTCTAGACATTGCAACATAAATATAGCTCCATGTACTCACAACACTTCCTCAATATCTCAACTACACATGTACAACCTGCAACAACCTATTTTCTCTTTTTCACAATTTTCTCAATATCCTCGACATCTTAACAACCTATTTTCTCTTTTTCACAATTTTCTCAATATCCTCGACATCTTCATCATGCAACAAACTTCATCAACACATAGTTGACATCCATGAAAACACCAACCTATTGACATCAATGACAACACCATCATACTTGAAAAAATCTCCCCATTTTTCATTGATGTCAACACATGATGTGAACAACCATAAAAAACAATAGAACTCTGAACACACTTTCTCATTATTTTCTTTCTTTTCTCTCTGCTTGTGTAGATAAAAATTTTCACATGATTCTTTCTCCCCCTTTGACATCAATGGAAAATAATAAAATATTTTGCGTTGTTCTCCCCCTTTGACACTGAACCAAGATAATTTCTTTGAATACTCCCCCTTAGGAGTACACCCAATCAAATCAACAACTCTGCTCAATTACAACACATGACACTACCTACTCCCCCTGAGAGGTAGCCAAAAACATCAATCTAGAAAAGAGATGAATCTATAAATCCACTGGACTGATTCATCTCCATATTTATTTAGTTCAAATAAGGAGGGGAAATAACCCCCTACTTCTCCCAAAGATACTCAAAAGTATCCTTAGGAAGAGCCTTAGTAAATATGCCAACAATTTAATCCTTTGTAGGTACATATTCAAGCTTCACCTCATTCTCCATAACCTTCTCTCTCAGAAAGTGATACCTAATTGATATATTATTTGTCTTTGAATGCATCACTAGATTCTTTGAACTGTTAATTATACTTGTATTATCATAAAAGATAGATATAGGCATGTTGCTGCAATATACTCAGCCTCTGTAGTGGATAAAGAAACTGAATCTTGCTTCTTACATAACCATGACACCAATCTACATCCAAGAAAGAATGCACCACAACTTGTACTTTTCCTATCATCAACACAACCAAACCAATTTTTATCTATGTAAGCACTTAATGTGAAATTGGTATCCTTAGGATACCCTAAGCCATAATCTGGAGTACCTTTTAAATATTCAAATATCCTCTTCATAGTTGCAACATGTGTTTCTTTAGGATCTTCTTGAAATCTAGCCACAAGAAAAACTACATCGATGATATATGGTCTAGTAGTAGTTAGATATAGCAATCCACCAATCATGGATCTATATTTTCTCTAATTAGCCTTAGGTGAATTGTCATCTTTGCTCAATTTGAAACCAATCACCATAAGAGTGCATACCAGTTTGGAGTCTTCCATTCCAAACTTCTTCAACATCTCTTTGACATAATTTGACTATGAAATGAAAATGCCTTTATTTGTTTGATTTATTAGTAACCCAAGGAAGAATTTCATCTCCCCAAACATTGACATCTCAAACTCTTTTTGCATTTCTTCAACAAATTTCCTACACATAGCTTCATTGCCTCCGAATATAATATCATCCACATACACAACCACTATCAAGATTTTGTCCTCCTCAATTTTGAAGTAAATATTACTATTTTTGGTGTCTTTGTTGAACCCTTGTTGTATCAAATATTTGTCCAATCTTGCATATCAAGCTCTAGGAGCTTGCTTCAATCCATACAAGGCCTTCTTCAATTTACAAACCATATCTATTTGATCGGACAACTGAAACCCTTTCGGTTGTTCCATGTAAACCTGTTCTTCCAATTCACCATTCAAAAAGGTAGACTTCACATCCATATAATAAACTTTAAAGTCCTTGTATGCTGCAAATTCAAAAAACATTCTAATAGCTTCCATCCTAGCCACTAGAGAATTTTTTTCCTGAAAGTTTATTTCTTCCACTTGTGAGTAACCCATACACACGTCTTGCCTTATTTCTTACCACTTCTCCATTCTCATCTAAATTTTTTTGAATGCCTACTTAGTTCCAATTATGTTCTTGTTTTATGGTCTAGGAACCAATTCCCAAGTCTATTTTTTCTCAATTTGCATAAGTTCTTCTTCCATTGCCTTCATCCAATGTTCATCTTTACATTCCTCACTCATTGTTTTAGGTTCAAATTTAGAAATTAAACATAGATCTACCTCATCTTTAGTAGCTCTGCTTCTTTTCAATACTCCTATCCTTTTGTCTCCAATGATCTGTTCTTTAGAATGATTCTCTTGCACATACTTAGGGGTTTTAGGGGTCTTCTTTGGAGCTTCTTCCTCTTCATTCTACACTTCTTTTTCTTCATCTTTTTCTTCTTATTCTCCACAAGTAGGTTCATCTGACACATATCCATATACTGCAATTGAATTCTGCAAATTTTCATCAACCTTAACATTTGCACTTTCAACAATCTTTCTTATCCTTTTTTTGTAACATTTGTAAGCTTTGCTTTTAGTAGAATATCCAAGGAAGATACCTTGATCAGACCTTGCATCAAATTTTCCTAGGTTTTCTTCATCTCTCTTGATATAACATTTTCTTTCAAATACTCTAAAGTACTTGACAGTAGGAATCCTTCCATACCATAACTCATAGGGAGTCATTGTGTTGTTAGCTTTTTCTTGAACTTTGTTAAGTATGTAAATCATAGTATGAATTGCTTCTCTCCAATAGAATTCCAGTAGATTTTCTTCTTTCATCATAGTCCTAGAAGCTTCTTGAACAATCTGTTTTTTTCCTTTCAACCATTCCATTATGTTGAGGAGTTCTATGGGTAGACAAGTGCCTGTTTATTCCATGAAATTCACAAAAAAATGTTAAACTTATTGGAGGTGAATTCTCCACCTCTAACAAACTTCAAAAAAATTATTTTCAAATCCATTTCATTCTCAAGCATAGCTTTAAATTATTTGAATCTATCTAGTGCATCAAATTTCTCTCTAAGAAAAGTAACATGTGTCATTCTATAACAATCATCAATCAAAACCATGAAATTCCTGTCACCTTGAAGACTTCTCACGCTTGTAGGACCACAAATATCTGTATGTATTAATTCTAGTAGTTTGGTAGTAGATTGTTCCTTTCCTTTGAAACTACTCCTTATTTTCTTTCCAAATTGACAATCTTGCAAACAACATTGAGCTTTATGATTCTTGGCAGGTCTCTCATTGCATGAACTGAACTGATTCTCACTAGATTATCAAAATTCATGTGACACATCCTCTGGTTCCATAAGCAACTATCATTAATCTAAGACATAAAGAAATGACCATCAACACCCTTGAGCTGATAAATGTTTCCATCTGTCCTCTTACCAGTAGCAATCACAGCTTTAGACCCTTTTTTGATCTCACATGTTTCATCCTTAAACATAATATTATATCCTTTTCTACACATTTTTCCAACACTCAAAATAGTATTCCTTAAACCTTTAACATAGTAAACATCTTCAATACTATGCTTTCCATCAAAACTGATTGAACCTATTCCACAAATCTTAGCTCCTGAATCATCTCCAAATTTAACTAATCCTCCATCATATTTTTCAAGTTTAACAAAATTATTTTTGCCTCATGCCATGTGATTAGAGAAGCCACAATCAAAAACCCAGTAGTTCTTATCATGTTTGACATGAAAATCAAAAACCAATGTACCTTCAACCTTCTCTGAAACACTTTCCTTCACACAACTTTCAAAGTTAGAAAAACTAGATTCATCTTTTAAATCTAAGAACAAGAATTCATTTTCATCAGCATCTCCATAATCAGATTCACCATTAGAAATACAAGAATCTTCTTTGACATGGTAACTTCTTTTAATCATCTTTCCTTTGTTATCCTTACTCTTATTGTTCACAACTCTCTTTGGACATCTAAAAGTATAATGACCTATATTTCCATAGCTAAGACATTTGAAAGGTAGTTTGCCTTTGTACTTACCGGTGTTCTTTTTCATCCTTCTTACAAAGTTAGCTTCCACATCATCAAGATCTTCTACATCTAAATCTTCAACCTTTTTTTATTTTCTAGCCTTAAAATTAGTCTCCACTTTTGTACCACTTTTCAAACCAAGTTTTCTCATTCCAAATGAAGTTATTGTACCAATCAACTGATCTCTAGAATAAGTATTAAAATTTGCAACTTCCTCTATAGCAGATACCTTTTCATTGTATGAATCAGGAAGAGATTTGAGAAATTTATAATCCACCCTAGGTTCTTTGACTTGTACACCAAGACCTCTCATAACACTTACCAACTCATCAACTCTCTGCATGTAGGTTGTAATTGTTTCATCTTCAAACATTCGCAGTGTCTCAAATTGTGCCTTTAGATTCTGCAATTTTTCGTGTTTGACCTTATCTCCTTCATAAATTATTTCAACCTTATCCCAAACTTCTTTATAAGTCTTAAGATTCCTAACTTTTACCAATTCAAAATTTGAAAGACTATTCATAAGAATAAATCTTTCCTTAGCATTTACCTCATGTGCCTTGATCTCATTACTTATGCTTGGACCATTCAAAGGTGCAAATTATTGATTCTTTATTTCCTTTTCAATCTCAAATCCATGAGATTCCATATATCCTTCCATATTTGTCTTCCATAATGCATAGTCTATTCCATCAAATATATGGCAATCTATCTTGTTTGTCATCCTAGATCTACCTCAAGCAATTAAGATCTTCTCCAAGGAATCTTGCTCCAATACCAATTTTTGAATGAACAAGACAACTAAGAGGGGGTTGAATTAGTTGTAGAAAATTAAAACATCCAAACCCTCAATGATAACCAAATCCACAGATATTCATTAAACCTATATTTTGTTAAAGTGATTAATTATGAAACACACATAACAAAAACTGAAATAACAATAGCATAAACAAGACAGCACCAGATTTACATGGAAAACCTAATGAAAGAAAAACCATGATGAGGATTAGCTCATAATATAAGTAATTACAAAAATAGTATAAGGGTTTATAGTTAGAATAGGACACACTTTCCGAAAGGCCTCACAACTAGGGCTCACTGCCACAAAAAGAAACCCAAAAGATAGAAATGAAATTTTACACATAGAATAAATTCTCAATACAAAAAGGAATCCACCACAAATGCTCCAAAACTTTCACAACATTGCATGAAATATTGCGGACACCTTCAACTCACTGCATTCAAGAATCCAACACTTTGAAATTTTCATTGCTTTTCTCAAATTTGTATCAATACTTCTGTAATTTGCATCACATTCATCAATCACATCTATCTTGCATCTATATGTACTCTCTCTAACATCTCACAAAAAAACCACTCTTATATACATCAACATCAACCTTGAAAACCTTCTCCAAGGTCAGTAACTATTTGTTATATTTAAAATTTCAAATCAGGTCGACACCCAAAGATTCCCATGGTGGATAGGAATGAAGGAAAACCATATAAATATTTAATTAGGACCCAAATAAATCCAAACACACCTCAACATTCTTTCCTAAACTTTTCATGTAGTGTTAACACCAGGTTGGCCAATACCCATGCTAAACACCATAAAACAATAATTACATGCTTCCTTAAATCAATTCAAAAAAATTGAACAACAAAATTTACTTGAACATGATCTAGAATAATCCTCGAACCACCTAAGATCTAACAAAGACTTTATCCAAATTTGTATCATAGAAATACTTCAATTCAGAACATACGGTTAACCTCATTTTCATAGTGACACATGAAACACACACTATACTATACCAAATCAAGTGAAATATTAAATTTTAAAAGATACAAACATGATACGAAACTTCCTAAATTTTCACAACCAGAAGCCAAACTGTAGAGAAATGTGGAGCGAATACATTTCTCCCATACCACAAAAAACACAACTGAAAAACTGGTTCATACACTAGTGAAAATATCTCACTCTACACGGCAATCTAGAAACCCAAATTATGGACATAGAAACTACTAAAAAGGTTGAACAACATATCATATGAGTACAGGCGTAGCATCAACATAGAAGAAACTCAAAGTACATTTTGAACACTTACAGAACATTGTTTTCTCTTTTTATCATTTTTCTTGAAAAGCACTTGGAAACCAAGTACCAAAGACATCATCTCAGCACATTACTTCATTCCAACACATCTCCAGAAATTGCAACATAAACATAGCTCCATGTACTCACAGAAATTCCTCAATATTACAACTACACATGCACAACTTGCAACAACCTATTTTCTCTTTTTTCACGATTTTCTCAATATCCTCAACATCTTCATCATGCAACAAAATTCCTTAGCACATAGTTGACATCAATGAAAACACCAACCTTTTGACATCAAAAAACCATCATACTTACTACATACTCCCCAACCTTCCTTTGATACTTATATTACAAGTTTTTCTTAGTTTGCAATATTTGACAATACTCTAGTAATAGTGAGGACATATCCTAGATCATTAAGACTAATTTAGCATTGAAACCAAATCACATGAAATAGTAGGTGGATCAACATCAAATAGATCATAGCTTTGACATTGGTGATTGACTTTTTATGTCTCCAATCCTACAAGCAACTTTCATTGGAAGACAAGTAAGGTCATAAGTTGGGTTCAAAATTTGATTGCCCTTAATAGGTGCTCCAACATATCGGTGAGGTTGAATATAAATTGGCACTCAAATCCTTCTCTAAGCTCCACCAAAATTTTCATCTCTCTTGTCTCAAGAAATTGATTGGACAACTACTTAAATTACAATAAAGCTAATAGTGTTGGTTTTGGGAAGATAATAAAATCACTATGTTTCTCTCATTTCTTCATTTCTATATTTTTAACATTTTATTCATCTTGTAGGTTTATAACAACACATAGATATAACAAAACATTCTTGATTCAATATCCCAAATATAAGTGTCAATATTACTACCTCATTACATTATAATCCTATGCTACATTCACATTTCAATTTCTTTGACCAATAAGGTTGCAATGTATGTTATTTGATGTTTATTTTTATTGAGTCCAATATAAATTATATGAGTGTGTTTAAATTTAAATTAAGGTAATTTATATCATAAATCTATGGCTTGGTAAAATATTTCCAATTGAGTACCATTTTATTTAACACACAAAAAAAGTTCATCATTTAATGATTATGCTTTATCCTTTGCTTGACACGTGGATTCCCACTCTTTTATATAGTGTTTATGTCATTAATGACTCAAATAGATTTTTTATTATTCCATAATTATGCACTCAAAATTCTCATTATGAAAAAAACATCCAAGAAGATAACTCACAAACAAATGTCATCACACATTAAAACCTAAGAACCAAAAGATCAGTTGAATCAAGGGGTGAATCTTGAATTCTTGAAACAAGGTAAGGTTGGATTTTTTAACATTCATGTTATAACTATTAAATTAGATAGTATGACGCCATATTTATGGTGAATATAAATTAAAATGAATCAAATGTGTATTATCTAAAAATCATTTATAGCAAATATAGACAACATTGGTAAAATAGATGAACTAACTAAATATCCATATAGACATACACTGTTATATGTCATTAAAAAATATATTATATATATAAGAAATACATGTAGGCTTAAAAATTCCATATAGGTTTATAATGTCACATATTTATAATACAAAAATATATGTACAAAATTTCCATATAAACATATAACAAAGTCATAATCTAATCACTTCCCACCAGCGGTAGGGAAGCATTCATGAACCTTTTCCTGTTGAGTGGGTGGAGAGGCAAGAAATGATGGTTTCTTTGAAACCTACTAACTTTACCTCCTCTCTAAAAAAATTTAGAGCTCCAGCTGATACGATAAAAAATATACAAATTAATATATAAAAATTAAATTATAGAATACAATATAAGGGAATAATCACTTATCGCCATCTCATAATTTCTCTGAAGAAATTTTTTCCTCTCTTCCTCTATTTGAGAGTTAAGTGAATGAACTGGAGTTGTGATTTCTTTTGACAAGCATCAAGAAAAAAATTAAACTACATATTGATATCATTCAAATTTGCACTAATAGGCATGGGATAAAACAACAAATAGAATATGAAATTTACTAATTTGGCTCATACGTTTTTCACAAGTGTTGAAGATAAAAAATTTGTGGTAACACCCACCTCCATCATGCTATAAATATTGAGAAGAGTGAATTAATTTCATCAATTGAAAATGAAACAACATTATTTTACCAAAATCTACCTAACATTCTTTTATAAATATAATGACTAAAAATAGTCAAGCTTACCTTTGTGAAATATGTATGAACACTTTAATTGAAAGTGTGTGCAGGTGTTTTTACCAAGCCTAAAGTGCAAAAACAAAGGAAATGCAAACAAGGAAAACACAAACAACAACACCTCAAGATTAGGCCTAAGTTGAAATTGAACAAAATACAAGAAAATGAACGATATTACCTTGTCCAAGTTGATTGGTTGATTGGTCCCATTGATTGTTTGATTTGTGTGCTCCTAGATCAATTTCAGTAGCATAACGACTTAAAAATGCTTGATTTGGATGCAAGAAGATGGGGGATTGAGTGAAATATGATGGCTTGAGAGTTTGAGAAGGGTTGAATGTGATGCTTGAATGTATTTCCTTTGGTTAGGGTTATGAAATGGCTAAGTGTTAGTCATTTATCCAAGGAGAGATGAATGAATGGTCAAGATTCATTCTTTTTCAAGGGCAAGAGATCAAGGGTGGAGATCAAAGGTTGACCAAAAGGAACTAAAAATTCCTTTTTAATGTGCATGGGGAAGACAAAAGGAATAAAATATTCCTTGGGAAACCTTGGGTGAATAAATGGAATTTAAAATTCCATTGGAAAGGACATGGGGATTGTAAATGGAATTAAAAATTCCATGAAGGGTGTTGGAAGAATAAAATAGAATTAAAAATTCCATTGGGATGTGGGAAGAGTTGACTAAAAAGGGCTTTTTAGACTAGTTGATGGAGGATTAGAAGAGGGTTAGGTGGCTAATGATGATTAGGAGCCAACTTGCAAAAGTTTGAGGATGTGACACTTCCTAATCATGGATTAGGAATGTGCACATCCCTAATGATGGGATTAGGAGATGAATTAGGATTAAGTGTGGATGGGACATAAAGGGAATTAAATAAGTGGGTTATTTATTCAATTATTTGGAAGAAAGGGATAAAGGGGTAAGGTATTTAATTATTTAACTAAATACCTTAGGGCTTTAGAGGACTTTAATGATGTTAATTAAATAATATTAACATTACTTAATTAATGTGGATAAGAAGATATTTAGACGAAAAGGGTAAATTTGACCAAATATAAGTGGTCAAATTTAGATGTCTATATTTTTCCCCTCTTTGAGATGGTGTTACGAAGTAGCATCATTTCCAAGAAAATTAAAAAAGAGCACAAAAAAGAAGATGGTTAGATTGGGGAAGATGCCCCAATCATTCAAAGAAGTGACTGGGAGGAAGGATGATGGGAGTGAAGATGAAGATCGGGGATTGAGGATGCCCCCTCAAGAGGACATGCAGGTTCACAAGAACACGAGTGTGCTCTTTTAATGGATGAGATGATGAAAGAGGGTAGATGGGGAAGATTATGCAAAGTCATGGATAGGACAGAGGATGGTAGGGTGAAGAGATGAAAGCAAGCACAAATTGATTTAATGACAAAGATGATGTTGCCCCAGTCAAGCTACAAGCTAGGATGGACTGATGATGGATGGAGTGTTGTTGATGAGGGATCGATATCCCGAAACAACACAAATATAGGGAAGGATACATCCTGATGATGGTGATGATGAGGGAAGGATACATCCCAAAACAACACAAAAGGATAGGGAAGGATGCATCATGATGATGATGATGATGATGATGAGAGTGTTGTTGAAGAGGGAAGGATACATCCTAAAATAACACAAAAGGATTGGGAAGGATACATCTCGATGATGATGATGATGGTGTTGATGATTGGGTCAAGGCTTGTAGCAAGGCTGGGAACAAGAACAAGGATGTGATTAGATGATTTGTGCTAGATTGAATGGATTAGGATTGGATGGAGATGGTTGAAATGAATGAAAATAATGGAAGAAGAGAGGCTTAGAATAAAAAATCTCTATTATCCTAAGCAGATTGAAGAGAATGATATGATGAGGATGGATGAAATAATGCTTACAATAAAAAATCGATATTATTTGAAGCAGGTTGAAAATATGATGATATGATAAGGATGGATGGAAGGAGATGGATGAAAACAGATAGGATAGATAGATGGGGGAGAGTGATGAGGGAGGAATGGATAGTGACCAAATCAAGCAAGTTAATTGTGATGTGTTATGCTGCCATGTAATGAGCACTTAATTTGATATAGCATGAGATACTATGCACCAGGTTACGAGGAACCAAGGTGATGTCATAGCACATGCATAGGACTGACACAACAAACAAAAGGTTAGTCCAACATCCCAAAGTCACAAGGGCTTTGGTTGGGACTAATGTTGAGATAACCACAAACACAAAGGATTCCCCAGCGTAACACAAGACCACGTGGATCTTGGTGGGTACTACATGGGACAACCAAGAAGACATAAATAGACAAAAAGATCAAGATACGCCCCTATGTCTACTTGTCAAAGCACGCCATGATATGATGGATTGTGGCAACCCTGACGAGGTATGAAAGGAAGCTCAAATGATAAACAAAATGTCAAAAGAATCAAAATATCGCATTCAAATTCAATAGTCCTTTGCCACAGGATCAAAAGGATGGAGGGGATCAACGTGGTCTATTAGGAAGGATGCATCCTATTGAGACCAAAGATGGAGGCTAAGCTAAAAGATCGACATGACATAGGATATTTGAAAATAATTGAATATGATGATAAAAATGACCCTTGTTTTTAATTACCAGCTGTGATAGGGATGTACTTGATGATGCGACAAGACCACAAGACATAGGACATGAGACAGGCACACCCTAAAGACCTAGGGGCTCAGGGGTTGATCAAAGATCAGCCTTGCCTACGTGAAAGCGCAGAGCCCTCATAGTTCGACAAAAGACTGACAACTGACCAAGGATAAAAGTGGAAAGAGGACAATGGACACCATGATGGATGACAAAGATCGGATAGAAAAATTCCCTGGGGGTAGATCAAATGAGTGACCTTACCTATGTGAATGCGCATGGGCAACATGGTTCCACACAAGGCCAAAGGCAAACAATGGGCAAGGGATGATGAGATGACAATGATAAGGAGATCCAATGATGGAGCTGATATGATGATACAAGATAGACTCAGTGGATAGGATGGTGGATATACATAAGATGTGGGTTAATGCGAAGCTCAAGGATGGGATAGTTATCCAAATCATCAAAAGATGAATGAGGAGGATGATACGATGGATAGATGAATGATAAAGAGTGATAGGAGGTGAGACAGATGTGGGAAATAGGTAGCAGTGATGATAGTGAGATGAATTCCATTGGATTGCATGGGTGTATCCTATAGCTAGATACCAATGACAAGGGATTATGAGATGGAAGGAAAAATAAAGGTAAATGGATGGATAGATAAAGACGAGGAGATAGAAAGATGTGAGGATGGATGGATAGAGGGATAAGCATTTGGAAAGATGGAATGGATTACTGGATGGATAAATGGATGGGGAGATAAGGATGAAAATATGGAAAAGGACTAGTGGATGGGTGGATAGGAAGATAAGGATTTGGAAGATGGAAGGGATTACTTGGAGGGATGGATGGATGATGTCACCAAGGACTATGTTACAAATAAGGAGATGCCCCACTCTAGATATGTCATGTGTGATGAAGCAATAGGGATGGTATTTAGTAGGATGGGTAAATAAGGGATGGAGATGGATTGTAGTAGGATGGGCTGACAATGGAAGATAAATGGATGTGGATAGGATGCAAGGATAAGGGGTATGGTGGCACATGGATGAGGGGAATGTATGCCAAGAGATGTCCAAAGCATGTATATATGTGCCCCTATCTTGATCAAGATCACAAAGAATATGGAGGGACTAGATACAAATGGGATATGATGGGTAGGATGTGGAAGATAGGTGGATGTAGGAGATGGAGGAAGGGGAATCTACACATGATGTTGCCCCCAAGTGTGGAAGATAGGTGGATGTAGGAGATGTAGGAGATGGAGGAAGTGGGATCTACACATGATGTCTATTTGCAATTTTTTCATCATGGTACTTATCCAAGGTGCTTTTTTACCAAGTTTTCACCATTGGATGAATTATTTCTCTTTACTATTTTTTTGGATTTTTTGATTTTTTTGACTTTTTTGACTTTTTTGGACAAAAATGCGGATGGAGATGGATAAGGATAGGGATGTGGATATGTGGATTTAGAAGATAGTTTATAGGGAGATGGATGAAGGACTCAAGAATAAAGTTCCATACGAGGTAATAAGAGCCCATGTTTGAAGTGACTATTCAAATGTTGGTACAACCTTATTAGAATGGATGGATTATGCAAGAGAATTGACTAAAGGGATTTGATGGGGGAGATATTGGGGATAGTGGATGGGATGTTGGAAAGTGTATGGATGGAATGATGGATTGGATGTGTGATGGGGGAATGTGTTCAGGACCAACATTGGAACATGTGGTGGGGGATATGAAAGGATAGGGGGATTGAATGGATGGAGAGTGTAGGGATAATGGAGGAGTTGGGATAGTGAATTTTGGGACATAGGGACACAAAATATATTTAGGAGATGGAGGATGTGAATTATTTCTAGTTGGATTAGAAAATTTGGATGTCATTATGGCTTTTTCATTTGAAGGCACTGCAACTTTTTTCTTGGGAATCCACATGTTTTTCATTTTTGCTTTGGTGGGCCTTTGTGTCCTTTTGGATGGATTTGAATTTTGGATTGTATTTTTCTTTTCATCAACATGTATTTTTAAGGGGAAATGAGGAGCTTTAGATTCATGTGGATGTTTGGATTTATGTATTTTTACTTTAGCATCCAAAGTGCATTTAATAGCAACAAGATGGGTATGAGGTGATGGATGATGTGGAGAAGACGTGGATGGAGTGATAGAGGTAGGCTTTTAATGATGATGTGTGGATGGAGGATGTGAGATAGCATGCACATTTGTTGATCCTGATCAGGGATTATGAATTTAGGATTCTTATGATGCGTGCTAGGGCCAGGTGATGGATGGATGAGAGGATGAAGAGGATAATATGGAGGAGGTGATTTTGGGATACAAGGGCCCAAAATGGATGTTGTATATGGAGGATGTATTATGGTGGATGGAGGGAAATAAGGACCCAAAATGGACTTAAAGGATGAAGGAGGAAGATGAATGGTTGTTTTGAGGTAACATGATGGAGGAGGGGGGATAGCGACAAAGGATTTGGTGGAGAGATGAGAAGTTCCTCTTATTCCTTTGGAAGAGGCTCGATTAGGATGTATGGAGGTTGTACCAACATTTTCGGAGTGTGATTCTTGGGAGATATATCCAAGACCTTATGTACCTATATGTTCTTTGACCTAGACGGGCTCTAAAATAACTTGCTCATGAAGGCCTAAACCTTTTCCTTGATAGTTCATGATCTTGAGAATTCAATCTATGGTAGGATGCTTATTCTTTAGGAAGCATGATGCAAGTCCATTAGTAGGTGGAGGAGGATAGGTGGTGCATATGCTTTATTTTTCTTCCACAAGAAAACCACCCTGGACAAGTGTAATGTTACCAAGGTGATATAAAAGTGGTGTGGGGATGGTAGGGCTAGGCGATGATGAAGGGTCATGAGATATAGATGATGGGGTGGCAGCATCCTAATCGAGAGGAATGGGTGATAAGGGATCGAGAGAGGGGTTCAATGGCATGATAAGATCTAGATTGGTGGAAGTAGGTGATAAGGTCTCATGAGATGGAGTGATTGGCTTTTGAGTGCAAAGGGGATCATGGGATGGAATGGATGGAGGACTATGATCCTGAGGTGGAGTAGATAGGATGGTAGGATCTTGATGTAGAGAAGGGGATATGTTGGTATGCTTTGGATCAAACTCCTGGCATGAATCATCTTGTGTGGGATGCACGATGTTGGAGGGACACCTCAAGCAAGGGAGATAGGAGGATGGAGGATTCATGAAGGTCATGGGATTGAATTTTGGTAATAGGAGGAATGGATTGGATTTTGGTGTCTTCATTGGTTTCATTGGTTCTAGGAGTAGAAGATGGGGATTCAATGGATTCGATGGTTTGGATGGTGCTAGGAGTGATAAAAGGGTGATAGACATAGGATGGGGAAGAGCCTCATCACTAATGACTATACATGCTAGAGTGGGATGGTATGGTTCCACAACATTAGGATGTGGATTTGGGAATGTCTATTTTCTCACGTGTCCTTGGATGACATCTAGAATCAGATCTTTGGGAATTGTAGGTTCAGGTGGTGAGACAAGAATGGATGGAGGATTGTGGATGGGTGAAGGACTAGTATTAGGGCTTGGTGGATTAGGATTAGATGAGTGGATGGGATTCGATGTAGGACTAAGAGGAGGTGGAGGATTAGGATTAGAGGGAGGATTAAGTTATGATGAATTGGAAGGAGGATTAAAATATAAATCAATGAAGGGGGGAGGAGGATGTGGATGGTGAAGAAAGATGGGCATATGTGGATGTTGGATTAGGATGGGAAGATTGGGATGATGGATTAAGGTAGGAAGATGTAGATGTTGGATAAGGATGAAAAGGTTGGGATGGCGAATTAACGTAGGAAAATTGGGAGGATGGATTAGGATAGAGGTAGTGGGTGGTAGATTAGTATAGGAGGACATGGATGGAGGATTAGGATAGCAATATGTGGATGCTAAATTAGGTTGGGAAGATTGGTGTGGTGGATTAAGATACAGGTATTAGGATGGTGGATTAGAAGGAGATGTAGATTTGGATGGGGAAGATACTAGATATCCCTTGTCAAGGGTAGCATAAGGACAGTTATTGGATGCGGATGAAGGCATGGGGGGATAGCTCGGAGGAATGACTGGATTTTTGGAGGCGGTTAGAAGAAGCTTGCTAGAAATGACTACATCAAAGGGATCTATATTATACTCATCTTGATCAACAATACTTTTGTTATCATCATCAACTTAGTTAGGATTCCCCTTGAGTACTATTATTGGTTGTGTGGGAGGAGGATAAGGATTCATGACGTTAGATGAAATGGATACGGATTGAAAAGATAAAAATAGGTGATTAAAAGGAAATACTAGATGATAAAAAGATAAATAGGATGGATTGGAAGGAGATGGGAGAAGAGATCTTAATATTTAGTTAGATATCAGAAGATCTTGGATGTAAATGGATTAAAGCTCAAATTGGGATTCAGGTTAAGCTCATATCAGGATTAGATTAAAGCTCATATTAGGATTGGATGAAATCTTAGATTAGGATTAGATTAAAGTTCAGATTAGGATGATGCTATTAAAGCTTATATTATAATTGGATTGGAGCTTAGATTAGGATGAGATTAAATCTTAGATTAGGATGATGGGATTAAAGCTTAGATTAGAACTAGATTGGAGCTTAGATTAGGATGAGATTAAAGCTCAGATTAGGATAGGATGAAAGCTTAGATTAGGATGATGGGATCAAATCTTAGATTAGAATTGGATTGGATATTTGATTAGGATGAGACTAAAGCTTAGATTATGGTCTAGAACAGTCCAGGGGTGATAAGATTGAGAAAAACCAAAAATTAAAATTTTCAATTTTTTTTGGTTTTTTCTATGTCATAGTAAATCGTGTTTTCGGAGGTCTTCGGAGCGTAATTTGGGGTTGAAACTTGCGTCAGTCCTCAAAATTGAGCTATGAAAGGCATAATATTTTAGATATTGGATTAGTACTTTGGAGACCTTTCCAACGGTGTAAATGGTTTTGAATTCTGAGCATTGAGTAGAAAGTTATGACCCCGACAAGTCAGGGTAAATAAATTCCTAGCTTTTTTTGAAAATTAGATCATTTGGGGATGAATAAGAAGAGGAATGATTGGATTATGATTTTAAACTAAGGAATATGTAGGCTAATTATGGCATGAAGGATTGAATTTATGTATTTTGTATGGGAAGCGGATTCGCCTCTAAATGTAATAAATTCGCCTATCCAGGGAGAGAAAACTCACCCCAAAACAGCAGTCAATATCACCCAAAACAACATATTCACCCTAGCAGAAAGGAAGGATCACCCCTAGGAGAAAATTCTCCCAACTAGGAGAGCATGATCACCCAAAATAGTAGTCAGAATCGCTCAAAACAGTAGTCAGAATCGCCCAAAATAGCAGATTCGCCCAAACAAAAAAGGTCGATCGCCCAAAATAGCAGTCAAAATCACCCAAAATACCAGATTCACCTAAACAAAAAAGTAGGATCACCCAAAATAGCAGTCAGAATCACCAAAAATAGAAAATTCACCCAAACATAAAAGCAGAATCGCCCCTAGGAGAAAATTTGCCCCAAAACAGCTACAAGTTCACCTAAACAATTGGGAAATTCGTCCAAATAGCTGACAAGTTCGCCTAAACAGCTAAAGACACTACAGAACGGGCAAATGCAACTGAAGAATAGATAAGTGTGACTAAATAATAGGCAAGGGTGACCCTGAGGATTGCCTAATGGGATGACAACTGCAACTAAACAGATTCGAATGAAGACTTGGATAATGAATGGACACCTAAACGAACCTGAATGGGGCCCCGAATGGAGAATGGGATGGCCAACAGAAAGAATGGATTAACCTAAATAGATCTGAACGAAGACTCAGATGGAGGATAGGACCACCAATGGACAATCGAATTCGCCTAAACAGCTCCTAGTGGAGACTCGGATGAAGAACGGGTCAAAAATGGCCAAACGGACCCGAACGAGGTCTTGAATGAAGAACAAAAGGAAAATTGGCCCCTCTGTTAAGGCAGGTTCACCCCTCTGTTAAAGCAGGTTCATCCATGTACTAAGAAAATTTTCCCAAGAAGGTGGAAAACTCATCCAAGTATAAGGAACAAGTGATTTTGCCAAGGGGGATGCCGGAAAGGACTCGAATGGGGAAGCAAAATCGCCTCTGAAGGCAAGGGGGACTAGGGAAAAGGACAACAAACATGACAAATAGTAGACAAAAGGACAGACTGACCCAATCGAAAAGAAAAGCACTAGTATCGCACAAAGAATACACTCCAGGCAACATAATCCTAGAACTAGTGATAAGGGTGTCTATCTAGGTTGAACAAGGCTATCTCATGAGTCCCTGATATATGCATAGTACATGGGGCACAATCGTGAACACCAAACCATCACAAGCGTGAGTCAGGAGCCCCAGTGAGGTATTAGAAACTCAAACCAACTCTTCATGTCTTGTCCAGGTATCACCCTAGCTTCGACGCTTCGCTAAACACGATGTAGCTGGATTAAGGTACAACTTTCACTCTCCCCCCTTTATATACCTCATTGATAACATGTGGTTGGGATCATCCCCTAGTGATGAAATCCCAGGCAAGTCTCACTAAAGCAAGAAGATACTAGATGTTTCAGCTAGTCCCCAGGCTCACACGTAACACAAGGGGAGAGCTTAGACGCACTAGCACCTCCTAGGAAGACTCAACTAGACTAGAGAAAGCAGTGATTTCTCATCACCCAGGATCACCCATAAGGGGAGTGGATACGTCAAAAACCTACTCTCAAACACAAAAAACAAGTGTAAATTGACCCTTTAATTAAAGCTACGTGTGCCTAGCTAGTACGAAAAAATCACAGACAGACTAACTAAGGGTCTCATACCGATCGTTCTATAGAAGATGCATTAGTATTTTTAGACAATTGATCTTGGACGAATGAGGGACATCTACACAAATTGTTAGGTGGAAGCAAGGACACTTGCAAATAGATGAGTTAGCGGGTTAGTATCTAAAAATGAAAACGAAATGACACAAAAAATAGAAGATTAGGGTTTTGGGTTCACCTCAAATTTACCTCTATGTGGCAAATTTTCCTGTTCTGCTAAGAAAATTTGCCCCTCTGTAAAGTCAACTTCGCCCTTCTATCAAGGCAGGTTCGCCCCTCTTTTAAAGAAGGTTTTCCCCTCTGTAAAGGTAGGTTTTCCTCTTTGTAAAGGAAGGTTTTCCCCTCTATAAAGGAAAGTCTTCCCCTCTATAAAGGCAGGTTCACCCCTCTGAGTATATTTACCTAATAGCAAGCAATTTCGCCCAAAAGAAAGGAAGGTTCACCTATTTCCATAAGGCCAACTAGGTTCGCCCCTGCAGGGAGGTAGGTCCACCTCTGAGAGAAACTTCACCCTTGTGAAAGTCAAGTTTGCCCCTGTGCAAAGTTAGGTTTTCCCCATGGGGCAGTTTCGCCTCTCTAACTGAAATTTGGACCTGCAAAAGTCAAACAACAAAGAACATGAAAGACAAAGACCTGTGGCATGGGTCCCACCGAGCGTGCCAGAAAAGTGTGCAGGTATTTTTACCAAGCCTAAAGTACAAAACCAAAGGAAATGCAAATAAGGAAAACACAAACAACACCTCAAGATTAGGCCTAAGTTGAACTTGAACAAAATATAATAAAATGAACGATATTACCTTTTCCAGGTTAATTGGTTGGTTGGCCCCATTGATTGTTTTATTTTTGTACTCCTAGATCGATTTTGGTAGCATAACAACTTGAAAATTCTTGATTTGGATGCAAGAAGATGGGGGATTGAGTGTAAGATGATGACTTGAGAAGGGTTGAATGTGATGCTTGAATGCATTGCCTCTGGTTAGGTTTGTTGAATGGCTAAGTGTTAGCCATTTAGCCAAGGAGATATGAATGAATGGTCAAGATTCATTCTTTTTCAAGGGCAAGAGATCAAGGGTGAAGATCAAAGGTTGACCAAAAGGAATTAAAAATTCCTTTTTAATGTGCATGGGGAAGACAAAAGGAATAAAATATTTCTTGGGAAACCTTGGGTGAATAAATGGAATTTAAAATTCCATTGGAAAGGACATGGGGATTCTAAATGGAATTAAAAATTCCATGAAGGGTGTTGGAAGAATAAAATGGAATTAAAAATTCCATTGGGATGTGGGAAGAGTTGACTAAAGGGGGCTAATTAGACTAGTTGATGGAGGATTAGAAGAGGGTTAGGTGGCTAATGATGATTAGGAGCCAACTTGCAGAAGTTGGAGGATGTGACACCTCCTAACCATGGATTAGGAATGTGCACATCCCTAATGATGGGATTAGGAGATGAATTAAGATTAAGTGTGGATGGGACATAAAGGGAATTAAATAAGTGGGTTATTTATTCAATTATTTGGAAGAAAGGAATAAAGGGGTAAGGTATTTAATTATTTAACTAAATACCTTAGGGATTTAGAGGACTTTAAGGATGTTAATTAAATAATAGTAGCATTACTTAATTAATTTGGATAAGAAGATATTTAGATGAAAAGGATAAATTTGACCAAATATAAGTGGTCAAATTTAGATGTCTATAGAAAGGTCTTGATTTTAAAGGCTTAACATCCTCTTATTCAACATCTAATATAAATTTTAATATTACCATTCATATAAGGTAAAAATTATTACATGAATATATTTACTATTTCTTTACTAATTACATACATGTGGATTTGACATGGTCATGTAACTGGGAGTTGAAGGACCACAAATATTTGGTGAACACTCTAACCCTAAATTTTTATTGCGATAAATTTAGTAATTTATTTAATCCTACATTTCAAAATGAAATATAGTGAATTGAATTTAACCTTATTCAAGTTTGCATGTCTATGAATGTCAAATGTTACATCCAACATTTCATCTATGAACACCAATTCATCCAATATAGTTCCCTATTATTGGCCATTTGCATCCCAAACATCCTCAGAGCCATAATCATAAAGAGACTTACAATTTCAATAAATTTGAGGTGAACATCAAGATATAGGATTCTTTCCTTCATCACCCTATGCTATTTTTTTGTAACAAAGTTTGAGTGAGGGAGTTGATGGAATCTAGGGTCTCCACCTCAATGCTCTTCTTCATAATAGAAGAGATTGTTACATGATTAATGTTTGGATTTGCAATGGTTTTCTATTCTTTGTCTTAGGCATGATGTTCCCCCTTCCTATCATGTTCAAAGACCCCACCTCTACCCTAGAACAATGCATGTCAAAAGTAGTTTGGGATCTCATTGAGGACAAACTTGTAATATAGTTTCCTCAAAAATATTGTGGGACCTCATTTTTATTGCATGGAGGATAATAAAAAATGATCAACCACCTATCCCAAAAATTATTCTTTATCCCTTGGTATTGGCACCAATCGATAGGGAGCCTCTTATAACTAATGTATAGAGGTGCATTAGTTCATGGGTCAATAAACAATGAAAAGAAATCAGATTTCAATATATAAAAATTCCTTACTAGTAGGATAATTTGGCAACATAATATTGTTGTGTTTCATCCCTCTTGTTTGACCACGTGTTAATTTTAGCCACTCACAAAATCTATGTGAGAAATGATATATTCCAATGAAGTGGTGAGGGTAGACCAATGGGAAGTAGTTCCACTTGGATTTCTCAACTTTTCAATCAATGTTTGAAGTTCATTTTTTATTATTTTCTATTTTCCCTAGGATGTATTCATGCATCCCAAGAGGATGTCTATGTATTTTTGGAGGAATTTGTTGCTACTATTTTTCACCAAGGTTTTCATGAATTGGTGAATTGGGGTTTTCATAAATTGGTGGGGTATTATCAATTCCTAAAAACTAAAAAAATTGAATTAAAAATATATCTCTTGCTATTTAATTGAATTTTTACACTAAACAACTAACAAAACCTACCTCCTCAACCTCGTGAATGTCATAGTGCAATTTTGGCATTAACTTGATCAAATCCAAAACATGTGTACACTTTCCTTCACTTGTTGTTTATTGTGAAGTGTTGAGAGGCCAAGTTCAAATGAGCTCAACCTCTACATAATTTTATTTTTATGTCAAACAAAACATGAGCGCATTATAATTCACTCATGTTATCTCCTAGATAGACTAAAAGTGGTTGTGACCACTTTTTGGTACCCCATATTTCTGCACATGCCCCAAGTAGTAGTCACAATAATATTTTTGGTATAATTAAAGGAAATAGTATGCTAAAAATATTAAATTATGCATGGTATGTGATATGGATTCTATTGAATAAGTTTGTGAAATTTATGTAATCATTATCCTTAATAACAACACCTAGAATCATTGTGTATTGAATAGACATCAAAATATCATTGATATTGGCAATTGATATAGATTAAGATAGTAATATAATATGTATTTATGCATAGGTATTGATTGAGATTATTTTTAATAGACTTGTTGATTTTATTGTATGAAAAATTATAATGACTTTAGAATCAAAAAGTGATTCTTATCCTTCATTCCCAATTATGAGCTAAGTTATTAGGAGTGAGATATATTGGGGAATTGACCCTAGAAAGGTATGTAGAAAAGGGGAGAATCTTAAAGTAAAAATAAATATTATTGTATTGCTAATAAAGTGATAAGAATAATTTTCATTTTGAATAATTTCAGTAACATATTATTATTCTATGGAATAAAATAAAGTACCAAAGTTTGAATATGATTTTAAAAATTATTATAGATTCAATATGTAATTAAACTAGTTTGAGAGGTGGCAATTCATTTCTTTGGTATTTGACACTCCAATATGATGAAATTATTTTGGGTCTCGTCACCAACCTTATTAGATATTAATAGGGATAAATCCTAACAAAAATATCTAGTCAACAATAAAGTAACATGAAACTGATTTCTTTGTGGGTTATCATTTCGTGTCTAAGTGAAAGGGCTAGCAAACCCTACCTACTAAGGGTTTTTGTAAAGGTAATTTATCATTTTCTCTCATTATATCTATCAACCCATTTAAATTTTTAGGGCTTTGCATAGTTGTTGCATTATGTAGATATTTTAACTATTGTTGCACTATGCTCTAGTATGATTAGATTCATTTTATATTGATTTCACTTAAAACATTTTTTTGTGTGTGGATTGATTCTAGTAATGTCAAGTGTTATTAATTGGGGAGAATCATTGAGGAAACCCTAGTTATGGGAACATGTTCATGTATTATTTGAGTGACCTTGTGAGGATTGAATAGATTAAAATCTCTTAAGAGAACTACATGTGACTTCAATCTTGTTTAGAAGTAGGTTTGTAAGTAGTCCTTGGGTGAAGGATGACCCTTTGACCTCAAGTTCATAGGGGAGGGTTTAGGGGATAACTTTAAGTATTGTGGTTGTTACTAAAGTTTTTCAACCTTCCTTATTCAACAAGCTTCAACCTAAGGCTATAATTTTCATTATATGGCTATGAAAAAGTTAATAAAAATTGATAACTCATATCTAATAATGATGTAAAATTAGGCTAACAAAATCTAATTAGCTGAACAATGGGTATTCTTATCTTCTAAGGAGGGTGTCTACTTTAAATATACACCTATATTTTGTTTAGCTTAGGATCGAATTCCTAAGGGTGGCCTTTTCAAATTATGAGGTAAGTATTACCAATATGGTATGGTATTTTATTTAATATTATAACTATGGATTAATCATATCTATTGAATAATGTGTTTATAAATAATAAATAATTGAAGTAAATGGACTTTGATTCCTTATGAGCTTGCATGGGTTTATGTATGTATTTGGATAGAGGCCATCTTATAGGGATCCAATGTGTTACTTATGTTTTGGTAAATTGTCCCCAAACTTATAAGATAATTAAATAATTTAGCAAAAACCATTCAATTAGTGTAACTAGATTAATTATCCATGATATAAACCCATCCCATGATTTGTTTTAATCTATATCCTAGTACTTTCTAATATCATAATGTTGAATTGAGATTGATATAGGAGATAAATTCTCAAGAATCACAATATGGATGGAGTAAGGACTCTATAAGGGCATAGGTAGAGGGTTTATACCCCCTATAATGTAAAATATTATTATCCTTATGAGGTGATCACCAATTGATAAATCATATGACTTGCAGAAGATAAGCTTATCAGTGCTCTAACTTGATGATAATTAGTGATATTTCTCTTCCTATAGAATTTATTTAGTTGTATTTCATAGATAGTTGGATGGTTTACACTAGTGGCATGTAGGCCTTTGGGATAAGAATATACAAGAAATTTATGCACCATGTTACTCAAATTCCTAGATGGCTTACACTAGTGGAATGTGGGCCTTAGGTCTAATAGCATGTAGGCAGTGGATTTTGAATAGTACACTAAAGGGTTGGATGGTTTCTTCCAATGGTATGAGGGTCTTAAGTTAATTGGCATGCAAGTGATGGATGCTAGGATCTACCCATCTTAGGAGTTCAATATTGGTATTAGTATATCAAGATAATTTGTGCGTGTTTTCTATCTGGTATTTTCTTAAGGTAGGATTATTTAGTTTGATTATTCATTTAGTATATGTGGTTGATAGTATAAGTGATATCCTTATTTCTATGTTATAACCATAATACATCTTTATTATGTAACTTATATTTTTGGTTTGATGACCTATACAATTAATGAGTTGTGTGAATATCATTACTAGTCTTAAGTATTATGAATATTTTTACACCTATACCCTTGCTATTGGGGACATCAATTAGTATGTGATTCTTGATTTTTGTCATAGATGGAAGTGGATTTTAAAAGGATGAGACCCATGGTGTAGTATGGGATGCACCATCATTCCTTTTCATAATGAGATCTACTTATGGGCATTTATGTTGGTGAATTGGGTATTGGGATGATACATATAGTAGGTTCAATTCACTTTATTATATCAATTGGTCTTTATGTGAAAATGTGATGTATGCATGGATCATTCACATTAGATATAGGTGATGTAATCTTGAACTAGTTTCTATTATACTTGTGTTGTGCATATGAGCTAGTCACTATTATACATATGATGTGTGTATGAGCTAGTCATTGTTGTACTTTTGGTGTGTGTATAATTTAGTCACCCTCTATATAAGTGATGTATTCTCAATCCAATAATCCTAAGTGAAATTAGGATTTTGATTGATATTGATCACATGGGTTTGTATATGTTTGTACACTAATGATTAGTATGGAAACAACACTTGACTAAAATTTGATGTTATCATTATATTGTAGATATTTTAATTTAAATTTCAAAGCTTAATTATTAGTCACGAGTTCAAATAAAGATCTAAGATCTCATATAAGAGGAGAGGATGAACTCTATCTATCATTAGAGTATGAACTATGAAGCCTCTAATTCCCAAAGGGGATATGTAGGTAGGGTCATCATGAATGAACCCTCAAGGTTTAAGTCTAGGTCTAGGGATCACCCTAATATTGGGAGCTTACCATTTTCTAATGTAAGCATTTGAGTGGTGGAATGGATTTTTTAACATAATGATGGATGATTGAGTTGGTATTTGTTGTGAATTGAATAAGAAGATTAGTAGTGATTGAGGGGTAGTTGTTACAAATTATTTTTTGTAACCTAAAATTTATTTTTAGGCATGAAGAAAGTAGTTTTTCAACCACCTAAGATATTTGCTAGAGTTAAAAAAATTCCTTCAAACATGAGGAATTTTCATTATCTGGCTTTTAGAGCGGTACTGGTCCAATTTTATTTATTCTCCCTTGTGAAAAATATGTAAACAATCCATAACCATAATCACATTAAATTTATCATTGTGTAATGTTGATAAAGAGTTTTAATAGTGACAATTATTCTTGAGTATATCTAATTTCAATGCATTTTTTAGGAATTAATAAATAAAATATCTTTTAAAAATACACAACCATATTCAATAGAAATTAGAACTGAACATTGAGTAGACAATGAATATGGTGAAATTAGTGTAACATAGCCAAGAAAACATGAAGCCTACACAAATGTTGAAAAGTGTTAGCATGAAAGTTAAACCAAAACAATTATTAAGTAACTAGTAGTACTCAACGAAGACAACCAAGTATAATGTATGAAGTTAGTCATTAACTTGAACACAAATTAATCAACATGTCAACAAATAAAAATACAAATTACTTCCTACAACATAAAATTATTACAAAATTCTTGAAACCTCTAAAGATAAAAACTCAAAACTCACAAAAGAATAATTAGATCAAGATGGAGTCCCACCATGCATGTCAAATTTATACATGTAAGTTATAATAACATAAATAATATTCAAAGGCAAATTAAAAATCAATCTCTAACATGTACATAAACCTCAGATAGAGCATTGTAGATAAGCTTTGTGTTCATAATGTATGTTTCTTATTTCCACATCATCTAATTAATCAATTAGAATGAGGATTGTCAATGATGAAGGATTGGTCTCAGTTTATAGATTTTCAAAGATGTGGATAAGGATCAATGGATTGGAAAAGGATAAGATGGATATTATCAGTTAATTTCCATGATTCATTATTTTATTTATTTATTTTCTCGATCAACTAATACTTTGATTTTGTATACACCTAAAATATGACCTTACCCAACCACACCTAATTTTATCCTATCCTAAGACATTATTTGAATAAATATTTATTATTTATTTAATTATTCCCATATGTATCATAATTATTTAATTAAATAAATATTTACTATTCATTTAATTATTTTCTCTTCACATGATCTTATTAATTAAACAAACATTTTTTTTATTTAATTAATTCCACTTTATCCTCTATCCTTGTCCATTTAATCCTAGCCCTTCCTCTTGTTCACATGGATCATAATCTAAATCTTTCATCATGTGACAAATATCCCCCTTCACATGTCTAACTCCTTGTCTAGATTTATTGAACCTAGACACCCACCCAAAAGTCAAACTAACTTTTCATCGTATCCACTCATCTCATCTAAACCTCTTAATCCTAGTCATTCCCATAAGTATTTTCATCCTTATCCCAATCCAAACCTAAATCTTATCCCTCATTTTCCACTTGTCACATGACTATATCTTTGATCCAAACCCTAATCCTCCTTCAATATTAGCCATCCATCATCAATCATTCCTAGCCAATGCATTTACCTCTTCAATCTAGAGGCTCTTGTAAGGCCCAACTAATGTTCAATAAACTTAGTGATATTCACACAATTCAGAGGTGGTATCTAACTAAAAAATCCACTGAACCCTTGTAAAGACAATTTAATTATCAACCAAGGCTAACATAAGCTTGTGATGGTTTTGGCACTATATGTGAATCCAGAGACTCTATACTACCTATATCATCCTAGTATAGGTCTTTAAACATGTGGAAAAACATAAACTACATAATAGTAAAAAGAATTGAATTTCGAACTATTGCTACAGGTACTTACAGCTAAACACTGTGACTAGTTCACTGTAAAGAATGAATTCTATAGCTAACTAACACTACTATCTTTGACTCACTCTAGAGGATAATGCATTGAGACAAATAAAGCATGAAATAGAAGACAAGATCTTATTTATGATTTCATTCACATTCACAACATGAAGAATTTGATTAAGACAAATGTAATAATGAAGGTAACTACTATAACAATAGAAATAAATGTGAAAAAATTAAAGTGGGGAACAGTTACCTTGAGTGGCCCTTTCTCAAGTTATTGTATCCATAAGATAAAATCAAATTTAGCTTCTCAAATCAATTAAACATAATGGTAACTGAAAACCTCTTCATTGCATAACACAAGATTTCATGATCCAATAAGAATATTCATAGATGTCTTATTCATAAAAACATAGCTGGAAACAAAAAATCATCCAAGTGTAAATAGGAGAAAACTATCTAAACATATCCAATTGTTATATTTTATACACTTGTTATTTTCCTCAACCATCGAGCCAGATATATAGGTTTGGGGGATTTTTATTGAAACAAGGACTCAAAATAGAAATCTAAATGAAAATCACCACTTCCCTAAGAAATAGAATGTGACAAAGTTTGTATAATTAAAAACATAACTAAAAAGGTAGAATAAGTCGATTAGGACTACAACTTTGCTACAATGATAAAATAAAAATGTGGACTGTGTAAATAGTCACATTGGATTCTTGATCATAGCAGATTTCCTCTCCTTTGGTAGTCTTATTAAATGACATGGTGACTCATAATCATCCTTATAAATAAACATCTCCAATTTTACAATTGTTGTGTTCTTGTTTTGGTTTCTTTGGCTTCTAGATTTAGGAGCATCTCATCATATGGCATCTTCATTATCTTAAATCCTTTTGGTTATGGGTTGCACTCCCTAGTTTGTTGTGGGCTACAATATGCTTTCTCTAGATTCTTGGCTGCAAAGAGTTAGTTCATATAAACATATACATAATACTAATAACCATAATTTAAACATAGATCTACATTGCATTGCATACATATTCACACATTTTAACCATGTAGTTACTAACATACCATAATCATATTTCTATATACTAAAACCAATTTCAAGTTGCATGATAATCATAAAAAGATGGTAAAGTTCAGGAATGTGTATGAAATGAGTATCTAGAAATGTCTAAAAGTATGCACTAAACAACATAAAACTAACAAATAATTGGCCTCATCATTCTCCCTAACTAGACATTTATTTTTCCTCAAGCAAAGCAGTTTAAGTCTAGAGGTTATAGTACAAGGTTATCTCCCTGAGAGCTATAATCACATCTACTCCTTTTAGATGCTTCAAATAAAAACCTTCATAGCATGAAATTCTTTCCCATCTAACATTCTTAGCTTCCTCCCATTCTACATTCTTTTCTCTAGTTTGATGTTGCACTAGGTAGAGAAGCATAGGTGGTTGGAAGGTAAGAGGTACCCATGCAAGTCCCTTATCTCTAGAAATATATATACTTGTGAAGCCTTTCAAGCATGTTTATGAATTTATATAAAGAGTGGGTTCCTTTTTCTACAATTTAGGGGTCAAACTTTCCCATATTTCTTCTACAAAATGAAAATAATGATGGATAAGACCTACAGCTAGCTTTTGCATCTTGACATAATCATTTTATCTCAAATTTATGATTTTCCTTCCTACACCCTTATACTCCATAAGTTTTGTCCATTCTTCTATTATTGCACTGGGGTTCTTGGATTCTTTTCTAACCTGGAGAGAAATTGATTTCTCTTTTTCAACATAGTCCTGCATTATTTCACCCCTGTGTTTCTCATTTCTGAAGTAGTAAGCTAATTCCCTAATCTGCAAATCACCCACAAATATCAATGGGTTCCATTCTATATTATCTGGCATAGAATAGTTGTGTAAATAAAATTCACATAATTGATCTTGCATATCAGGTGTAGCATCAGTAAAAATATGTAAAAAGTCAAATTTCTTGCTCATGAAAATTGGAAAGTTACTAATCAATTGATTGAATTGGAAACTCAAGAATTTCTTCTATAAAAAAAAGCATAAACTCTAGTAGGAGATCTACATTTGATGATTTGAGAAGCCTTGTCTGCTATCTCCTCAACTTTAATTGTCATCTTTCAATTCAATTTCCTTTTTTTCCAATACTTTGTTGTGGTATGAAATCATCCTTTCTTTTTCCTTCTCCCACTCTTATCTTTGCTGGGAGAATTCTTGAGTTATTTTCCATAATCGATATCATTGAGACATTGTAGTGTGATAAGTTGGAATTTTAATGAAAGGGTGTCTTCTACTTTTAGCTACAATTTATGTATTTCATTCCTTCAGTATGGAAAGCTATGCAAGTTTAGTTAGAACCATGCCCATATGTGTGAAGCTTCTCTTCCAACTCCTTAATTTTAAGTCTCTTTCTTTATCTCTCTATTCATAAGACATTACCAATTCCTCTAATTGTTTGATTATGTCCAATACTTCCTACAACTCTTTCTTGACATTCCTATCTTCTATATAAAAAAATTCATCTATCTCTAAAAACTAATCATCATCACCCATAGTATAATCACAACCCTCACTATTAGGGCTTTGAGGGGTTCTCTTCCTTATCTTTTTATTTACAAAAGCATCCTTTGAATCAGATTCAAAGGTTCTTGAGATATACTATTTCCTTTTAACTGGTATATGAACATTCCCAGAAACATTTCCCTTCAATTTTGAATTTATGTCCACTATCACAATATTTTCCTTTTCTTTCTTCTTGATTGAACCCATCATAACATCCTTCTTTTTCAAGTGGTGTGAATTCCTTGGCTGGGTGGGTTTATTATTCTACACTTTTGTGGGTGTAGAGGAAGATCCACCTTTCCTCTTTCTAGTTTTTGGTGTTTTGGAAGAAGTGGCGGTTTCTTGGATATCCTTTGTTGTGGGTTGATCAGACGTTGTGGATGATGAATTTTGTAGACTCTTCTCCTCTAGCTCTCCTCTGTTGCAGGTAGGTGCAGCAACAGGTGAGCCAGAGGGAATTTCCCTCACTGATGTAGTAGGTGATTCCAATTTTTTTGGGATGGTTCTTCAAGAATGTTACTGACATGATTAAAAATTAAGAAGCTTTCCCATAAACATGTGGATGTTGAACCCTTGAACTTATTTTTACCAATAGGGTGACTAAGCAATAATGTGATAGTGATGCATTATTTCTCTTCCTTTTATATTCAGAACCCATTCATTTCAATAGGTTATAAATAAAATTGGGAATATTAACCCTCCTATTATGATAAATATGGATCAAAAGCTTGAAACAAATGGTATATAATAGAGAGTTCCTACCATCACATGTAAGATACTTAAAAACATATATAGCAATAGAATCCTAAATCCATGGCCATGATAACCTTTTAGTACCTTGTGATGATGAGTCAAGATTCTCTCCATGTTCTCTGAATTCATCTTTGGCAGCTGCAATATTTGACCTAACTGGGAATTCATCTCTTTCTCTTTGAGAGATAGAAACTTCTATAATTTTAGCTTTCGAAGCATCAACCCTTAACCTTCAAATAGTGGCTTCATCATTTTGAAGTGTTTCTACAAATTATTGTGTCATGTCTTCGTTATGTTCTTTCAACTTCAAGAAGTAATCCAACCATCTTGCTTGTTTGAAAATAGGTAAAACCAACCTATCTTCCAATAATTGTTGATGTGTAGATGGTTCTTTGTGAACTATATCTCCACCCATGATGGCAAACTGCTCTATTTTTTCTCAAATTTTCTTCTCACAACTTCAACCACACCAATCCTTTATGTTCGTATACTTGTGTTCTTTAAATTCAACTGCTTATTTCCCTCTAAGCTTGAATTATGGCTTGGAAATGGGAAAAAATAGATGACAAAGGGTTTCAAAAAGGTTTTTGGTGGCTTGAAACTCAAGAAATTTTTGAAAACCAATAAAATGTACTCTCAACTTAAGCTATTAAGTAACCTCACTTAATCATACTTTTGGAGGATGGGGTGTTATTACATGTAGTGGAAATATGATAATGAATATGAAGCATGCAAAATGAAATATGTAAACACGTCGAAAAAAAATTATAATCCATGATAATTATGGAAAGTAGTTTGTGTACTTGTTAAAGTGGAGTGAACTAAACTTAGCTAGTGTGAAGCTGATTAGGAGTGTCTCCAATGAGATTATAATTTGGCCATTTCTAAACTTAAATTGCTGATATTTGAAATGACAGCTTGGTGTGATGTAATTGAAAGGTTGTGGAATGTACACGTAATGGGATATGAGATGATATGTTTAATGCATGGAAATTGATGAATGTGACATGGGATATGATGGGTGAAGCTACATGTAATGAAATGATAGCTATATGGCTACATGTATGGAAAAATGAAGTGTATGTGGACGACATACAATTAATTCAGTTGAAATTTTTAAAATTTCAAATAAGAAAGTGCTATGGGTTCCTACATCAATAGGTCCCTTTCTGAATTGTGTCACATTTTAATTGATGAAGCTAAAGGTCCATACTGCATCATGGACTGCACTTGAAAATGATTATTGAATTTTTTCACTTGTGTTGTGTGTGCATGTGAAGTGTGATAGGAAATTATACCCGGTTGACCTTAGTAGGTGAGTTGTATATCTCATTTGTTGATTCAACTAGAGAGCTTGTAGTATCTACTGCTAAATATTTGTTGTTTGTTATAATATCTTTATCAATATTATTGTCTAGTTCAATTTCTTTGTCATGATCACTATCTGGTACAATGTCTTTATCAGAAGCACTACCTAGTCAATATTTTTTTACTAAGGAAAGAATAAATTCATCCTTATGTATTGGCTTCTTGTAGATTTTAAATCTATGGCCATTAACCAATAGTGAAATTTTGACTACACCAATTGTCTGCAACTGTACTGCTGATCCATTTGGGAATACTTGTTGTATCTCATAGGGACCTAACCATCTTTTATGTAACTTCCATTTATAGTCTTTGTACCTTGAATCATATAGCAAATCCCAATCACCCACACTGAACTCCTTTGGTTTGATGAACTAATCATGCCATTTGAAGCTCTATTTTTGAACAATCTTAGTGTGGTGCATATCTTCCATCCTTATTTCATCTAATCCATTCAAATTGTATAATCTCTTTTTTTGTTGTTGTTGTAAAGTCCATATCTAGGTCATTTTTTTCCTTAGTGTCTTGTATTCAAATTCAATAGGAAGTATTGATGTTTTTCCATACACCAACTCATATGGTGTAAAACCTATTATATTCATCCAAGTTGTCCTATAGGCCCATACTACCTCAGGAAAACTGGTTGCCCAATATTTCTTATGAATCTACATTGTTTTGGTCAGGATGTTTTCAATATCCCTATTGGTTACTTCCACTTTTCCATTGGTTTGAGGGTGGTAGGGTGTTGAATTCCTATGCCTTATTTCATATTTATTTCATATTTGTGGACCAATTTAGTAATCAACTCTAATGTGAACTAGGGACCCTGATCTGTTACTATTTCTCTTGGCACTCCATACCTTGTAAATATTTTTCATATAGGAATTTGGCCACATTTCCATCTCTGGAAAATTGCAATTCTTTAACTTCAACCCACTTTGTTAGATAATCTATACAAACTAAGATATACTCCTTGTTATTTGATGTTGGTGATATTGGGTCAATGGAGTCTAGCCCCCATTTATCAAATGGTGCTAGTTCCAACTGTGGTTGCAAAGGCATCTTATCTATTTTAGTTGGATTTCCCATCCTCTAACACCTCTCACAGCCCTTTGTGTACTTTACTGCATCTTTATGAAGAGTAGGCCAGTAATAGCCAGTGGTGAGTATCTTGAGTGTAGTCCTTTGTGCTACAAAGTTTCCCCCATAGGTTTCATCATGGTAGGATTTGAGGATGTCATAGACCTCATCCTCTCTTATGCATCTCCTCATAATATTATCTATACCTATGTAAAATAAATAACCATCTACATAGGAGTAGGGAAAAGTTTTGTGTACCAATTGCCTTTTTCTCTAGTGGAGAAATGAGGTGGTATCTATCCTGCTACTAAATAATTGGCAATATCAACAAACCAAGGTGTGTGCAAAATTAGAGCAAGTAAATGCTCATATAGGAAAGAATCATCAACAACATCTTCTGCTAACTGATTTGGTAATCTAGACAGAAAATTTTCCACCACATTTGCTTTTCCAAGCTTATCCACTATGGTGATGTAAAATTCCTATAATAATAACAACCATCTGACAAGTCTACCACCAACCATAGGTTTATTCATTAAATATATTATTCCAGTGTGATTAGTGTGGATAAATATTGGATATCTTGTGATGCAATACCTAAACTTGTTAATTTCATAGACAACTTCTAACATCTCTTTTTCTATGACTGTGTAGTTGAGTTCTTCCCCTTGTAAGTTCTTGCTAATGTAGCATATGGCATACTCCTTATTACCTTCCTTTTTTCCAAGTACTTCTCCTATAGAAAATTTAGAATCATTTGTGTGTATGTGGAAAGGCAAAGTCATGTTTGTTCCTCTCAAGATAGGTGCTTTGGTAAATGTTGTCTTGAGTTCTTCAAAAGAGTGTTGGAATTTTGTGGTCCACTCAAAATCTATAGCCTTTGTGAGTAAAATAAATAAAGGGGCTGCAATTTTACTAAAGTCTTGGATAAATATTCTATAGTAGCTAGCATGTCCTAGAAAAATTCTAACATCTCTTTATTTTCATGGCACGGGGAGTGTGGAGATTATCTCAATTCTATTTGGATCCAGTTGAATCCCTTCACTTGATATAAAATATCCTAGCACAATCACTTGGTTCACCATCATGAAATATTTCTCATGGCTTAGGGATAGATTATGTTCTTGAAACCTCTTTAAGACCACCTCTAGGTTTTTAAGTGCTTCTTCATATGTTTCCTCATATTTTATGAAATCATCCATATAGATTTCCATGGATTTATGTGCAAAATTGAAGAATATACTCAACACTGCCCTTTGGAAAGTGGCTAAAGTATTGCATAGTCCAAAGCAAAGAATAGAATAGACATATGTACCCCAAAGGCATGTGAAGGTTGTTTTATCCTAGTCCTCTAGAGCTATTCTAATATGGCTATAGCCACTGAATCCATCTAGAAATGAGAAGTATTTTCTATCTACTAGGGAATCAAGCACTTGATCGATGAATGGTAGTGGAAAGTGGTCTTTTCTAGTGGATAAATTTAATTCTCTATGATCCAAACATACTCTCCATATCCTTTCTTTAATTGGGATAATAACTATATGTGATACCCATTGAGTGTCAAAAATGGGGTAAATGAAACTTGCATCAAGTAATTTTTGTAATTCAATTTTGATTGTCTCTTAGTGTAGGGTTCATCCTCCTTCAGGGTTTCTTGATTGGTTTGAAACCATCATTAATGTATATCATACACATGAAAATATTTGGATCAATCCCCTTCATGTCATGGTAATACCATGCAAAGGTTGTTGTGTGTGCCTTCACCAGAGTGGTTAGGGAAGTTTGTTGTTCAGCACTTAATTCACTCCAAACATTTAATATTTTACCTGGCATGATTTCAAATGTCTTGGATGTTGTTTGTATAGATGAAAGGTAAATTCCTAATATGTCTAGGACACATTGTTGTGGTAGAAAAGAATGAAATTTTTTTGACATTGACTTTAATGAATTGGTAGGTATAAAATTCTGCAGAGGATCCTACAAACATGACGGGAAGTCATGTTGTTGTGAGTCCCTATCGTGGTTATTTTGTATAATGTTTTCTATTAAATCATTCACATCTTGATTGCTCAACAAGGGGTTGCATTCAATATTCATGAGATTCTACAAATAATACCGGTCTTCCTCATCTAGGGTAGGCCAAATAGTCTGCTCTAAATTTGTGTGAGATTGGGCTAGTGGATAATGGACCAACTTCTTGGTCACATTTCCATTTGAGATAATCATGTTTCCAAACCTACAACCTATAAATGCATCAATTGTTGCTAACCATGGTCTTTCTAGAATAAGGGGATAGTCTACAAGGTTAACCTTTGGCTACAATACAATGAAATCTACAAGGTACTCCCATGAATTTAATGTTATGACCAAGTCCTCAATGATGCCCTCAAGTTTCATTGTCGATCTATCTACCAACATTAGAACAGTGGGTGTAGGTATGAGGTGTATTAACTATGATAGCTATATTTTTTCCTTAGTCATCACATTAATGGTTTCCCCCAAGTCAATCAAGGTATTTTTTATGAAAGTGCCATTTATCTTAACATCTACCAGTGGACTTCTAAGATCTACATGCTTTGGGACAATTATGTTTCCCAACATAATGCTAGCATGTTTCCCTCAAACATGTATAGTCTGAGGGTCTTTTCTCTTTCTTCTTGGATTTTTAGGACAAAAATCTCTCACTGTTTTAGTCTCAATTAGAATGTCCTTTATGACTTGGATGAGGGGTATCTTTATACACACGTCCTTAAGCTACCCCAAAAGGTTAGTTTCATCTCGGGTTTGATGTCTTTGAACAAATAATCATTCAGGGAATGGAGGCTCTGGACTTGAATTAGTTTGGTTGACCTAATTTGACTCAGGCCCTAAAGGTGGGTTTTCCAAGGTCTCTACTAAGGTTTCCTCATCTACCAACTCAGTGATTTGAGGGGATGAAGGCCCAGCCAATGTTTTCCTTGATCTAAGGTAGACATCACTCACCTCTACCTCATAATTAGGATATTCAATAGCCTTGTTAGTGTAGGCTTGTTGAACAGAATTGTTATTTGGGTAAGGTGCAAGTTGGGTTGGCAGTTGAGGCACTCTAGGTGGTTGAGATGATAAATTTATTGGATTGGGCATGATGGCTTGTTTTTTTGGTTGCAAAGGTTGTTCTGGCTACTAATAATTCATATTTTGGCTTTTCCATTGCTAGCCTTTTTTCCATTGAGGTTGTTATTGGGGGTTGTAGTTGGATCCTTGAATTTTTTGTTGCGGTCACATAGTTTGTTGTTGTTGGTTCTATTGTGGTTGAGGATATTTCTATTATTTTTGTGTGTTTTCCCAAGGTTGAGGGTTCCAACTAGACAAATTTTGATTGCTAACTAGAAATGGTGTATTAAAATTCAAAGGAGCTTGAGGCATACCTTGTCTTGGTTGCCATGGCCTCCTTTGTGAAATGTAGAATTATTGTAAATCTTCACCCTCTAATGCTTGAAAGTTTGGTTTTCCTGGTCTAGAAATAATTTCTACTCTTTTGTACTTGTAATTAGCTTTCCTTTGTCTGTAGTTAGGGTAGTATTCAGTAAGGATTACCTCTGCCTCTTGTTGTTTCTTTAGAGTGTCCAATCACTACAAGAAATCCTTGTGATTAGCTCCCTTTTTTGCTCTATTTTTTGCTTCCACCCACTATTTTAATGTATTTTTCTCCATTTTTTTGAAAATGTCAGCACTATTTATCGGGATGGTGCTATTTTTGGAATATTTTGTGCTAATCAGAACAAGTAGGCCCTAATTTAGGCACAAATCAGTGCCTAAATTAGCACCTAAATTAGCACCCAATTTAGTACTTGGATTAGCACTTACATTAGCACCTAATTTAATGCCTAATTTAGCACCTACTTTAGAGCCTGGTTTAGCACTTAATTGAGCACCTAATTGTTTTGATCTAGTAGGGATTAAGGGTTAAGGAATTAGGGGTGTTAGAACAAAAAATCATTCCCTAATATTCACTGGCCTTCAATTGCTTTCCTACATTTCACTTGCATCAAAATATCCCTCAACCCTAATCGCTCAACCCTCAACCTTAAACCCTAAACCCTCAACCCCTATACCCTCTACCCTATACATTGGACCCTCAACCCTAATCCTTCAACCATATACCCTCAAACCTATACCCTAAATGCTCTACCTTGAGCCCTTAACCATCAACCCCAAACCCTAAACCATTAAACATTCTACCCTCTACCCTCAACCCAATACCCTAAACCATCAACCCTATAGGTCCTCAACTCTATACCCTCAATTCTCAACCCTCTACCCTATAGATTGGATCCTCAAACCCTCATATATCTTTGTCCCTCCCTCCTCTTATCTTCTTCTCTCTATCTCACTTCTCCCTCCATCTCTCACTCCATCCATCCCTCCCTCTCTACCCTAATCCCTAGTCAACCCTAAATCATCAGCCCTTAAACCCTTAAACACTCAACCCTCAACCCTCAACCCTCAACTCTTAAACCCTGGTAAACCCTTAAACCGGACTCTACCCTCTACCCTCAACCCTCATTAACCCTTAAACCCAAGTAAACTCTCTACCCTAATCCCTCAACCCACAACCCTTAATATATCCCTCAACATCCCTTAAACCCTCAACCCTAGTCACCCTCTATCCTCAAACCTCAACCCTTAATTAACCCTAATCCCTCAACCCTCCCCTATACACTGGACCCTCAACCCTATACCCTCAACCTCAAAACCATCAACCCTTAAACGCAAAACCCTTAAAACCTCTACCCTCTACCCTCTACGTCCCTATACATTAAACCCTCAACCCTCAATTCTCAACCCTTAATCCCTCAACACTCAACCCTTAAACCCTAAACCCTCAACCACTATACCCTCTACCCTATACATTGGAACCTCAACCTAATCCTTCAACCATATACCCTCAAACCTATATCCTAATCCTTCAACGTAATATTTTCATTATATTTAACATGAAATGAAACAATTTGTGTGAAAAGATCCATACTATCACTAGCATTCCATTTGTATATACCAATTTTATTCCTCCAAATAATCATAAACAAAGCAAATTTTTCCTTTATCGTAGTACTACAACATCAAAATAAAGGCAATGTGGGATGGCGGCTTCTAAGTTAAGAAATAAACCTTTACCGCCATACCGCCAAGAGATTATATAGCTTGTGCAGTAAAGTGGTACTCACCGCCACCTTATGGGGAGAATTATAAGGCAATGCAGTAATGTGGTACCTACCGCAATCCCACATAAGGTGATTCAAAGGAGTGTGGTAAGGTGGTAAACAACAAGAAGATAACGCATACACCTCTATACCACCGGGAGGGTGAGCAACATATGTGGTAGAGCATTATACACTGCAACCCCATAGAAAGAAGTCTTGAGCAAGGTGGTAGAGCGGTAAGGATTGGAAGAAAAGTGGACACCACAGTACCATGCGAGGTGGATAATATGGCTCAATAGAGAGGTATACACCACAACCCTACAATAAGAGGTCTTAAGCAAGGCGATAGTGTGGAAAACAGTAGAAGGGAAGGGAAAAACACCGCTATACTACAGCGGGTATAATAAGAGACGGTGGTAGTACGATAATCATGGCATCATTACAATTTACAACAATAAATGCAAAACATGAAACCAACAGTGTAAAAGTTAAATGCAAAGATTTGAGCTTGCTATGGAATTATTTTACGAAGAGTTGGCATTAAAACTGATATGACTGAATATCGTGCCATCCAAATACAAGTGAGTTTTCCCAATATCGCACTTAATTGCAATAAAATTGTGGCATCATTACAATTTACAGCAATAAATTTAGAGACACGAATCCAATGGTGTAAAAGTTAAATGCAAATATTTGAGCTTGCTATGGAATTATTTTATGAAGAGTTGGCATTAAAATTGATATGACTGAATACCGTGCCATCCAAATACAAGTGAGTTTTCCCAATATCGCACTTAATTGTAGTACACTAGCGTGGAAGGAGCTAAGGATATGAGAAGAAGTCCTACAAGCATCAAATACCCAGGTAAGTCCACAAAAACTCTTTGAAAGAGCTCTGTTAATATAAAATTATTTCAACGTTTTGTCATCTAAAGCCATGGTAGAGAAAATTGGAACATGCCTCCTAAAAGAAAACAATTAGAAGTAAAAGAAATTAGGCCTAAAATTAAAGATGAAGAACCTAAAGTAAAGAAGAGACCACTCCATCAGTCCATATTAGATATACTTTTAGGGTCTACTAAAGAGGGTAATAAGAAGTTTTTCATAGACACCGCACAAAGTTGTAAGGATTCCCAAATTCCCAAATTTGGATGGGACCTATTTTGGTATTTTTACAGTCAAATAAATAAGAAGATTCCACTATCAAACCCTTGGATGTTGTATTTAGCAAGGTTGATTTTCCCAAATGTGTTTTTTGATGTAGAATTTATTAGACTGCTAACCAAACACTATCACTTAGCTACCAAAAAGTAAGGTTTCCAAACGGCATAGTATTGGTAGAAGTAACTAGAAATACGATCATTTAGTGTTTTGACTTAAACAAGCAGGCTCTGACCAAGATAAACCTACAGAAAAGTGAGGAGGATTATGCTAGGTTAACAATGACTTATAGAAGTCATGAGCTACCCATATATATGAAAAGAGGCATTGGTAACAGAACAATCCCCATCTCTACTACCACTACTGAACCATTTACTGTGACATATTTTTAGTATGACTTTGTGAATACATATTTATCTCTTTTCCAAGTGTTGGGGATCAATGATCAAGATAAAATTCCAATAGGCCTGATGATGATGGCCATGAGAATTCAAAACCCTAAAGCAAATATTGAATATGACTTTTCTTCATACCTTGAGAAGGCGTTATATGATGAATTCTCCCAATTTATAGAGGATAGAGCACCGATTACATTCAGACACTATTCCCTACTGTGTCATCTAATATTGTACCAAAATAGGGACCATTGAACTAAAAGAATGGATTTGGCTAGAGTAGATGACCAGGGGAATCCCACACCTATCCATAAATGGTGCTATATTTGGGATAGTTGATGCAAGAATTCAAGATTTGTTGTATTCTACAAAGACTTTGTATGGAAAATCCTTGGAGTTCTTGGGTATGCAATACCAAGATTGTCAACCAAAATGTTGCAACTATTGAGACCTTTGGCTTTAAGACCAGAGCAGGGTCATACACATAATTTTGGAGATTGGTTCTTCCTCTCGAAAGTTACAATAATAAGATTTTATGGATGCCATGTTGCTCCACACATACTGCCAAAATTTGTGCCCCTCAGATTAGCATTTCTTGAATTTATGTGGCAAATGATGTGGATGGAGAAAGATGTAATGCACAAGCAGAAGAAAGGCACTTTCTTGCCAAACTAAACCAAGTGTGAAGCTTGGACTATAGGCTCAAACACACTAGAGGAGTTACAGTATTATTTGAAGATAAGATATGCATTGAATTCTGGAAAAGGAAGAGCCTTTGACCCTGAAAATCACATGAACAACATAAGGCACAATATTCTTACCAAAATGATAGTGGAAAACCAAGTGGACTATGAAGAATATGTCATAAGGAACTGCATTACTTATAATGATGTATTTAGTAGAAGGGAAAAATGGGAATATATGAAGAAGCTTGAAGAAAGGACGAAGCGAAGGTCTAAGGATTTCCGAGGATACTTTGTTGAGGAAAAGGACCCCATAAAGAGGATAGATTTGATAATGGAGAAATTTCAAGACTTGTATAATAAGAAGGAAGCATATCTCCAAGAACATGATAGTGGTGCAACTATAGAGCATATCCTAGGTGAAACCTTTGAACCTCCCATGGAGTAGCTACCTCCCAAAAGATAGAAGATAGAAAGAATTGAACAATTAGTACCTTATGAGGAGAGTGAAGAGGTGGGTGATATTGAGGAAGTGGCTACAGTACTGTAGTCATTGAAAGGTGATATTGAGGTTGATCAGACCATCCTTGAGACTAGTGCCCATAAACATGAGGAAAGGATGGGTGATGTAGAAAAAACAAGTATAGAGGTATATCAAGATGAAAGGGAAATTACAGCCAAGAGATTCATAGAAGATGATAAATTCATTAAGACTCTTGAGTTTAGGGATTTATAGACTAAGATGAAGATAAAAGAATTTAAAGAGAGGATGGAATCAGCTGAAGCAGGAATTGAAGAATCAGAGAAAAATTAAATGGTAGCATAGACTTTCCAGGAATTAAGAGTTGATGACATTGACATTTTCCCCCAAAAGGCTAGAGAAATGGTCTTGAAGAGCAATATTCTCATTTTCCCTGGCTTGGAATTAAAGAAAATGTTTTTTCTTGATCAAGTGCGAGCTTGGGAAGATCCAATGCTAGTTGTATAATTTGACTTCGATGAAGGAGTGAGTGGTATTGAAACCCTAGCCATATGGATCAAACAGAAAAATACATAGAAGCCGAAATTATTAGATGTAATTCAACGGATGAAATGGGCAGCAATGCTAAGGACAATACAAGATACCACTCCTTTGGAGTTAGACACAATGGCCATGCATTCAGCCATGTTCACTCAAGCAAATGTTAATGGATTAGAATACAGATTGAAGGAGTATGAAAAGGAACAAAGGTTCCTAAATGATGAAGTTAATAATCTATTCATGGAGAATGTCAAATTGAAAGAAAAATTAAGAGGAGTAGGACCCTAAAAAAGAAATGAGATGGTGTTATATAGGCCTCCTATTGCTCCAATGGATATTGTGAAAAAAAATTATGTAGAACAGGTAAAAACTCTAGAGAAGGAAGTGGATGATGTAAAGAAGGCCAACAATCAAACCCAAGATGAAGTGAAAAGGTGAATTTGTGAAGTTATGGAAAAGATTCTTGAGCATAGGATAAAATCAGTTATGGATAAATTGGAGAATGTGCATGATATTTATAAAACGCTTCAGTAGGAAATGGATCAAATAAAGACACATATGCTTGTATTAGATCCTTTGTTCAAAAGGTGGTAGCCTATTCACCACAGTTTGGCTAAATTATGAAAATTTCTATAAAGAAGTCTTGATGCTCCCACAACATTAAAGCCAACTGAACAAACTGTGAAGATGATTATTGATGAATTTTAGTATATACAAGGGGAAGATAAAAATATTATAACACGAATGGATTTATTCCATACCTTGAAACAATGGCATATACCTAAAATCGTGAGAGATGGTGATCAGTTGAAGGAATTGGATAAGTGGAAGAAAGAATTCAGTCAGGTTATTCATAAGTGTGTAACTCATATACAGGAGGATGATGATACCAGTCTTCATAGGCTAAATCAGATCATGGATGGGTTGATCATTCTTGGTGTGGGATACCTAAATTTTTTCAATGATACAAAGGAATTACTAGATAGTTGATGGAAAAATCATCTTGTAAACATGCCAAAGATCCAGGAATATAAGTGGCCATCATATTTTATGGTGTATCAGTGGGAGGAAAAGTATTTGTTTTTGGAAAAATAGGACACTGAGGTGAGAGAATTTGGACATTCATCATGGAGAGGAAGAATTTTCCATATCAATGATCACGGGTCTTCTACATTGAATAATGGAACCATATGTCAAAATTTCTTAAGTCTTGTTATTTCCTTAATTATGCTAATTAAATAGTTGTTTTTAGAAGAATAGGACACTAAGGTGAGAGCATTTGGATGTTCATCATGGAGAGGAATACTTTTCTAGATCAATGATCATGAGTCTTCTACGTTGAATAATGGAACCATATGTCAAAATTTCTTAAGTCTTGTTATTTCCTTAATTATTCTAATTAGATAATTGTTAGTAAAAGAAGTAGTTATGAAAGGTCGTCTCTTTTTGTAAAAGGCCTATAGCTTGTTGCTTCCTATATAAATAGGAAACCAAGGCCTAGTTTTAAATAATCATCATCATTTGAAGACTTCTATTATTAATTTATATCAATTGAAGCAATATAATGGAGAACATCTTATTATCAAAGATTCTCCATGATTGTGTTATCATTTTGTATTTTTCTTATGTTTTCCATACTTATTTCTTCTTATATTTGAATGAATATCAGTTATTGAGCCTCAATATTGTGCTTATGTGAATGAATATGCTGATACAGTAAAGCATTTACTGTGGATGTTGGTAGATCTGCTAATTTTTTTGAAAATTTGAGCTTAGTTTGCCTTGTTACATGTTCAAAATTATGTTCAACATAAAAATGGAAACCATTTAAAAATAATAAAGTTAAAAAAGTTACCTATTTAAATAATTGTGAGTTACGCGCATTAATATTTTATTAACTTTTGTGTCTTCGCGAACATATGTTGATACAAAATGAATGGAAGAAGCATCCAAGTAATCCTAATTTTTTCTACCAACAATTCATACCAAAGATTGAATAATTTAAGGATATTGCAATAGGTAATTTGTATCGACACAAATAATATTACTGAAGCATTTCAATGTTTAGGCCATAAGAATCATCATTTTTTAAACATGGATTGCAAATAATTCTGAAAATTTAGAAGTCTTGGTCATTAACATTATTGTCTGCTACAATGTCATCCAATGTATCATTGCCAATGTTCATATATTCTTTCAAGTATTTAATATTAGCATCATCCTCATCTTGACCTACATCATCTTCATCATCATTGAAATTTGACTGTAGACCATCTATATTGTTACCAGATGTATTTGGATTATCATATTCTATACCATCCATATTGTTGTCTTCCATAACATCATCTAAATCTGGATTGTTGTCTTCTCTTGTGCTTGAACATAACCATCTTCAATATCATCATGGATGTCAATTTATTCGATGTTCTCTAATCCATCTCTCATTTTTTTGACCATCATTATTTTTCTCAATATCCACTAATGCATTGTCAAATACATGCCTTAATCTTGGATCATAATGTATGACAAATATCCATTTCAGGTCCAAAATATCTTCATAGAAAAATACCTGCACATGAACAACATACATATATTAGATGTATGTTATAACAATTTTATTGATTAATAAACACATGTATATATTTTCAATAAGCTATGAATTAATAGATTAATGATCACTATCGCTTCTTGTTTGAGTTAAAGAAATACCTTCTCACAGTGAATTAGTACAACATAAGGCTCCTTATCCTCCAGTAGGAAGCATGAGGAATCTATAGAAAACAACCCACTATGGATATCATGTCTTTGTGTCCTCTCAAATGCTTCATACCATCTACACTTAAAAATACAACATTAAAAGAGCGGTAATCCGACTCAATAATTTATTGTATTTTCCCAACATAATGTAGATTCCCTTCAATTATATTCTGATCTTTTGAGCTTGATCAACTGGATTGCTTGAAGTCAACCATGATTCCACAATCGAAGGATCATCTCTTTACATCTACACTTTCTACACAATAATTTTGACCATATGCCCACATTGTTGGATATTTCCTCACCTGTGAAAGACCGTTTATTTTAGTGAAAACAAATATAATGACGAATATTAAAATAGTTAATAGTGCCAAAAATTTAAGGAAACAACATCTTATAAAATTCCAAATGTACCTTTCTTTCACATCCTCTAGACATGTTGATTTCGTCTTCTATTATGTTTGAATCTATACCAGCATCTTCTATTTGATTTTGAATTTCTTTAGTAACCCATTCTAGTGTGCAATATTTTCCCCATTCCCCAAGCAGATTAGTGGGAAGCGGAGTATTCCTTGGGTTTTGATGGAACCCCTGAATTATTTGTTCCACTTCCAATTTTTTAATCAATTTAGGGTGTTGTAGGTTTTTTTGTTTCCCGATGATGTATATAGGGTTTTAGGTCTTTACTTCGGTCTTATTTGAAAAACCCTTGGAGTCTATATTCTTGTCGTTTGTTTTATTTCTCGGTTGACTCCTTCTACCAGTCATTTTTCTTTTAAGTCATGACTTTCGACATTGAAACCCATTCAGTAACCAACCCTCTAGTCTTGTTTTACTAGTTTATCTAGTTGAAATATTATTTTAAAGTTATCCTAAGTCAGGCTGAGTATTTTCCAAAAAATCATTAGATCCTTTGTATTTTTACCATGGCCTCATCACCCAAGTTAGGTCCCTCCTAGGGTTAACATTTTTTTGACATGTGCAGATGTGTGGACCTTTGTGTGGTATTCAATCGATGTAGAAGGATCTGATCTATTTCCCGCCTACCTGCTCCATTTTGTCTCTTATTCTCTCGTTCATTTAGGCTCACAGGTGAAGGACATGTGTCCTTGATAATTGGTGGGTCAGATATTATTTTCTAGTCATGCAACTGGTCATTTAAAAGGATCAACGGTGAGAAATGAATGAGGTGGTTGATTTTGGACCATTCCCTGCACACCCATTTGTTTTTGTTGGTTATTAAAATAACCACACGCTCTAGCGGGAAATTGCCACTTGTCTTCACTGCGATGGGTCAGGAGATTAGTATTGCTGAATTTTAATGAATTGACGGTCGATTTTTGGGCAACATGGATCAAATCTGGATCACTCCCAGCCATCTCGTGTGGGCCCCATCCTTCCTTCCAATTTCCCAATGGGGAATCAGGTATCTATCAGGTTGAACAACCCTGAGGACGTGGGAGGTAACATGTGTGCATATATTACATGTGTCTAATGATCTTTTAATCTGAGTCATTGATACTATGTGAAGAATAAACTTGGTGCTAGTTAAGGAATGTGTATGATGAGGTAGTGAGATCTATTATTTGTCGCTTCCCGTCTCCTGTTGATGAAAGTTGCACATGAGCTATGTCTCATAGGGGTAAGGGAAAAGGGACACATGGATCATGGATGAAAAGACAAATAAATGATGGAGCCCTCATCTTACAAACAATTTCTTCCATGTTTCCTCCTGTCATTTGGTAAATATTGCGACTATGCATAGTTGGATCTTTCGTAATAAGTTTATCAAATTTTGATCGTGGATAAAAAAACTTTCTAAAAAAATCAATGGTTGGTATTCAAAACTTAGTTGATGGCAAGCAAGCCATTCTGGTTCGCATGAGTGAGCCTTAACAACTAAAAGGACATTGAGCTATCGAAGTAAGGAATTGCATGATTATTAATATTTATCTTAATAGCGTAATTCCATATTATGAGTACACTTAATACACTCAAGGAGCTCATGTTGTGGTTGCTCAACATTTTCTCATGTTGGAACCAGGGTTGTCAACCTATGAGAAAATAGTAACTCAATTTTTTCTTTTCTTCTGGCATTATTGATAAGTTGTCTTCTCAGGCTTCCGTCTATTAGGGTGTTTCTCTTAGTTCACCTCTAAAAGTTTTGGCATTCATAAAAATGGGATTTTTTAATTTTGCATTTGTATAATTCATGCAAAACCCTCACAAAATTCGTAAGCCTTGTTTTGTTAAACCAAAAAACCTTGCCTTGTTGTACTTCTTGCATTATGGCCCCTAAAGTAAAAACATCTTTGTCTAAAGGGGAGGCTTCCATTCCCAAAAGACCTCTAAATAAAGACCTTATGGATCAATTACCACCCTCCACTATTGACAAACCTAAAGGTCAGTTGATTCCCAAAGGACCTCAAATAGCAGAGGGTCTATTCGATAGAAGAGGTTCTATCAAAGATGCTAAATTACCCTGTACTGGATAGGAATTGTTCTATGGTTGGTTTAAGAAAATAAATATGGGTGTCCTAGTAGGAAACCCTTGGAACTATGATTTGGGGAAGTTAATTGTGCCAAATTTTTATATGGATGCTGACTTGTTGAAGGCAATAGCTGCTAACTATGACCTAGTCACAAGGACTGTTAGAACTTATGATGGAAAAGAAATGGTTAAGATCACTAAGGAGGAATTGGGTCTTTTTTTCAAGCTTACTAAATGGAATGATGAAATGCATAAGATTGATGAAGATGCTCTTAGGCAATAGTATGAAAAGACTAATATTTCATTCAAACTCCATATCTTGCCAAGATTTCTAGCATAAATTGTAGAATGAAAGATTGTGATAGGATCACATGACAAGGAACACTTCCCTGTTAACTATTTTGATCCTTATTTCAAAAGGACTTTCTATTCCATTTGCTAAATAATTGGTTATGATCTTGTCTTTGGAATGCCAATGGCATGGATGTATATGGTTTCCCATATCCAGCACCCCCAATATTGTGCAGTATATGATTATGCAAGATTTCTTTTTGAAAGACTGCATGAGGGATTAGTGAAATTAAAGAAGGGTAAATCAGGGGGAAAATACAGTTGGTACTCACTGCTAATGCATATGTTTTTACACAAGGGTGCAATGTACTTCAGATAGAATATTGCCTTGGAAAGAAAAATAGGTGACTTGGATCTTCCCGTGCAATGTTGGACCACATTATTGGACAAGGATGACAGGACATATGATTATGTCATGTTTCATAATTTGTTTGCTTCTAAACTAAAGAGAGCTTTGATTGTGAAGTTTCCCAGAGTTCCCATTGCTTTACATGATTTCTTGAGACCAAAGAAAAGGAGGCCTGAGATAGGTGTTGATCATAATTGGGGAGATGTTATCTCACTCCCTGATTTCATTGTCTTAATAGTATATGGTTCCAAAGTAGCACCTCACTTGTTGCCAAGGTTTGTGCCAAAAAGAATTGGTTTCCTTGAAGTTATGTGGCAACTAGGAAATGTTGAAAATGAGCATTTGTTGAATCAGGGAAAGGGAACTTTCTTTCCATCATACACATGTTTTTTATGATGTTTTAATGACCAAGGGAGGTTGGAACAATATCCTTAAAGTGCTCAAAGCATACCACATGCAGAGGACAATTGAAAGGGTTCGATATGATCCTGAAGGTTTTATGGCTTGGTTGAATGAGAGAAACAAGAGCTCCAAATATGTTCACATTTTCCATTATCCAGAAGATATAATAAGGAATATATCAGATAGTGTGGAATAGGAAAATAGGTTAGCAAGGTGGATTGAATTCAATAAGATGCAAAGGAAAATAAAGCAGGAGGAGCCTAATTTCAGGGTCCTCCCAAAGATTGAGGATATAATTCAAAAGGTGGAGCATGTGACCAGGAATTTTGATTTAATAGTAGGCCACCTTGAGACTAAAGGGGTAGTTAGTATAGATAAAGGGAAAGCTCCAATTGTTGAGGAATAGAGTGGGGGAGGAATCTCTACTATGGGAGAGGAATCTACATCAAGAGCCCCTATGGAACAAAAAATAAAGTTTTTTATAAGAAGAAATAATAAAGAAAGAAAATTTGATGAAGCCTATGTTCCCACTCAGCGCGAGGAACACAAACCACCTTCCCCTATGCCATAAGTTCCACCCCTATCTCCACCGAGGTAGACAAAACCTAAAATTGTGGACGTTGATTATCGCCTAGTGAAATACCACCAAATGAGCCACCATTGAGGAAATAGAAGATAGAGGCCACTAGTTTAGTGGATTATGATGACGAAGGCTCTGATGATGTTGTATGGGTGTCAGAACAATAAATACAAGAAGGGGTGCCTACTACATCTATAGTGAGAGAGACAAGTCAACTAGGAAAAATATTGAGTAATGTTGATCTTAGAAGAATTAATGGAAGAGATGATATGCGGGTTGAGGCATGTGCTAAATTTTTGGATGATGACTCATTTGTAAAGACTCAAGGTTTTATGGAGTTTTCCTACAGGGCTAAATGAGATGAGTATGTAAAGATTCTAGCTATAGAAAGGAGCCTCCATCTAGAAATGACTAATGTTGTCATTTAGAAAATGGTGTTAAATGAGATGAGAGCTATATTCCAAAATATGACTGCAAAAGAAGGTAGGGAATTGGTAAGAACTAGTGGTATCTTGTTGCTACCAGAGTGGTATTTAGCCTTGGCCATAGCTTTTGGCACATTCAAGAAGTTTGATAGACCACTCTATGATATGGAAGAAGAAGTTGCACTTGCATTACAAGGGTCTTCTTTCAGTGAAGAGTGGGAAGCCTTGGCTATATGGTCTCTAGCCCCAATCATAAGAGAGCCAAATATTGTTGAGCCTACACCAAATTACAGAGGAGGCCTAATAATAAAGAGAGTGTCAGAAACTTTGGCCTTAGAAGTTGCAAATATGTCAGTTCATGTTGCACAATTCACTAGAGAAACTATGGAGTTTGTGGTTGTTGAGAAGGATAAACTTAAAACTGAATTAAATAATTTGCTGGTCAAGTATAGAGATCTTGAGAGAAATAATATGCAATTACATACAAAATTAGCATTTTTAGAGGATGTATTGCAAAAGTTACAACCTGGAAAACTCAAACAAGATAATGTTGACTCTCCCACTACTGTACAAGAGGACATGTCCCCTGAATTTATAGCTAATGTAAGTACTTCATGGGAAATTGTGTCATATAGTATGGGAAGTGTGCCCATTTCAATAGTAGAACCTAATACTATAATGATAGATAAAATATCCTACAAAATAGAACTGGGTTAGAATATGCATGCAATAAAAATACTATCAATCAATGGAATGTAAAGGAGAAATCATGAGAAAAGGAATGAGACTAGAACAGTCTCACCCATTTCTCTCCTCCATGACTCATTTCCATTGTACCTCCTAACTTGTTATGATAAAAGGATACCCTCATATTTGTTTGTGTGAGAAAACTATAGATGTCTAGACCTAAACAAGATTTGAAGGCTTTATAAAAATGCTCTATAATATTCAAACTAGCAATTCAATCCTAATATGCAAATTATTAAACAAGCCTAAGATGATATGACAATTTGTGCTAATGAGATTACAAAATGCTAAGAGATAATAATGATTCATCCCAAAAATGAGATCAAGATTGTCATTTTATAGAAAATGCCATCTTGAATGGACGGATGAGATGAGAGATTGAGGAGTGCCCTAGAATCAAAGGTCAAGATTCAATAAGGCAACTCTCAATTAGGGTTAGGGCAAAATGCCCACATGTGTGAATAAGATTTAATTAAATGAATTAAATCAAGACTAAATGTGACAGTTGAGATGAAATTAGTAAAAATCAAAAGACAAGAGGATGAGATTTTAGAAAATCAGTAATTTTAGCAATTACTTGACTTGTAGAAGAATAATTCCATTTTCAATTAAATTAATTCAAAATAGGGATTTTGTGAGATAATGTAATTGATTTTTGAAATTAATTATTAAATGAAGAATCAATTAAGTATGTGATATATTTTTAAATGATTTTGTTTTATTTAAAAATATAGAAGTGTCACATGTCACAATTATATAATTAAAAATAATTATTTAATTTAGAAGAAGTAGTTAATTAATTAAATAAATTATCAAATCTATTTAATTAAGAGGATTTAAGAATTAGTGACACATTAAATAAATATATTTTAAATATATTTATTTAATAATTAGGAGGACATTAATGATAAAGATTAATTAAATAAATAAGATTTTATTTAATTGCAAGAAGACTTTGATAATTAGTGACATATTAAGTAAATGAATAAGATTTATTTATTTAATAATCATGAAGAATTAGAGATTATAAATTAATTAAATAATTATAAATTATTTAATTAATAGTTGAATGTGGGTTAGGAACATAATTAAAATGTTATAATCATGTTATGACGGAAGGTGGTAAAATAGTGGTTGCAAGCTTAAGTCATTTTTAGGTGTCTATAAATACATCGAAAGGGTTGCAGGTGGAAGGGGAGATTAGTAGGGAAGAATTGTTTAGGCAATTAAGTGAGTACAAAGAAAAATGTAAAAATCATGATGAAGATAATTTTAAGAGCAATATGAGGATTGTCACAACGGTACTAGAACATCTGAATAGAAAAGTGAATAACAAATTGAATAGTATTCACTATAGTTATTCATCCATGGTTGATCCCATTAAAATGTTTGATATTGACAGAGAAAGAGCCATTCCACTCATGAAAGTATAGATCCCTAGAAAGCAAGAATTGATGTTGATGGAATTATCCCAATCCACTTGAAAGTTTTAAGCCTACTGTGGTTCTTATGAATAATATTGAGGGATATAGAGGGATTATTGAAGCACTATAGAACAGAATAAAGGAATTGATAAAATCCTTCCATAAATCCCATCATGGCCTTCTTCCATCCATTTTAAGGGATGATGGTAGCATTAAGAATCTACAAGAATGGAGAGGTGAAGTAAACAATTTTATTTTAGATCAAGCTATAAAAATTTGTCAGAAATATGATATGGACACATTAATAGTAAACATGGATATGTTAGTCCATGTTGAGACCGTTCTGCTAGACTTTGATAAAGAAGCTAAGCAGATTGTCACCAACTATGCACCTTATAGGTAGAGGGCTGATGAAGTAATGAATTTTGATTGGCCTACTAAATATTAATTCCTAGGATGGAAGGGCAGGTACTTGGAGGGAGTGGAGTTTTAGCACTAAAGGTGTCGGGTCCTTGATTTGAATGTTAAAGTCTGCAAACATGATGAATAACAGACATATGCGAATGCACTACATAGCCTAGATTTAGTACAGATTATGCTTTTGTTAAAGTATGGAGAAATATAGTGCATCTTATTCAAGGATGATTTGGTGACGAGGTTATTGTAGACATGGAAAATATACCGACACACTTGATCCTGATTACCAACGTCATTTCTTCCCGAATCATCTTCTTAACGTGTCATCACTTTTCGTCCCTTAATTGAATAAATCATTATTTATCTAATTAAGTCATTCTCTCCTGTTAATTAAATTAATCAATTTGATTTAATTAACCCTATCTCTCTATTTGATTAAATAATTCATTTTGTTTAATTAAATCCCTAAAAGTCATCCCCTTAAATTAAATAAATTAATCTTTATTTGATTTAATCTAACATCATGCCCCTTAGTTAAATAAATCATAAAATTTAAGTCAAATTGTCAAATCACCTAATTTCTACTTAATTGATTAAATCATGATTCAATCTAATCCTAATCACTTCAATCCTCTAGATTTTGCAACTTGCACAATAAATCAATTTATTTGATTTATTAAATCATCATTTTCCATTCAAAAGGGCATCTTTTGTGGAATATTCTTCCAATTCAAAAATCCCTCCAAAAAGGGATGGGTACTTCCAACAAGGCATTTAATGCCTCTTACATGTCCTTGGCCTTGAGCCAAGTGGCATTAACTCCATTTCCTTCTCCCTCCAACATGTCACATTTAAATTTCAAATTTGAATCTAATAGCATTTATGGGCACATTCATCAAAATGTGCACAACCTTCAACCATTCACATCTTGACAAGTGGCACTTGGCCATTGGATGTTGAATGATCCCACATTGCTCCATTTCACTCTTTCTTCCAATTTGTAAATCTATAAATGAGAGACTCTTCCTCTCATTCAATCATCCACAATTTGAGCAAAGTTACTCTCTTCACATTGAGAGTTAATTTTGTCTACTTCATAGCAAGTGTTCATCATTTTTCATGATTTCATAGCAAGGTTATGCCAAAATCTCATCAGGGAGCTTCAATCATCACAAATCTTACAAAGGAGTTGGGAAAGGTCCAATTTTGACACACCAATTGGCACCAATTCCCCCATGGGATCAAGAGTTTGCATGCTTAATTAGGATTTCACTTATCTTTCCATATTTTGTTTCTTCATTTTCCTATTTTGAGCATTGTAAATGGATTTCATGGGGAATCCTTTTTTTATCTTGCATATGAGCTTACTAATGTGTTTGCTTCTTGTATTTGTGCAGGTATAGGATTGGGGTTCACATTTCGGCAATAGAAGGAGGGATGATTTAGAGAAATTCATCACGTTTTTCTAAAATTCTGTGGTTTTTTTTTACATTTTTTGTGCCTACAGGAAATTACACCGCTCATAGTCTCACGGTGCCATATTGCACCATTGTCTGTCAGACAGCGTTATATTGCACCGCACAAGAATCCAAACTCTATCGCATATGTCTTCTCGCCCAAAAATTTCAAATTTTCAAACTACGTCGCCAGTCTCCAAACTCCAAATTGCGTCGTAGGATAAAAATAGCACTGCATTTGCACTCTCTGTCTGCTGCAGAGCACCACTATCAGTCAAAGTGCGGCACTATATAACATCGCTGACCTTTCCAAATTGCGCTGCACTTGTGGATTGAGTCGCTGGAGTTGGGTAAAAGGAGGATTTTTTATTATTTTTAACAGTTTGTGATGCAAGAACTTCCCGAGGTAATAACTTTTGACTCAGATGTGGGTTTTGGCTAAAATTTTACAAACGGTTTCGTTATGAGGTGGCATATGATTGCCAACCTTAGGTAGGTTGGTGGTCATTTTGGCACATTTTTCGAGGCTTGAAACTTTCATCTTGGCCCTCAAATTAGGAATTTAGTGTGTTTTTCTAGTTTTTTAAAAGTTGTTTTTGTTAATAACTCAAAGTTCATGTTTCAAATTTAGGATGTTAGTTGGCAATTCATCCTATCTTAGTTTTAGAAAGGTTTTGGCAAAAAACATGACACTCAAAGTTATGCATGTAAAATTACCAAAAATGGAAAAATCTAACAATTGTTGAAATCTACCAAAAAAGAAAATTTCTTAATCAAAAGTGAAGGAAGGAAAACGAAGGCCAAGGGTTCTCTATGATTTTATCATCTCATTGTATTAAGTGTTTTTAAACAATTTTGGGAGAACTTATAATCCCTTTCTAAGGATTTGATTACTTTCATGCTCTTAGGACACTAAATTTCTTTTGGGCTCTAAAAAGAACACTACAAAAACTTTCAAATTTTGCAACAAAAGGCTAAAAATAAATTTTGAACAACTTGCTAGATTTAAATAAAGGTTTAACAATTGAACAAGGAAAATCACACATTTGATTTGGTGCTATAAAAATAATTCATTTTTTCTTTGTGGACTTAAAATGAACAAGTGTTTTTTTGTTTTGTAATTGTTTACTCAAAGTAAAATCATCAAAAGGACATATACACTTCTCTTGCACCTCACAACAATCTTGAGAATCAAAATATCTTTTGGTGATCTTAAGTTGAGTAAAGTAATTACCTCCACATTTCATTTTGGGATTAAAATTGAACCAATCTTGCAAGTGTGAGTGTGGTATATTGTGAGTGTTCTTTTATTTTCAACGAAGGTTGATTGAACTATGGGATATGCTTGCTCACTTTTGTTTATCTTAGCGGGTCTATCTTGTGGGAAAAATTAATCACCCAAGGGAACAACCCAACCGGGAACACGCTAAAGCCAAGCGACTTCCACCCGGGATATAAGTGTGGATATTGGAACAAAGGCCTATATTACAAGGATTATTCCAATGAGAAGGGCAACAATGGTCTCTCACCACATGGATAGTCTCCCACGAATGGAATGCCCACATTAAAACCCTTTTTTAGCAAAGGCCAGAATCCTTAACTATTTTTTGGTGCAAAAGGTCATGTCCTTTTAAGCCACCCCCCGTATACATGTGGTTATGTTGTAGAGATGAAAATTATGCCATGGGAGATTCATGGGTACTGATGCTTGGTTGACCCGAGAAGCGAGTGCACTGTAAGGGGGAGCATGTGTGGTTAAGCATCTAATCATCTGCATTGAATATGTGTAGCTGGATTTATCCAAGTTGGATCCCAACAAATAATGTCTCTTCATCCTAGGATTGTACATGTTCTTGGAATTGAAAACACATTGCTTTGATCAGAAAAATTCAAAACAAACATCCACAAAATCTTCAAATTTCAAACCCTTTAGGAGGGGCAAATACCTTTGACCAAATCTAAGTGTTGTTGCTTTCCCTAGGGATTTTATCCTTAGAGGTCTCTAAGCATTTGGATTTACATCATAATTTGCTCATACTAAAGTCAACTTAGGAAACTATGCTCTTGAAACCTTGATTTACACATAATGGACATTGTGGAATGAAAAGGAATTGAGACATAGACATTCAGTTTGAAAAGCATAATAAATAATTTTTTTGTGGTAAAAAGAACTGAACCTAAGCAAGATAATAAACAATTGAACCACACATGTGCTTGGTCCCTTTTGAGTCATTTGGTTTTCATGCAAACATTGATCTTTTGGTTTGAACCACTTTTAAGGAAAAGCATGTTCTTTATTACCTTGGTCTTGTAAGCAGGTCCTCTTAGGTTCATTTAGGATCAAACCAATCATTTCATCCATCTCAAACATCAATCAAATATCATCTCACCAACAAATCTTGTAAACTTTGAAAACATCACTTATGCTAGACTTTTAGGAAAAATCAACATCACCTTCTTTGACTTAACACACTTAGTCAAATTATCAATCCTCTTGAGTGAATTTACCTCTAGGATAACACAACTTCCTAAGGTTTACAAGTTCAACATCATCTTGTTTGACTTAACACACTTAGTCAAACTATCCTCTTGTGTACGATTTTACTCTAGGATAACACAAATTCCTAGGGTTTGCAAGTTCATTGTCACTTCATTTGGCTTAACACACCTAGTCAAATTATCATCAATCAAAATCAAATCAAAACAATTCCTAAAGTCTAGCATTGATCCAAAGTTCCTAAAAGTTTAAAGACCCATACCCCTCACCCTTTCATCCTTCATCTCATCATTGTTCCTAAACACCTTAAAGGTTCACTTTTGCAATAAGGCCAAAACACAAAATGGAAAATTCATTCAGCATCGCGTTGCAAGCACTCCAAAAAATGCATGCTCAAGCCCACACTCAATACCATGCACAATTGCAAGCAGCTCGACAACAAAAATTTCAACAAGGCCTACAATAGTATCAAGCGCAACAAGAAGCAGCCCAATTACTAGCCCAACAACAAACTTTGTTGGCACAACAAAATCATGACCAACAACAAGCATTGTTGTCTCAACAAAAAACATAGGTATTACTCCCTTAGAAAATCTTGCAATAGATTCCCACCACAATCGTTGAAAATGATGATCAAGATCCTTCGACCAATGATCATGTTGAAAATGTCTCTACATCACCTAATGAGTTAGAGGACATATCTCAAGAATTTATTCCAAAGCATGATGAACATCTTTCACCAAGGTCTAGCAATGATCCTTTCCAAAACATATGGACATCCTTTGACCTCGTGACATTTGAGAAACTTCCTATGCCTAATGAAGATATCCAGAACCCCTTTATAAGCAATCCATTCTTTTAAATTGACCCATGTCAAGAACTTGATCCAAAGCATGTCGAAAGAAATTTTGAAATCATTCAAGATCAAGAATTTGCATCTCCAAGCTACTACAATGATATAATGGACACTCTCTTATCTATATAAGATGATCACATCCACATAGCACATACTCCTCCATCTACCCATGAGATGTTTTCCTTGGATGGACACATAGATGATCTTCATTCAAAATAGGATTCCTTTACTCCTAACATTATTACACAAAAAGAGCAAGTTATTGATTCCTACAGTCAAACCCGGCTATCAACATCAAGATCAGATATATCCCAAATTTAGACTGAGGACATCATGTATGAAGATATCTAGTATTATCCACTCAAGGGAACATGTCAGACAAAACAAGATATTCTAGAGTCAGCATAGCAACAAATTGAAATGATGTCATCTGTAGTGGTCATTTGTCATAGAATACATTCTAAAAAAGATATCTCAGAAGAAGCAGAATCAAAGCATGAAGGTACTACTTCCATACTGGGGGCAACTATGTCTCAAGCAAACTTCAACATAGGGCGCATGAAGAATCCTTATGGTGAAACCAATACCAATACTACAACCCGCCGCATCACGAATCTTAATCCACTCATCGCCACATCCACGAATTGGGACCAACATAAAAATAAGGTTTTGAATCAAAGCACAAAGAACGTTATCAAAAAGTAAAAGAAGCTAAGAAGTATATTAGACAAATCAAATACATATGGATGCAAAAAAAATACAAAGAAAGATGATCCCTATCAAATTCCCTTAGTCAAAGAAACTATGGGGAAAAATAAAAAGGGGGCAAGTATCCATCAAATATGTCCACAAAGGAAAAATCAATCTTCTCAAGCAATGTACAAAGTATATCAAGCAGTTGGTCCTAATTCCATGCACACTTTCATATCCACCCATCATTGCTCATCTTCCCAAGTTTGGAGAGTCAAAGGTTCCAAACTATCAACCAATCAATCTTTTATTCCTAAACACAATCCATCCACGCCTCCATCCATGATATCCAATTCTCACATTGACCATGTGTTGGCAATGACCCTTCATCATAAGGATTCAGAAGGCACTCTATCATGATGTTCGGACAAAGACAAAGTTAACTCTGGTATTAGCAAAGTAGATCAAGAATCTTAAAAGTGGCATTCAATTGCACGTATCTTGGCAAAGCAGCTTCTTCAAGCAGGATACCAATGGCACATTATGATAGAAGCATCTACATCGATGACATCAGGTGGTTTAGCATGAGCTTGGAATCTTTTAGCCAGGAATACAAAAAAATATAAAAAATATAAAAATCCAAAAAAATTGGAAAAAGGATTGAAAACAGTAAAGAGAAAAATCATCCTCTAGTGAAAACCACTATGGTGGTGGTTTGGGCAAGTACCATGATGAAAACCTGGAAAATAGGTATCATGTGTAGAATTGAGCATCTGCGTACTCCAGTTCAATTGGAAGCATCTTATCCCATCCATAATAAATCCAGCATTCCATCCATCTTAGCCATAATAAATCCATTTATTCATGAACCATTTATCCAATCCATTTTCATCCATCTACATTTGTAGTCCAAATTATCTTGATCTTGACCAAGTTTGGTGCACACTTTACACTTGCTTATGGTAAACATCTTGACATGGGTCATTTTCATTGATCCTATCCTACCCAATGTTGTCTGAGCCTTGAAGAATTATCTAAATAAACATCCACTATTTGAACCCCTTACCTTATCACAAGATAATCCTTGGAATCCTTTGCATGCTTACCATATCCATCCATCCACACACCTATCTAAGCATCTGCCCATGGCATTCCATACATTTCTAAAGATTGGGGGAAGATATTTACATTTTTCTTTGGAAATAAATATTGATATATATCCTCCAACTTATGTGGTGACCCAAACATTGGCAAACGTGAAATAAAATTGGTCAAAAAATTTCTGAGCCAAAATCCAAATCACTAGCCCATGGCATATTTTGACAAAATGATGTTCCTTATCAAGCTTTATCTTTCATCGAAAATCAACCCAAACAATCAATATCAGTCGCATCTAATGTGTACTTCAGCGCGTGACATCACACCATCAAAAAAAAATTGTTCCAAATCAAGCTTCAAGATATTGATCAATCAAATTCTACCAATCCATCATCATCTCAGGATATCCTTCCCAATCCTTATGTTTCTTAACACTATCCTTGCATTGTTTTGTATCCTCAACAATGTTATCATCATGAATTCATCATCATCTCAAGATATCCTTCCCAATCCTTGCGTTGCTTAACACCATCCTTGCATTGTTATGCATCCTCAACAATGTTATCATCATGAATTCAACATCATCTCAAGATATCATTCCCAATACTTGTGTTGCTTAACACTATCCTTGCATTGTTGTGTATCCTCAACAATGTTATCACCATCAATCCATCAATCTGATCAATCAACCCTAGCTTGGTTTTCAATAAAAATCCCAAAACAAAGCACTAATATCATATCTGTATCCAAATCGTCAAAATCATGCGAAAATCTAAAAAAATCCAAATCATATCAAAAAATCCAAAATCATCTCAAAAGCCAGACAAAAGTCAAAAACATTATCAATCGAACTACGTCGTCTTTGAGCTTGAACATAGGCAAGGTTAATCTTTGATCATCCCCTGAGACATTTTAGGTCAGTCCTTTAGGCATTCGTCGCAATGGCAATCTGTTTGCCCATCTATCTCATCAGTAGTCAAGTCAATTGTCATCTGAACTATGTCATCTCTGAGCTTAAACATAGGCAAGGCCATCCTTGATTGGCCCCCGAGACACAAAATCCAAAAACATTCATAAATCTTGAAAATACCAAAACAATTTGTAAAACATCTCAAAATTCCAAAGAACAGCCTCAAAACATTTCAAAAAACCCAAAATGGTGCATCCACCTCATCTCGCTTTCACCCATGATTGTCTCATTCCTAATAAATCAATCATCGCTTTCATCATTTGGTGAGTCAGTCGGAATCAAGTCTAGTAGGTTCCAAAGTGAACACCTAATCATCAAAGTCTCAAATCTAGGTCAATAAACAAGCAAGTTGATCAACTCGGAGTATCAATATCTTATCATCCAATTAGTCTCACCAAAACCCTGATCACAACATGTCCTAGGATGAATCCTTCCCACGATGGACATAAGCATCAGGTATCTCGTAGTAGTTTAGCCTTGGCTAGCAGTATGAATAACATTAGCTTGTTTGTTTACTTTATCTTGGTCTTTGTGACTTATCTTATTTTGTGCTCATTCCAAGGACCTCTCGATGATGCCTAAACAAAATAGGTTTAGAGAGAAAGGAATGGGGTAATGATCATTATCTTTTTGTCTGTTGTGCTTGTTGGATGTTCTTGTAATATAACTTGGAAAATACTTGCTTTGTTAGGTTCGTCCTAGCAAGGTTTCCGTATGTCAGGTGTGAGCAGGAATACTCCTATCTAATTGTCGAGTCAAAGTCCATTGCACTAGGTACAATGCCATCCTGGTTCTTTATACCTTGATGCATCGTATCTACGTGTGTTATCAAACATAAAGTAATTGGCCCTTTGAAAATCCCAACTCCAGGATAGAAATTCATCATCATTGACATTAATAATGATGGCTTGTTGGATCCTCCTTTCATCATCATATTCTTCTATCTTTACTAACATTTCTATCTAAAGTAGGTGTGAGATCTCAAAATATACACGAGGCTACCCATGGCCGATGACTGTCTATACATCATCAAAATTGTCTACATCAAAGAATTATCTTTCATCCTCTGATCAATAGAACCACTCCTCTCGCATTTCATCATGATATCAATTGGAAAATTAGCATTTCCACCCGATCTCTCGAGGGGGCAGCATATCAGAATAATCCTTCTGCTGGGGAATAAGTGGGGCATTCAAAAAAATTGAGAAATTTTGAACTTTGATTGCAGCAGTTTATTCTTTGAACCAATACAACGAGTGCATTGCTTCAAAGAGGGGCAAAATGTAGACATGGAAAATATACCGACACACTTGATCCTGATTACTAACATCATTTCTTCCTAAATCATCTTCTTAACTTGTCATCACTTTTCATCCCTTAATTGAATAAATCATTATTTATCTAATTAAGTCATTCTCTCCTGTTAATTAAATTAATCAATTTGATTTAATTAACCCTATCTCTCTATTTGATTAAATAATTCATTTTATTTAATTAAATCCCTAAAAGTCATCCCCTTAAATTAAATAAATTAATCTTTATTTGATTTAATCTAACATCATGCCCCTTAGTTAAATAAATCAATTATTATTTAATTAATTCTAAATCATTATTCCTCTCAACTTTGATTTAAATAAATCATAAAATCTAAGTCAAATTGTCAAATCGCCTAATTTCTACTTAATTGATTAAATCTAATCCTAATCACTTCAATCCTCTAGATTTTGCAACTTGCACAATAAATCAATTTATTTGATTTATTAAATCATCATTTTCCATTCAAAAGGGCATCTTTTGTGGAATATTCTTCCAATTCAAAAATCCCTCCAAAAGGGGATGGGTACTTCCAACAAGGCATTTAATGCCTCTTACATGTCCTTGGCCTTGAGCCAAGTGGCATTGACTCCATTTCCTTCTCCCTCCAACATGTCACATTTAAATTTCAAATTTGAATCTAATAGCATTTATGGGCACATTCATCAAAATGTGCACAACCTTCAACCATTCACATCTTGACAAGTGGTACTTGGCCATTGGATGTTGAATGATCCCACATTGATCCATTTCACTCTTTCTTCCAATTTGGAAATCTATAAATGAGAGACTCTTCCTCTCATTCAATCATCCACAATTTGAGCAAAGTTACTCTCTTCACATTGAGAGCTAATTTTGTCTACTTCATAGCAAGTGTTCATCATTTTTCATGATTTCATAGCAAGGTTATGCCAAAATCTCATCAAGGAGCTTAAATCATCCATAAATCACCACAAATATTACAAAGGAGTTGAGAAAGGGCCAATTTCGACACACCAATTGGCACCAATTCCCCCATGGGATCAAGAGTTTGCATGCTTAATTAGGATTTCACTTATCTTTCCATGTTTTGTTTCTTCATTTTCCTATTTTGAGCATTGTAAATGGATTTCATGGGGAATCCTTGTTTTATCTTTCATATGAGCTTACTAATGTGTTTGCTTCTTTTATTTGTGCAAGTATAGGATTGGGGTTCACAGTTGCAGATATGGTTTTACATTTTGTCTTTTTTTGCTTTCTTCATGCCTTTACTTCTTTTCACTTTATGTGTGTGGGCACAGGTTTTGAGGTAATTGTTCAGTTGAACCCATTTTTTGAAATTTGGACCTGATCTCCAGCAACTAATGAAGAATACATTCATTTCTTCACATGTCTCCCATCTCTTGGGAGTGCTTTGTGAACTGAATGAATGAATCTTTGATATGGCAGTCCAATTGGGTTTTGACATGTGTAATTTTTGGCTTGAGGCTTATTTTGCTCCTTCGTTTCTATAAGAAGGAATTTAGGGCCAGAAATTAAGGGGTTTGTTGTCTTATACATTTGATACTGTGAATTGTAAGAGGAATACTAAGCATGTTTTATAGTTTATGGTCTTAATTTTTAGGGTTCATAATTATCTATGTAGTCTAGATAACAGCATAGAAAAATATATATAGACAAATACCAATTTCATGGCTATTGTCTCTCCTTGTGTTCGTTTTATGAGTTATGAATTAAAGTAATCCAAGATGTCTTTCATTTGTCTCTATTTTTCACTAGTGAATGTTTAATTTTATTCTTTCTTGTTGATTCAATGAATTAATATAAATGCTTGGATGAGATTACTAGCTCATGAAAAATCAAGTGCTAGGATATTGATAAGTAGCATTAGTCATGAATGTGATAGGGGAATTTTGTAATGTAGTATCTCTTGAAATTGTGTGTTGCTAGTGTTGAATTGTTATTTGATTATATAGGTTGATTATGACTTTGTGCTCAGGATGAAGGCATTGGTTCATGTAAATAATTCATGATTCAATTTATGTGTTGATTCGTCAACTAATCGCTTTTAATTTACAAATTGCTATATGGATACCATTGTAGGTGTTTCATTTTGATGTTCTACCTTGTCACCCTCTAAGTGTAATACATTAATGAATGAGATACCAAATTGTTTAAGGTATTAGGATCTTGAGAAAAAATTATGAGAATTATCTGTTATTAATGATATGTTTGATTATAATTATATGAAGTCATAAGCATATATTATGGGAAAACCCTCCTAAGTTTTATAGAGCCCGAAGTGTAGGAGTAGAATTTTTACAGCTTCCACTCATTCGTTGGCCAATCCCTTTGGAGTACTGATTATTGGAAATGCTAAAATCCATAGGTATTTCTAGAGATAAGTTTGGTTCTTAAAAAATAACCAACAAGTTTGATCTCTTAAACTATCTCCTTGCTTCTAACAATTGTTCTCTCTTTTTATCATACAGATCAATCCATTTGTTCATAGAGTCCATGTGGTATAGAATGAAGTTGTCAAGTATATCACTTTCGTGTACACCTATTACATGTCAACATGTTTATTTCAAACTCCAAATGTCGTGTTGTTAATTTGACAAATAAATTACAGAGTAAATTAATGATTGCAAGAAAAACAACCATATTGATCATGAATTTACTTACTAATTTCTACATGAACATTATTAGGTTGTGGTTTTTCTTCATCAATAATATTGTATCCTCGTTCCTCATCCCAGAATCGTGGCCCATATTCAAAATCCTTACAAAGGAATTCACATAGGAAGAAAAATGCTTCATTCAATACATACCCTTCATCCATGCAACCTTCTGGATGTGCCTTTTATCGGACATATATTTTTAGAGTTTTCATATAACTCTCAAAGAAAAACATCCACCTCGTTGATACGACACCCACCAATTCAATGTTATTGACTAGGTGTATAAGTAAATGGACTTGTAGGTCCATGAAACTTGTAGGGAGCTCCTTCTCAAATACACATACAATTTTTGCAATTTCCTTCTTCCATTTTGGCACTTCACATTCATGGATCTCCTTGGAGGTCACCCACCTAATATAAGAATAGTAAATTAGTATGAACCTTTAGTCAAAAATTAAAATGCAATATAATATCTCTATGTCTCTCACACATGAACATTTCATATAACCACATACCTTGTAAATGTTGACAATCAACTTATGGCATTCCTTAAGTCAACTATAAGAAAGCAATCCCCCCTAGTTCCCAATGGCATGATATGCTATCAAACACATTTATGAAAAGTTCATTAGTAAATTTTTCTCACACAACAAAATATCAAAATATATTTAGTACTTAATAAATGTTACTAGTAAATGTTAACTAATGATATATAATACCTTCATTAAATTATGAAAATTGTGTGTTTTAAATCCTGTGATACGTCCATCAACTGTAAAAGATTTAGCCAATGATGACCCATAGCCAGTAGGTGTCCTTATTGAACGGGTGGCATTTTTTAGTTGGTCTAGCTCTTTTCTTTTCAAAATCCATGGAGCTTCTGCATATATTTCATTTTCCCTATTTGGCCACAAATGTTTTCTATCGATTTTGGTGCGCAAAAGAGAAATATCTCTCTTTGAAGACAAGGTGTCCTTCTCTTTGCCTAATATATGTCAAAATATAGAATATGGGACATTTTTTAAAATGTGCATAGGATCTAATAGGTGAGATATTAATAGATCCTTCTAGTAAGGGAACTCATAAAATATGGATTTCCTTTTCATTTCTTCTAGCATATTAACTACAACTTGTTTTGGTTCTTCAATTGAATCACCCCGATCAAAAAAATCCTCCCAAGATTTTAATTCAACATCTTCATACTTCTTAAGCCAATCACTTGGACCCATAATCATGGGAGGGCCTCTATTTTCAACTTTTCCATCAAATTGATTCTTCAGGTGATTTCTAAACCTATGATCTAGTGGTATAAAAACCTTGCTATTTGCGTAAAATAAATTTGTGTAGATCTTTAGAACACTGCCCTTGAAATTGTTTTGTACATCTTGGACATGAAAATATCCCCTTTGTTTGAAGCCCTGCAATTCAATAAGTAATGTTAATAACATCAAAAAAATAGTATAAAACTAAGTATGAACGTTGGGATGAAAATAAATTATGAGTCTAAATAAGTAAATGTTTTATCTTACTAGAACAAACACCAAGTCTTGGGAAATCATGAATAGTCTAATATAGCACACCATACAACATGAAGGGCCTATTTGATGGAGGACGTGATATGTCATAAATTCTTATGCCTTTCCATAACGGTTGCATCCCATCGATAAAAGGATCAAGATAAACATCCATATTTTTAACTTGATTTTTTCTTGGAACAATGAGAGTTAGCATAAGGTGCTCCTTTCTAACACTCATACATGGGAGAATATTGTATACTATCAATCTGACTAGCCAAACACTATAATTTGAGCTCAAGAAAGAGAATGGGCATACTCCATCAATTGCAAGACCAAACCTGATACTACGGGGTTCATCTTTGAATTTTCTTGGCCATTTCTCCTCTATGTGTTTCATTGCTTTGGATTCAGCTGAAATTCACATGAATCCATCTTTACTCATGCTCTTTACATGCCATTCCATCAATTGTGCAAGTGACTTTCAATGAAACATTCGTTGAAGTCTAGGTATAATTGGCATGTGACGTAAAACCTTCTTTGTCCAATTGTACGACCTTGTACATCTGTACGATATATCTTCTATTTGCATACAAGGAATTCTACCTTGTTTGATATTCATCTTTTTATAAAATGAAATCATTTTTACATGAATGAATTTTCTTATATTCAATCTCCAACTCAACCAACAACAGATGTGCCTCTCTGCAATTTTATGGCAACACATTCTCTTCAAGGAATTGTTGGCAAAACAAGGTTAGACAACTGAGAGAGGGGGGTGAATCAGTTGTCACAAAATTTAAAACTTTTTAACCTTAATAACCTTTAATCTCATATCTGATAAATAAAAGTTAAATCAAAAATCAAAAACACACATGACACCAAGATTTTTGTGAGGAAACCCTGTTAGGGGAAAAACCACAGTGGAGGTTAATCCACAAGTTATACCCTGTTAAAAGTATAAAGAAAATGAATAAGGAATGCACATTCATTCAGGCATACTACCTAGAGCTCACTGCTCAAATAAGACACACTCTCTTACATAAAACTTTCACATTAAATCCATCTAAAGAGATTGAACTGATAAATTAGCTTCTTCAAAAGCCTGATGACAGTTCCAGTTAGGCACAGAAACACTTCACTCAAACTTCTTCACACTTTGCTCTACAATCGAATGATCTAATATATATTCACACATAGCACTCACACACTTCACATTACACACTTCACACACACTCCAAAATGAAGAAAAAATCACTCTTATATATCCGCTTCACGGAATTACATCAACAACTTTGTCGGCCAAAAATAAAAGAATAAATAAATTACAAAATGTCGGCCCAATTCATGAACGAATCTTAATGTGCACTAACCAAAGTTGGTCACAAAATAATGAAGACCTAAAACAACATCCTCGAACATTCCAAGAATTCAAAAATTAATCCAAGAGGATTTGCAACATGCTACAACCATCATGTCAGCCAAGAATATGAAAACCCGAACACACAAAGGAAAAATCTATGATCACGATCACACCAATCAACACGGACATGCAACAAGGATAGAGAATGAACTAGAAACATCAACCAACATTGCAAGAGCATACACAACAACTCAATTTACTAGAATCACGTTCTCTTCTTCTAGAAACATTAGCTACAGTAACAATAACTACAGGAACACATAAACTCACAACTTTCTCCAATCTTGATGTGCACCTCTAAAACTTCCAGAGTATAAACTAGATAGGCTCAAAAACAAACCCTTTAAAGCACAACTTCTGAATATGAACATACTAAATTTTCCACCAACCTAAACTTCACAGCTTCACAAACAACCTTCAACATATTTATTATAATTTTCTCAATATCTTTGACATATACAACCTTCTAGACACCAATGATAATAGTGTTGACATTAGTGACAACCACATATCAACAACACAACCACAACATCCAAGAATCTCCCCCTTTGGCATTGATGGCAACACATGATGTGAAAAATACCATCAACACAACTAACTCTTCTTTCAACAATCTTCCCTTTACACATTACTCTTCTCATATTTTTCTTCTCCCCCTTACATTACTCTTCTCCCATTTTTTTACTTTTTCACATTGTTCTTCTCCCCCTTTGACATCAATGGCAATGGTACACAAGCTCTAAACCACATATCTCAATAATCTAACTACTCCCCCTAAGTAGCAACCACCAAAACATCAATCCGGATCAAGATATGACTATGAATGCACAGACTGATGCAAAGACTTGTATCTTAGTTCTGGTTAGGAGGGGTAATCACCCCTAACTTCTCTCTGAGATACTCAAAAGTATCCTTAGGAAATGGCTTAGTAAAGATGTTTGCAATCAGCTCCTTAGTAGGCACATACTCTAGTCTAACTTCTTTGTCACTCACTTTGTCTCTCAAAAAGTGATATTTGATAGATATATGCTTTGTCTTTGAATGTAGCACCGGATTCTTATAAATTTTTATGGCACTTGAATTATCACAAAATATAGCAATAGGCTCATCATACTCAATTCTGATATCTCTCAGCATCTACTTCATCCATATTACTTGAGTACAATTATTTGCAACAACAATATATTTTGCCTCAGCAGTGGATAAGGAAATGGAATTCTTCTTTTTACTTAACCAAGACACCAACTTCTTCCCCAAGAAGAAGGCACCACCACTAGTACTTTTCCTATCATCCAGATCTCCTACCCAATCTACATCAGTGAAGGCGCTCAAAGTAAGATCATCATCTTTAGGATACCAAAGGCCAAAATCAATTGTCCCTTTCATGTATATCTGAAAATTCTCTTTATAGCAGTCACATGGGATTCCTTTGGATCAGCTTGATATCTAGCAACCATGCATACAACATTCATGATGTATAGCCTATTCTGAGTCAAATAAAGTAACCCATCGATCATTGACATGTATCTTGTTTGATTTGTCTTAGGAGAATCATCATTCTGTGTTAACTTGCATCCGGTTACCATGGGTGTACCAACTGGCTTTGAGTCTTTCATCCCAAAAAAAATTAGTAACTATCTTACATATTTGGACTGAGATATAAAGATTCCATTGTCTAGCTGAGTAATTTGCAATCCTAAAAATAATTTCAGCTCTCCAATCATTGACATCTCAAACTCACTTTTCATTTCATCAGCAAACTTCATACATAAGTTATCATCACCTTCAAAAATGATTTCATCAACAAAGACGTCAATGATCAACTCTTTATCCTGATCCATCTTAAAATACAAATTACTGTCAGCAGTACCTTTGTTCAATCCAAGCTTCAACAAGTATTTATCCAGTCTAGCATACCAGACTCTAGGGGCTTGCTTGAGTCCATACAATGATTTATTCAATTGAAAAACCATATCTCCTTTATCATTCAGTTGAAATCCATCTAGTTGCTCAACATATACTTCTTCTTCTAGCTCACCATTTAAACATGCTAAATTTACATCCATTTGATAGACTTTGTAGTTCTTAAAAGTAGCATAAGCAAGAAACAATCTTACAGCTTCAATTCTAGCAACAGGGGAAAAGGTTTCTTCAAATCAATACCTTCCATCTATGAATACCCTTTACATACCAGTCTTGCTTTATTTCTGACCACTTCACCTTATTCATTCAGCTTATTCTGAAAGACCCATTTGGTTCCAATCACATTTTTATCCTGAGGTTTAGGAACAATAATCCATGTATCATTTTCCTCTATTTGCATCAATTCTTCCCTCATTGCTTCCATCCAATCTTCAACTTTACTTGCTTCATTGAAATTGTTGGGCTCAATCTTGGATATCAGACAATACTATTCTGCAATTCTTCTTCTAGTCTGCACACCTTTGTTCTTATCTCCTATAATCTTATTTTCAGAATGATTTAGCTTCACATACCTTGGAACTTTGGGATTTTCTTGAACTTCTAGTTTTTTTTTTCTTTCTTCTGCACTTCCACTAGCTTCTCCTTCTAGACTCTCTTGATTCACTAGAACAATTTGAACTTGATTCTATGTTTGATCATTATTTCCATTATTAGTACTATCATGTTGGTCATCTGAATCATATCCACAATATTTGGATGATCTAGCAGTGTCCTCATCAACTCTAACATTTGCACTTTCAACCATTTTCCTTGATCTTCTATTATAGCATGGTAAGACTTTCTCTTAGTAGAGTAACCCAAAAAGATTCCTTCATCACTCCTAGCATCAAATGTGCATGTATCTTCATCTCTCTTGATATAACATCTACTTAAAAATATTTTTAAATATTTAACAGTAGGCTTATAACCAAACCACAGCTCAAAAGGAGTCTTACTAGAATTACCATTGACATTTACCCGGTTGATTGTATATACAGTAGTGCTTACAACTTATCTCCAATAGATATGAGGAACATTACCTTCCAACATCATAGTTCTAGAAACATCTAGAATGATTTTGTTCTTTCTCTCAACAACTATGTTTTGTTGAGGAGTCCGGGGAGCAGATAACTATCTTTTGATTCCATGCTCTTCATAGAAAGAATTGAACTCCTCAGAAGTGAGTTCACCACCTCTATCTAACCTTAAGCATTTAATCTCTAAACATGTCTCATTCTAGGCCATAGCTTTGAAACTTTTGAACTTTTCTAATGTTTCATGTTTTTCTCTTAAGAAAGCAACCCATATCTTCCTAGAGTAATCATCAATAAGCAACATAAAGTACCTTTCTCCTTGTAGACTTATGATTCTGGAGGGACCACATAGATCAGTATCCACCAGCTCTAGCACTCCATTAGAATGATGTTGTTTGCTTCAGAAAGAAATTCTAGTCTGCTTTCCCATCTTACATTCCTTGCATATGGTGTTAGTAGGCTTCACTAGCTTAGGAAGGTCTCTAACTGCTTGAGTGGAGCTTACTTTGACAATGTTATCAAAATTCACATGTCACAGCCTCTTATGCCATAACCAACTTATATCAACTTGAGAAATTAAACAACTTTCACTAGTAGCACTCAGGTGAAAAATGTTACCTCTTGTCTTTGTACCTGAAGCAATTACATTTCCAGAACCTCCCAGTATCCTGCATTTTCCATCTTTGAACTGAAGATTGTATCCCCTGTCGACTATCTGTCCAACACTCAATAGATTATGCTTCAATCCTTCTACATAAATGACATCATCAATATTATATTTACCACCAAGAGAAATAGTGCCTCTGCCACAAATCACACCAACATTATTGTTACCAAATATTACAACACCACCGTCATATTTTTCCAAGCTTAGAAACTTTCTTTTGTCACCATTCAATGATGTTAGCATCCATTTTCAATCACCCACTCATCCTTTTCTTCAATTCTAGCTGCAAGATCTTTCTCAACATTCTTATCATTAGAAGATTCAGTGGACACCAAACCATTTTCCTTGATAGCAATGAATACCCATCCATCTTCATTTCCATTTTCTTTTTCAAATTCTTCATCAATAACACCTTCTTCAACATAATAACATTTCTTTTGAAATCTAGGCTTGTTAGGTTTGAACCTAGGAACTCTTTTAGGACACCTTGATGCAAAATGACCTATCTTATTGCAAGAGAAACATTTAATAGGAAACTTTCCTTTATACTTACGTTGTCCTCTGGCTTCTCTTTTCACAATTAATGCTTCCAGCTCTCCTAACTCTCTTTCTTCATCTTCAATATGTTTCATCTCATCTTCATACTTGAATTTCTTTCTGGAACTTTCTCTTGGATCATATCTTTGTTGGCTTCTTCCAGATGTAGTAGCTTTAAATGAAGATTGTGTCTTAGGAGTAGATTCACCAATTTCACTTAATTCAAAGGCAGCAAGCTTACCAATCAGCATATCTCTTGTTGCATTTGTTATTGTCCTGAGCTCTTCAATAGTATGAGCTTTCATTTTGTAAGAATTGCGCAATGATCTGAGCACTTTAGCCACAATCTCTTCTTCATCCAAGATTCCATTGGCACATCTAATACCCATCATTAATTCATTTAATTTTTGCATGAAAGAAATAATTGTTATGCCTTGCATAACCACCCCATCTTTTGCCTTTGTCAAAATCGGTCCCCCTTTGTTCTTTTTATCTTTTGTTGTTCTTTAAACAAAGTCTGGAGTCTTTTTCTTCCAACACTTTGTTTTATTTTGATTTAGTCTATCAGAATCGGAGCCGAAACCAAATTGGGTTCTGAAACTTCTTTCAAACTCATTCTGATTCCCATCTCGACAGTCTTTCTTTTTTGCCTTTTGTTTTGTCTTTATCAGAGCCGGAACCGAAGTGGACATTAAGCTGGTGTTTATTGGAAATTACAAAATCAAAATCCATCTCGTCTCTGCCTCCGCTTTTTCAACTTTTGTTTTAGTCTATGTCCTTATGTTAAGTTTTATTATATCGGCCTTTTTATTTTACTTTTTGTGTTTGGTTTCATTTTATGTTTTGTGGGAAGACCCAGACCAGGAACGAGAATGAAGTTAGGAAATTTCTTAAGTTTCCAAATCAGTTTCCATTTTGATTCCACCCCCGCCATTTTCTTGGTCATTGACTATTGACTGAAGTTGCACTGTAGTGAAGTGTTTGTTCTTCTCCAGTTCCGACTCCGCTTAACTGCATTTAATGCATTAATGACAGTTGCCATGCGTAGGTAGAAACTTTGATTTTTACCTTCATTAAGGATTAAACGCATGATTATTATCATTGTTAAAGAATTGAAGAGTGAAATAGAGCTACTGCGGAGTCCATCTGAGTGAATTGATTGAAAGATATGGAGATAATTGTTTGCTAATCAATTCAAAAGGTTAGCCAGGTCTTGCGTTCGAGGTAGGGTTCTTATTCTCGTTTCTTTTATTTAGTCGCTTTCATTTTTTCAGTTTGGGTTTGTTTGATATTGGATCTTTGGGCGAGTTCTTCGTTTTGGTAGGTTTGTTTGTTTGTGTTCTTTCTTTTATTTGTTGTTCTTGTTTTTGTGCTTGCGTTTCATGTTTTACAGTGAGTGAGGGCACGGTCGCTATCATGTTTTGTCGTGATCATGTTGTGTTGCATTAGGTTTTAAATGTGTAGATTTAATTAGGGTTTTCATAGTGAGGTAGATTAAATATAGATTTTTACAGTGAGTTAGGGTTAGTTGAATCTTGTTTTTACTTAGGGTTTTTGTCGCGCATTCAATCTGGTAAATTAGGAAGGGTTAAATCCGTGCCCTCGTTTTATATCGTGTTTTCTAGGTTAGGGTTTTATGCATTTCTGTGATCACATTTAAAATGATTTAATATGATGCCCTAAAATATAGTCGTCCCCATGGTCATATGGGCATGGTTGATTTTATGCTATATTTTAAGCCTTATTTCATTTAATATGACCTTGGTCTTCAATCATGAAGTTATGCATTAAGTTGTTAAAATCTTTGATGATGTCATAGTCAACATAGCCAGAAGCGGGATCGGAATTGATTTAGAGTTTTGGATATGTTTTATGTTTAGTTTCAATTCCATTTTTCATCTTGTCTTCGACTCCGCTTATAATGAGAAGCTTTGCTTCATAAAAATGTTTACCTAGCGGAAGTGGAAGCGGAACCGAACTAGAATATGAAAACAAAAAATCTAAAGGAAACTGAATCAATTTCCATTCCGGTTCTGGTTCCGATCACTATTTCACTTCCGACTCCGAGCCCACTTCTTATCAGTAGAGTGACAGTAACAGTTTTTGCTCTGATCCCGGCAGTATGTTAAAAGAGGATTATTTAAGATGTTTGTTGCCTGGTTCCGCCTCCGATGTATGTTTGAAAGGTATGAGTTTAAAGACACATTTTGAGATGTTTATTCAAGAATCTAACTAGAGATTTTGTTGCGAGAAAGCTAAGAGGATGTCGAGAACATCAGGAGAAGCTTCCCAAAGGAACTGGCCTACAGGAACATCAAAGGCAGTACCTAAACCAAAGAAGATTAAGCTGGAACAATTGCCTTATACCTTGAGGTATAATCACAGGAGTCTTGTTGTGAAAGTGAGAAAAGTGGAATCAGATTGGTCAAACATCACCGATACCAATTTGGGTTAGTACAAATTTGAGGAGGCGTATACTAAAACATTCAATGAGGATGTGATGCCTAGAACCAAGAGAATTTTTTATTCTGGTTTGGCTCATATCACTTTGTTTCCTTTATCAATCCAGTGCCCGGAGTTGATCTTGATAGCAGCTAGTGCCTACAATCCTGCTACCAAACAATGCATGGATTCACAAAACAATGTAATTATTGATCTTACTCCTCAAGCATTTCAAAATATATTTAATGTCCCGGATCCTAAGAACTTGGTACAGTTGGATGAGGTAGAGGCCTTGGAGAAGTATAGTTAGTTTAAAGAATCCAATAAATCTCATTTGAACAAAAAGGGGTTGAAGACGGAGAAGAAGTCTCTAACCAAGCTTGTAGACCAGCCAAAGAGGGCAGATTTCTGTACAGAGGTATCGGATTTAATAATGATGTTGTCTAGGGTTTTTGGGCAGAGAGATACATTTTGTTTCAAGGAGTGGATGTTTCCTTTCATCCAGACAATCTTAAATGGAGCCCAGTAGTTTGATTGGTCGATGATTGTGTCAAATGCTATTCATGATCAACAGACCAACATTAGGGAGACTAAATGCTTCTTTATGACTTCTTACATTGTGTATGCAGCAGCAAGGTTGGGTATCTTCCTAGGTTTAAATAGAGTAGGGATAATGGGAGTGTTGGATGGACAAAAGAAGGTATGGGAGCATTATAACCAGCTGTATCTGTAGGTTGTTGAAACTCAATTCAGAAGAGTTAATGATGCATTCATATATGTAGTCATTAACCAATTAAATGGAGATGCAGGGTACAGGCTGATTCAAGAGGCCATGGCATTTATTGCTGAATGGGGATGTTGGTACATTCAATACCCCAAGTTTACATATTTCAGGTTAGCTGGTTTTGAAGGCCATCCATATTTACTTCCAAGGTGTTGCAATAACAGGATAGTGTTGATGGAGTTTGTATATCAAGCTCTTGGAGTTAATGCTCAGTTTGGTTTAAAGAATAAGACAGGATGTCACAAGTTCCCCATGAAGTTGGGTGAGTATAGCTGCAACATTTGGTAGGAGCAAAGGTGATCTGCAGTGAGCTGATACAATTAAAGTTAGGCTTATACACAGTTCGTAAATATTTTGATCCAAAGGGGGAGATGAATGCCTTGTTGCCTTCTGTGTTCGACAAGAATTTTAGTTTATTAGAAGACTTCTGGAGTGACTAATAAGATGAGTATGATTAAAGGAAAAATAATTATGAAAGACTACCTTTTGCACTCATGTTAGAATTTGGAGTTAAAAATGATATTCTTGAATAATTGGTGGATGATGGAGTTGTATTGGATCCATCTTATGAGGCTTTAAATATAGGAACTAAGAGCCTGGATCCAATTGACTGGGATAGTGAGGAAACTATTGATATTAAATAGATAGGAAGAATAGTCTTGGATCGAAGTGTTAACTGGTTGGTGTTAAGAACCAAAGCGCCTCAAGGACCAGCTCCTAAAAGGGGGAAAGGGTATAAAAGAATCAAAAGAAAGAAGCCTCCCAAAGAGCCTTTGGAGTTCTTTCCCCCAAACATTGAAGAGATAGAACTTGAAGTAGCAATTGATGAAGCGGAAACACAAGAAGGAGATGCTCATAAAGGATCAGTTGTTTCAACACCTACATTAGGTGAATCTTCCACAAAAGTCCCACTTGCAAAGAAGTAGAGTGAAGAAGTTTGAAACGGGGCGCTTCATAGTATGGCTGAAACTACAAAGGGAAAAGAAGTGGAGAGAGAAATTCATGATGTTGGGACAGATTCAGACGAGACTGTGTCAGAAAAGGATGTGCAAGAGAATATGCCTCTAGATGAGGATGTTGAACAGGTAATGACACAAGAGGAGAAATGGGCATTGTTTGAAGAAGTTAGAAAGGATGTTGAGGCAAAAACTAAAGAAATAGAAAAGCAAAATTTAATGGATGCCAAGAGACAAACTAATTCCATACTACAGCAGCAACAAATTGAAGCTAAGTCAACAACTGATGAAGTAGAGAGATAGAAAACACAACAAGAACATGAACTCAAGGTTAAAGAAGAAAATGATAAGTTAGAGTTGATACAAAAGATTCATGACCTTGAGGAAGAGAAGGCAAGAAACCGGAGGGAGAAAGAGGTCTTGGTTGCTAAGTTAAAACTTGCAGAGGAAGCTCACTGAAAAGAAGAAGAAGCAGAAAGATTAAGAAAGGAAAAGGATACCGAAGAGCTGGTTAGAAAGCAACAAGAAGAAGAAGAAAAGGTAGAAAAAATTAAATCTTTAGAGGAGGAAAGACTAGAGAAATAAGGACTAGAGGCTTTAGAGAAAGAGAAACTGGAAAAAGAAGCTCTAGAGAAAGAGAAACTGGAAAAAGAAGCTCTAGAGAAAGAAAGAATAGAGAAGGAAAGAATAGAAAAGGAAAGATTGGAAAGGGAAAAAGTGGAGAGAGATAGATTGGAGGAAGAGAGGTTGAAGAAAGAAGAGGAAGATAAGAAGATATAGGAACAAAAAGATAGGGAAGAGGCTGAAAGGCTTGTGCAGATGCATGTGGTGCAAGGACAACAAGAGGAATCAAGGGTTGATTTTCAACCCCAAGTGAATGTGCAACCACCTTCTACTACTACTATTGCTTCTTCTTCCACTGTGATGACTACTACTCCATGTGCTCCCACTTGGCTAAAATTGGACCTGCAGAAAAGAACAGTAACACCTTCACAACCTCTCAATTGGGAGGATATGATGAAGGAGATTGAACAAGAGAGGCCTAAAAAGAAGGCCAAGCTCCTACACTCCACCAGGCTCACGGACAAGGGAGAGATTGTTGTTGAGTGTGCCATACCGATGATAGAAAAGGAGGTAGGAGACATGCAGTTAACAGATTATCAATTGAGTACTGTCAACTTGGGAAGGCCTACTAGAAATCAACAGATGAATCTAATTGATGTGGTAGCTTCTACAACCAATTCAAGAATGTTAAAGGATAAGTAGAAGAAAGATGAGCTTAAGGCTCAATTAGATCAATTGCATTCCTTTTTGAAAAGTGTCTCTTCTCCGAGATCACAACAGGTAGCTGCTATTGAGACTCCAATTTTGTTGAGCAAAAAGGAGGTAGATGATTTAGTGCAAGTAAGAGGCGAAGTTGAGATGTTAGATAGGTCGGTTGACAAGTTAAATTAGGAAGTAGGTGAAGTTTTGGTCAAAGGTTTTGAGGTTCATAAAGGGACAGAAGAGTTAATAGGGGAAATGCATCAATATATTGAAGCATCGGAGAAGCAAGAAGAGGAATATAAAGAGTATAGTCAGAAATTGGAGAAGGTTAGTACATTGTCTTTGACTACTCTTCTTGAACAGTCAATACTTGAGGAGGATAATAAGGATTTTGTGGAGAAGACCTCTCGTATACTCTGATTCAGAACAGATTTCTTGTGCAAACATAGAAATGAAGTCCAAGATGTTGTTAAGGATCTAACCGAACAGTTTGAAGAGTTGGAGGCAGTCATTGCTATCATAGTGGATGTCAATATACTAACAAAAGAAGGCCTACCTTTGAGCCAGATAAAAGAGAAATGGGGCGAAAGGTTTAAGGGAATCATGCAGAAAGGAGATGATGGTGAAGATTTGATGATAGATTGACTGATAGATGTTAAAGAAGAAATAAAGGCTGCTAAAAGAGAGTTGACAAAGATAAGAGATATGAGAGGGTTTGCTGCAGTAGAATTGGAGCGAATTGAATTTGAAGACAGTTGGGTTGATGGGCCAGAATTAGATGTATTACAACAAGTCTTCGCCAATTATGATGAGTTTATTGCAGACCCAACTTCACATGCATAAATCTCTTGCATGCATGACTTTCTTCTTCTTTGCATGTTGCATGCAGCACTAACAGTTTTGGAGCACATGACTTCTTTTTCTTTTCTATTTTCTATTCTCTAGTTTAACTAAATGTCTAATATAAGAACTCAAGATCAACTTGATCTGAGTTTCCAAGAGAGTTTTTATTCTTAAAAGGGTGGATGACTTAAAATAGAAGTGGAGTTCTAATTTTTGTATATTTATAAATACCCTTTGGGTATCATATTGTAAGGGTCGGCTAATAGAGAATAGAATTGGCCACCTAATATTAGGAGATGGAATTTTGTAGTGATTACAGAGATACATTGTTATTTGATATTTTACAGTTAAATAAAATTACAGGTTTACGCAATATGGTGTTAGAATTGAGTTGTTTTATTTGATAAGGCTGATAAGTTATAATCTATTTGAATGCCAGTGATTGTGTTGAAGCATGAAAGTTTCTTGTGTGATGAAATTCATTAGAAGAAACCAGATTTAAGGATTATCTTGTTAGATTATCATTGAATTAAATTTATTGAAGTTTGTTGATCTATGATCTTGGCAATGAATGAATGTGTGTTCTTTTAAAAAAATCTTTGAAGTAGTTGTGATAGGCAAATTGAAATAAGCACCTTAGATGCATACAATGGTATAGATTACTCTGTGAATTGTATCATGCTTTGTTTTTTTTTTATCTGATTGAAAAAAAAACACATTCGTTGTTGAAGATATATGTCTGGATGTTAGATGAGTTTGTTCATGTTTACTGGTTTACCCTTTGATCTATCTTTTTCTTTTGTTTAAAAAACCTTGATTTACTAAAAAAAAGTCCAGTAAAATGAGTCATTGCTTGCATTCTTTGTTACCAGCACAGGACCCTTGAACATTATAGTTGCATGAACCAATTGAGTGACACCAGACAGTTGAGAACCAACTGCCAGGACCTTGGGAGTTAGGCTACTATATGTTGTCTTTCTTTTTCAGGAGAAATAGAGTAGAAATATTCTATTTTAACGTTGTTTGTGTCATTTTCACCATCAACAATAATGTTTTCATCTTCGCTCATTTTCAAGTTTTCCCACTTTCCTTTCAGACTTTGTAGCTTAGTAACTTTCACTTGTGCATCTCCTTCATATAATGTTTCCAGCTTCTTCCAAATCCCATATGTTGATTTCAGACCCATCACATTTGTCATCTCAGAGTCTATCAGAGCCCTTAATAATGCTTCTATAGCCCTAATATTAGTTTCAGCTTCTTTGATCTCATCAAGAGTAGAGGGACCATTCTGAGGAATAACATATTTGTTCTTTGTAATCTTCCAGAAAGAGTCACCAATGCACTTCAAATGACACTCCATTCTAGCCTTCCATAGAGAGTAGTTTGTTCCATCGAATCTAGGACTATCCTTCTTGTATGATGCCATCTCGGATCACCTTAAGATTTTAAACTTCTTTAGAGGAACTTGCTCTGATACCAATTGTTGGAAAAAAAAGGATAGACAACTGAGAGGGGAGGTGAATCAATTATCACATAATTTTAAAAAAATTAACCTTAATAACCTTTAATCCTATATCTGATAAATAATAGTGAAAGCATAAATCGGAAACATATTAGAAACACACATGACACCAGTATTTTTGTGTGGAAACCCTGTTAGGGGAAAAACCATGGTGGAGGTTAATCCACAAGTTATACCCTATTAAAAGTATAAATAAAATGAATAAGGAATGCACATGCATTCAGGCATACTGCCTAGAGCTCACTACTCAAATAAGACACACTGTCTTACATAAAAATTTCAAATTAAATCCATTTGAAGAGATTGAACTGAGAAATTAGCTTCTTCAAAAGCCTGATGACAGTTCCAGTTAGGCACATAAACACTTCTTCACACTACGCTCAAACTTCTTCACACTCTGCTCTGCAATCAAATGATCTGATCTATATTCACATAAAGCACTCGCACATTTCACATTACACACTTCACACACACTCCAAAATGAAGAAACAATCACTCTTATATATCCACTTCATGGAATTACATCAACAACTTTGTCGGCTAAAAATAAAAGAATAAATGAATTTAAAAAAATCAGCTCAATTCATGAACGAATCTTAATGCACACCACCAAATTCGGTCATAACATAATGAATACCTAAAATAACATCCTCGAATGCACCAAGCATTAAAAAATTAATCCATGAGGATCTGCAACACGCTACAACCATCATGTCGGCCAAGAACATGAAAACCCAAACACACAAAGGAAAAATCTTTGATCACAATCACACTGATCAACGCGAACGTGCAACAAGGATAGAGAATGAACTAGAAACATCAACCAACATCATAGGAGCATACACAATAACTCAATTTACTAGAATTTCATTCTCTTCTTCCAAAAACACTAGCTATAGTAACAGAATAACTGTAGGAACACATAAACTCACAACTTGCTCCAATCTTGATGTGCACCTCTGAAACTAACGGAGTATAAACTAGATAGGCTCAACAACAAACCCTTTAAAGTGCAACTTCTGAATACCAACATATTGAATTTTCCACCACACTAAAATTCACAGCTTCATAGACAACCTTCAACATATTTATTATAATTTTCTCAATATCCTCAACATATATAGCCTTCAAGACACCAATGCTAATAGTGTTGACATCAATGAAAACCACATATCAGCAACACAACCACAACATCCAATAGGAATATTATAGTTTTTAGTGCCCTGTAAGATTGACATAGATTAAATCAATTAAATTTTTGACTTATGATGAACATTTTTGATATGTCAATCTATACTAGGACTATTTATATACAATATACGGTTTTAAAATCCCCTCAAAGAAATATAAACAAAGTTGATGAATTTTTACAAATTATGTACACCAATTGACAATGCAAAGTAAGAAATAGATTTCAACTCACTTCAGTAGGGTGGTGAATCCTTTGTCTAACCAACCAAATAGTGTCTTGATTTCTAATAATATTAATGTGCATGCCAATTTTGAGGTTCTACTTGCACCCAATTTGAACATAGGTGTTTTTGTTGCTTGCTTGATGGAGTCTTTCAGGTTGTTATCATCAACATTACGTTGGTGGTAATTACCCCTGCTATCATTGTTACTGCCAACCATATGATCATTATTGTCATCATTGTTTCCATCCCCAAAGAAACCTGTAAGAATTTCATACAATCCTTTTTAATGCACTACATTTTCACTATCATGATCATCATCATTAAGGCTAAGTGGCATGTCATCATTGTAATGTGGATCTCATCAGCTCTTCAAATTTCTCAACTGGTAGTATTCTCTTCAATATTGCTCTTTTCATCTTAGTATTGTTTAAAGGATAGTTTGGATCATCCTATCCAAATCTTAACAACCCAGTTGGATCTTGGGTATTACTATGTGTTCGTCAACATATTCTACCTATCAAACAAACAAAAGAATTCTTTAATGTTTTGTAACAATTGGATAAATCATAAATGTATCAATTTCAAAGAAATATAATCAAATATGGCTTAAAAAATAAAAATATAAATTGTATGAACATATATACATCAATTGAATAATGGAAAATTATTTTATAGACTACCTTTTTTATACAATAATTTAAATAAAACACAATTTTGACAATGTAGTTTATAAAACATCAGTCCACACTCATTTATTATTCTTTGGTTTTCTACCCTTAAGAACATCCTTAGGGTGACCTTGTTCTTCCCTCTTCTTTCACACGAGAGTGTGTTTTAAGAAGGGGTAATCAATCAATAACTCATCTCCAATGGTAAGGTCCATAATAGGCTCAACCATTATCAATATATCAACCTCTCTTTCCATATCTCCATCTTTATCATTTATAACCTCAACAAATTGACAATTCAGTCTTACAGTAGGGTCCCTTCCCTTACTACTATTTATAAATCCTGCAACATTTTTGTGTGTGTATGCACATCCATCTATATACATAAGATGACCTCTATTCATTTCTTTTCCACTTTCCAATTGGAGACGATGTATATAAATATTCGAATTTAGACCATATGCTAACATGCTAGGATTATATTTTGCTAGCCTTCTCCATTCACCACTCTAATATGATGGACCATAATATGGCATTAATCTCCTAGTGGTTTGTTCTAAATGTTTCTATGTTTAGACCCCTAATATACATTTTGGACAATAAAGAGGCCTAGATTCACTCCATGAATATTGGAGGGTCATATCATGTAGTTGTATCCCCAAAATTGAAACACCTCATACACTCTAGGTAGTTGTTTTTGAAAAGTTAAGCAGCATTTACAGGGCGTCGTACCCTTTACACAATGAGCCTCCAGGGCCAAGAAGGAAAAGCAAGGTTTTGAAAGGACTAGCAACCTTTTACAGAGCTAAGACAGCACCAACGAACACACATCAAAGACACAGCAGGACCTAACAACACCTGGTCAACAGATAACCAGGAGTGACAACACACTTAGAACCAACAACAGTCCCAAGTCTAAGACCAGCCACTAGGCCAAGCAAAATATAGTCAACGATTGAACGTCTCTTTGTAAATTCATCTCAAACTCAGGGGTAAGTCATCATCTCCATCACATTCATTCTCATAGGGTATTTAGTCCACCTTCCCCTTGTCTTTAAGAAAATTATGCATCTTTAAATTGGTTCTTGTTTTGTTACTTGTTTTCATCAATTCCTCATCTTCTGAGCTGGTATATTGGCACATATTTTTGTTAGATGTATCATCTGATAAATGATAATTGCCCTCTAGGATGGAAGTCGGTGATCCAAGAAAATTTAAACCAAGAACTTTATCCTGCAAGTATCCATTAAGAAAAAAATTAGTTATTTAAATAATATAAAACAATGTTTAAACAAAGCATACATGTTATTTATATCAAATTGTAAAATTCCTTACCACAATTCCTGTTGGATTTGAATCGATTGTAGGAGGCATACTACCGAATGGAAGCTCATCATCATTGTAATTTATTTGTACAATCGCTCATTTGAATTGTTTCTTTCCATGACATACAAAACATCCACAAACAATAATTTTCTCAAAGTATTCATCCCATGTACTATAGTCTTGACCAACTTCTTGTTTAGTGCAATCATTTTTTGTGTCTGCAGGACCCATTGTCATATCCTCTTCCACCCATTGTCCTCTACGTGATTTAATAGTTTTAGGTCCACATCCACGTACATATCTTGTTCTTTTTCTAGTTGAACGCTCAAGCTCTATATTTTCTCCAATCTCCATCTAAAATAATCAACACCATGCATTAATTTATGTCAAGATTGGATAATACATTATAAATTTCAATAATACTATGAAAAAAGATGGGTGTATCACAAAATACCATCATATCATTTTTTCCTAAGTCAAAATTTGAGTACCTGATGTCTCGCTTCATCCATTGTGTCATTTGATATGACATGATCTATTGTCATGGCCTTGTTTGGCCCCTATAATACACAAAATAGTAAATATTGTTTAGTACACCAATTATATCATTTCAACGAATATGCTATCCAACACAAAACCTCACTTTAGTCATATATTTGACATATTGATATCATGTTTTGGCCATCCTAATTTTCAAAATTTTCCCTTAATCATAGAATCACATTTAATCACCATTCTTGTGCATTTTCAACCAATAAGTTTGACCTCAGAGGCCCCATGGACTGAAAAATGGCTTTATCTCCTCTATGTTGTAGCATTTGTGAATTCATAAACACCTTCCTCCTTTGGTTGAGGTTGCTTTATCTTCTTACCTCTATTGTATCTGCAAATTTTTTGTCATATCCATTTCCACCCACTTTCCTCTTTTCGATTTAGTAGTTCTACGTCGTCCATGTCCTCTCTCCATGGCCTCCTCTAGATCTTGTAATATATGAAAATAGTCACATAACAATTGTGCACCAATAGACAAATATATATGATAATACATGATAAATGATCTATCAATAATACATTAAATAAGGGTGGGTTTAGTGGGATCAAAGAGATTACACAAAATATCCCAAACCCTAATCAAGATAATAGCAATGATACATAAAGGTAAAAATATTATGCATATTCAAAAAATTAGCTCAAAAGTTTTCATGTGGTAAATAGATGGGGTATAGAGTTTATATTTTAGGGTTTGATATTTTTCATGTCTATCATTTAGATTTTAGGGTTTAGAGTTCAAGGTAATTGAGTTTTTAGAAAAAAAATGCAACTAATCGAAGAAAAAATATAATTTTATTAACCTAACATAAATATTGAAGGTGAACATACAAACTACCTACACCCTTAATGTCAAGCCTTTCAACCTCTATTAAAATTGGGTTGTCATGTCTACTAGTAGTCCAAATTTATCTCTATTCAAAAATACAATCAATATATATTTCTATATCATGTATCCTACTTAAAATACAAAAATTAAATAGTGAAAATTATTTAATTTTATTATATTAGATAAAATAATAAGTAAATGTCTCTTCTTGAAGGTAAAATTTGAACAAAAATATGTATTTTATTCCAAAAGAACAATAAAAAATATCTTCATTTAAAAGTAAGCTTCAAATGAAGACCCACTTCCAAGCAAAATACATTGTTTTGCACTTTTAGGCACTAAATTAGGCGCACTTTGTGCCACCTTTTGCTCCCCAAAATGATTACATTTAGGGATAAAATTCAGCGTTAACTATTGATTCAAAAACAAAAGTTAAAAACTTCCTATGTGAAGGAAGAGAGGAGAGATAAAAAACGTTGCCTGAAGGAAGAGATGAATTGAAGAACGTCACGTGAAGAGATGAATTGAGCGTCATTTTGTATGTGACATCTTGGGAACTTTCATTTTGAAGAACTTTTGAGTATTTTGATGAATTGAAGACTAGAGATTGCGTGTATTGCGTGTGGATTCCTTTCATCATCAGCCTAGGGCTTTCATTGGGTGCAACCTGTGTGCTTCACTCTCAATTTCCCAAATCAAGGTATGAATTCCCTGCCATTTCACTATCATGTGCAATGAAGGTTTCAATAGATTTATTTTTTGAATGGTGATTCATGGTGTGTTTTGTGTTTTTTATTGAAATTATGAATTCAAGCTTGTTTCATTTCCTTTGTGTGTGGATTTTGAATGGTTTTTCATTTATGATTTGGTACCAAGTAGGGATTTTGACATGGTCATTATTGAATTCATTGTGTATATTTGAACTGTGATATAAATTAGGGCATCACGAGTGAGTTAGGGCAATTGTTACATAACTGGAAGTGTAAACTTCATTTTCCTCCACAGACTGGATGAAAATAATTTTCCCTAGGTCACCTCAAAATGTCAAGCAATAGAGGGAAGGGAGCAAAGGGAGCAGACTCTAGCCATAATGAGGTAATTCATTGTCAATTTATAGATTTGTAAATATTTCCATTGTTTCTTTGATTTTTAGTTTTTAGTTTTTTTATTTTTAAATCTAAGAGAAGAAATTTAATTTAAATATATATATATATAGGGGCATGAGACTAACAAAGATTAAGAGGCATTGGATTCCATATTGGGGGTAGACGTAGTGAAAAATTGGATGGTGTGGACTTGACAATGCTTGCCAAATACATAGAAAAATGATCTGGTAAAGCCCCTCAAACATTGCAAACAAATCAACAGTGTCAAAGGGAATCAATTGATTCCCCAACCAGTCCTAGATCAAGAAAAAGGTCCAAGAGGAAATCAATAACAATAAGCTCTAAGAATGTGGAACAGGGAGCAGAGACTTCCATTGTCCTAGCCACTCTTGGGACACAAACTTCTTCCACCATGCCATTTTTTGCATCTTGCATTGGTAGCTATGATACCAAGATAGAATACAATGTGGTTTCAAGGGAATTCTGAATGAAAGATGTTGTAAAAACGTTTATGAATAGGTTGAAGGAATCATGCCTTCAACCATTCAAAGACCATCTACATTTTCCATTCTCAAAGATACCCATGCACCTGCAAAGAGTAGTTATCCATGACATGGAGACTGAATTTGGCACAAGTTGGTCTGTAAAGAAGTTAAAGCTACGAATGCCTCAAAACTGCAAGAGATTTTGGTGCAACCAAACAAAGAAGATAAAAAAAACTCCCTCCCAAGCTAAGGCTCAAAAAAATGCCAATTGATGTAAGTGTGAAAGTATGGAAAGAGCTTGTAAAATCATATGAGAAGTACGATGCACAAAGGAAGTCCGTTGAGGAGAGTATGCACGTATTTGAATTTTCTCATAAGATTATATCAAATTTATTAAACGGTTTTTAAATTTTATTTGTGCATAGTTAAATTGAATTAGTATATGTTTCAGGACAAGGCCTCCAAGGCTAGGCTTAACAAACTTCGTGCCACGCATCACAGTGGCCAAAAAGGTTTACAGACCTTGATCTGTACATTTGTAAGTATATTTAATATGTTAAATGATTTTCTTGTATTTCCTAGGAAAAAGAAAATGATTGCATATTAATTAGTTTAACTAGTCCATGTTCCATGTTTTGACAGGAGGATAAATATGGCCTCCATCCAAAGCAATTTGAAAAGGAAACATTACAAAGCAAAAAGTGGACTGATTTTGTAATCTAGATGGAGAACAAGGTATCAATAGTTGAATTTCAATAACTTAGTTGGATATTGTTGTGTTAATATGTCAATTTGCATTTCTTGTGTTGAGCTGTTTATTGATGTGTAGGATGCATTCTAAAGTGCTTCTCTATTGGCCCCTCCATTTCTATTTCTAATGCATATTCCATGAAATCACCTATGTCATACCTTGCAACCTTGTAGTATTCCACTTGATGTTTCAAGTGCTCAATTTCCTTCTTATTCCCTTCCATTTCTCATGTCATTTTAAGGATGTTTGATTCATTTTCTTATTTTGTGGCAATAATTGCTTGCACGAAGGCCTATGACTTGTATGATGATAAGTATCATCAAACCGACTATTTAACCCCTTGACTATTTTAACTCATGAATACTTCAATGATCTCCTTTTCATGCTCTTTACCAACTATCTTTTGAATGTAGCCTTATCATGCATAATACTCACTCTTGTTGTATCTTACTTCCTTTTCAATGGTGTCTTGATAAGGAAATTCCATTGTACTCTTCCTCTGTAATGACAATACTTTCTCTATGTGCATTTAATTGTCATCATGTAATCTTTATACACCCTTTTTCATTGAATCCTATCACTACATCCATAGATCCTTCCACAATACATAATACATGAATGTGGATTCTAGTCTTATGTATCATCATCATAAAAATTATAGTTTGACTAGACTATTCTTTCACTTCATAGACCTACCCCCTTATGTATATTTTACCATTTGTCACTCTTATGTATCTTTAAGTTGTGATATACATTTAACTCCAACATTCAAGTAATCCATATCAAGTGAGTCTACCAGCACTCTAGAAGGGTCTAGGAAACTGTTGCTTCCATCTCCGTGTACAATGCATTGCATCAATGGAGTTAGCACAATTCAACAGGGAGGCTGGCATGCATTTTTGTAGTATGGTAGCATGGTTTCTAGGACATGGTAATGATATAATAGTAGGTCCTGAACACTTGGTAGTGCTAAAAATGTTCTAGAGAATATAAAATGATATCAAAATGAAGAACTTATCAAATTGTATCATCCAAATCTACGTTATGCTTTGTCTTTAACTTGAGGTCATAATCCATCATTGAAGTTGTATTTATTGGCATGGTCTTCCTAGCTTTGGTCACTAGCTTCCATATTCAAAAATTCCCAACCACCATCTTCAATAAATTTATTTGGATCATCAATAATAGTCTTCAAAATTGGCCACTAGTTCAAGTTCATTCTACTTTCATAGTACTTTATATCCATGGAGTTTAGCCATTCCTTGATGCCATCAAGTGAAGATTGAGGAATGGCATCAATGTGGAGTACATCCTACTTGAAGTCTTTTAAAACAATAGCCATATCAAATTCCTTTTTCCCAATTCCTACTCTCTCAAGGTTAACAATCTCAATCTCACTAATAGTGATTACTAAGAAAGGTAATTCCACCAACTCTACCAAACAGTTTACCATAGGAACAATAAAAGCAGATGCTTTGAAAGGAATTCCATGAAAACCAAGATCTCTAAATGGTATATCATACTCAAGTTAAAAATATTTTAGATGAGGCTTCTCCCATAGCTCTGTTACTTGCTTGACAAATCCTTGAAACTCTACATTGATTTTATTTTTCATGTCCCTCTCTTGTTATTCTTCCTCAATTTCATCAAGATCATACATTGACCTTCTTTCCCCTCCTAAAGTTTGGACCACATCCATTACCTCCACATAAAACTAGATATCCTTAGTCTTCTTGGTTCACACCATGATATGGTTATGCAAACGAAAATGAAGCAAAGTAATCATCTCCTTCTTCGATGGCTGGAAGAATTTATTCTTAATGGTTTGATACATGATATCTACTCTCTCTTCTACTCTCATGGTTGAATATCGAAATCCATTATGGTGGACCTCTAGAGTTCCAATCATCTTTCTTCCTCTTCCACCAAATGTTGGCATATTTTACTAACGTTTATTAGAATTGTTGCATGTTTTACATCATTGGAATGACATATTAGTTGTAACTTTTTTGAAATTTTATTATGGTATGTGCACTTTGATATGATGTAATATGATTATGGGTTTGTTTCATATGTTGTAATATTAGATATATAACAGAAAAATAAATTATTGCATGAATAAATAATAACTTTTCATTTTAATTTTTTTTTTTTTACAGAACATGAGTCTTCCAGAAGATCAAGATGATCCTCATGATATAGATCCAGAATATGTTGGTTCTGGTATAGATCACAATATGGCAGAGGATGACGATGACGCAGATACATAAGACACTGAGGCCAATGACAATGACGATGATGACAACAACAACAACGATGACGACGACGACGACGACGACGATGACGACAACGACGATGACGACAACGACAACGACGATGACGATGATGATGATGATGATGATGATGATGATGATGATGATGATGATGATGATGGTGATGATGATGATGATGATGATGATGATGATGATGATGATGATTATGATGATCATGATCATGATGGTGATGATGTTGATGAGGCAGTTGTTGGTAGTATTCAGTGACATTCATGATCATATAGGTTGCATGATGGATCATTGTTGATATATCATTATGATGCTTTTCATGGTTACCATATTCATATGTATCATTTTCATGGCCTTTTTTACCATATTATTGAGTTGTATAATTTTGACATTTATCATTTTGACATATCATTTGGACATGTATCATCTTGACTTGTATCATTTTGAGTTACATAATTTATCATTTTTACTTATATCATTTGTACATGTATCATTTTGACTTATGTTG
>CM021107.1:317182003-317308367 GCA_007115665.2 Sequoiadendron giganteum | reverse complement strand
AACTCAATTCAGAAGAGTTAATGATGCATGCATATATGTAGTCATTAACCAATTAAATGGAGATGCAGGGTACAGGTTGAGTCAAGAGGCCACGACATTTATTGCTGAATGGGGATGTTGGTACATTCAATACCCCAAGTTTACATATTTCAGGTTAGCTAGTTTTGAAGGCCATCCACATTTGCTTCCAAGGTGTTGCAATAACAAGATAGTGCTAATGGAGTTTGTATATTAGGCTCTTGGAGTTAATGCTCAGTTTGGTTTAAAGCATAAGACAAGATGTCACAAGTTCCCCATGAAGTTGGGTGAGTATAGCTGTCAGCATTTGGTAGGAGAAAAGGTGATCTGCAATGAGCTGATACAATTAAAGTTAGGCTTATACACAACTCGTAAGTATTTTGATCCAAAGGGGAAGATGAATGCCTTGTTTCCTTTTGTGTTTGACAAACATTTTAGTTTATTAGAAGACTTCTAGAGTGACCAACAAGATGAGTATGATTTAAGGAAAAAGAATTATGAAAGACTACCTATTGCACTCATGTCAGAATTTGGAGTTAAAAATGATATTCCTAACACATTGGTGGATGATGGAGTTGTATTGGATCCATCTTATGAGGCTTTAAATATAGGAACTAAGAGCCTGGATCCAATTGACTGGGATAGTGAAGAAACTATTGATATTAAACAGATAGGAAGAATAGTCTTGGATCAAAGTGTTAATTGGTTGGTGTTAAGAACCAAAGCGCCTCAAGGACTAGCTCCTAAAAAGGGGAAAGGGTATAAAAGAATCAAAAGAAAGAAGCCTCCCAAAGATCCTTTGGAGTTCTTTCCCCCAGACATTGAAGAGATAGAACTTAAAGCAGCAATTGATGAAGTAGAAACACAAGAAGGAGATGCTCAAAAAGGATCGGATGTTTCAACACCTACATTAGGTGAATCTTCCACACAAGTCCCACTTGCAAAGAAGTAGAGTGAAGAAGTTCAAAAGGGGGATCTTCATCGTATGGTTGAAGCTGGAAAGGGAAAAGAAGTGGAGAGGGAAATTCATGATGTTGGAACAGATTCAGACGAGACTATGTCAGAAAAGGATGTGCAAGAGAATATGCCTCTAGAGGAGGATATTGAATAGGTAATGACACAAGAGGAGCAATGGGCATTGTTTGAAGAAGTTAGAAAGAATGCTGAGGTAAAAGCTAATGAACTAGAAAAGCAAAATTTAATGGGTGCCAAGACACAAACTGATTCCATACTGCAACAGCAACAAATTGAAGCTAAGGTAGTAGCTGATGAAGTAGAGAGACAGAAAAGGAAACAAGAACATGAACTCAAGGTTAAAGAAGGAAATGATAAGTTAGAGTTAATACAAAAGATTCATGACCTTGACGAAGAGAAGGCAAGAAACCAGAGGGAGAAAGAGGTCTTGGTTGCTAAGTTGAAACTTGCAGAGGAAGCTCACCGAAAAGAAGAAGCAAAAAGATTAAGAAAGGAAAAGGATACCAAAGAGCTGGTTAGAAAGCAACAATAAGAAGAAGAAAAGGTAGAAAAACTTAAAGCTTTAGAGGAGGAAAGACTAGAGAAAGAAAGACTAGAGGCTTTAGAGAAAGAGAAACTGGAAAGAGAAGCTCTAGAGAAAGAAAGAATAGAGAAGGAAAGAATAGAGAAGGAAATAATAGAAAAGGAAAGATTGGAAAGGGAAAAAGTGGAGAGAGATCAATTGGAGGAAGAGAGGTTGAAGAAAGAAGAGGAAGATAAGAAGATACAGGAACAAAAAGATAGAGAATAGGCTGAAAGGTTTGTGCAGATGCATGTGGTGCAAGGACAACAATAGAAATCAAGGGTTGATTCTCAACCCCAATTAAATGTGCAGCCACCTTCTACTACTACTATTGCTTCCTCTTCCTCTATGATGACTATTGCTCCATGTTCTCCCACTTGGCTAAAATTGGACCTGCATAAAAGAACAGTAACACATTCACAACCTCTCAATTGGGAGGATATGATGAAGGAGATAGAACAAGAGAGGCCTAAAAAGAAGGCCAAGATCCGACACTCCATCAGGCTCATGGACAAGGGAGAGATTCTTGCTGAGTGTGCCATACCAGTGATAGAAAAGGAGGTAGGAGACATGCAGTTAATGGATTATCAATTGAGTACTGTTAACTTGGGAAGGCCTACTAGAAATCAACAGATGAATCTAATTGATGTGGTAGCTTCTACAACCAAGTCAAGAATGTTAAAGGATAAGCAGAAGAAAGATGAGCTTAAGGCTCAATTAGATCAATTGCATTCCTTTTTGAAAAGTGTCTCTTCTTCGAGATCACAACAGGTAGCTTCTATTGAGACTCCAATTTTGTTGAGCAAAAAGGAGGTAGATGATTTAGTGCAGGTAAGAGGCAAAGCGGAGATGCTAGATAGGTGGGTTGACAAGTTGAATCAGGAAGTAGGTGAAGTTTTGGTTGAAGGTTTTGAAGTTCATAAGGGACAAAAGAGTTAATAGGGGAAATGCATCAATATATTGAAGCATCGGAGAAGCAAGAAGAGGAATATAAAGAGTATAGTCAAAAATTGGAGAAGGTTAGTACATTGCCTTTGACTACTCTTCTTGAACAGTCAATACTTGAGGAGGACAATAAGGATTTTGTGGAGAAGACCTCTCATATACTCCAATTCAGAACAGATTTCTTGTGCAAACATAGAAATGAAGTCCAAGATGTTGTTAAGGATCTAACCGAACAGTTTGAAGAGTTGGAGGCAGTCATTGCTATCATAGTGGATGTCAATATACTAACAAAAGAAGGCCTACCTTTGAGCCAGATAAAAGAGAAATGGGGCGAAAGGTTTAAGGGAATCATGCAGAAAGGAGATGATGGTGAAGATTTGATGATAGATTGACTGATAGATGTTAAAGAAGAAATAAAGGCTGCTAAAAGAGAGTTGACAAAGATAAGAGATATGAGAGGGTTTGCTGCAGTAGAATTGGAGCGAATTGAATTTGAAGACAGTTGGGTTGATGGGCCAGAATTAGATGTATTACAACAAGTCTTCGCCAATTATGATGAGTTTATTGCAGACCCAACTTCACATGCATAAATCTCTTGCATGCATGACTTTCTTCTTCTTTGCATGTTGCATGCAGCACTAACAGTTTTGGAGCACATGACTTCTTTTTCTTTTCTATTTTCTATTCTCTAGTTTAACTAAATGTCTAATATAAGAACTCAAGATCAACTTGATCTGAGTTTCCAAGAGAGTTTTTATTCTTAAAAGGGTGGATGACTTAAAATAGAAGTGGAGTTCTAATTTTTGTATATTTATAAATACCCTTTGGGTATCATATTGTAAGGGTCGGCTAATAGAGAATAGAATTGGCCACCTAATATTAGGAGATGGAATTTTGTAGTGATTACAGAGATACATTGTTATTTGATATTTTACAGTTAAATAAAATTACAGGTTTACGCAATATGGTGTTAGAATTGAGTTGTTTTATTTGATAAGGCTGATAAGTTATAATCTATTTGAATGCCAGTGATTGTGTTGAAGCATGAAAGTTTCTTGTGTGATGAAATTCATTAGAAGAAACCAGATTTAAGGATTATCTTGTTAGATTATCATTGAATTAAATTTATTGAAGTTTGTTGATCTATGATCTTGGCAATGAATGAATGTGTGTTCTTTTAAAAAAATCTTTGAAGTAGTTGTGATAGGCAAATTGAAATAAGCACCTTAGATGCATACAATGGTATAGATTACTCTGTGAATTGTATCATGCTTTGTTTTTTTTTTATCTGATTGAAAAAAAAACACATTCGTTGTTGAAGATATATGTCTGGATGTTAGATGAGTTTGTTCATGTTTACTGGTTTACCCTTTGATCTATCTTTTTCTTTTGTTTAAAAAACCTTGATTTACTAAAAAAAAGTCCAGTAAAATGAGTCATTGCTTGCATTCTTTGTTACCAGCACAGGACCCTTGAACATTATAGTTGCATGAACCAATTGAGTGACACCAGACAGTTGAGAACCAACTGCCAGGACCTTGGGAGTTAGGCTACTATATGTTGTCTTTCTTTTTCAGGAGAAATAGAGTAGAAATATTCTATTTTAACGTTGTTTGTGTCATTTTCACCATCAACAATAATGTTTTCATCTTCGCTCATTTTCAAGTTTTCCCACTTTCCTTTCAGACTTTGTAGCTTAGTAACTTTCACTTGTGCATCTCCTTCATATAATGTTTCCAGCTTCTTCCAAATCCCATATGTTGATTTCAGACCCATCACATTTGTCATCTCAGAGTCTATCAGAGCCCTTAATAATGCTTCTATAGCCCTAATATTAGTTTCAGCTTCTTTGATCTCATCAAGAGTAGAGGGACCATTCTGAGGAATAACATATTTGTTCTTTGTAATCTTCCAGAAAGAGTCACCAATGCACTTCAAATGACACTCCATTCTAGCCTTCCATAGAGAGTAGTTTGTTCCATCGAATCTAGGACTATCCTTCTTGTATGATGCCATCTCGGATCACCTTAAGATTTTAAACTTCTTTAGAGGAACTTGCTCTGATACCAATTGTTGGAAAAAAAAGGATAGACAACTGAGAGGGGAGGTGAATCAATTATCACATAATTTTAAAAAAATTAACCTTAATAACCTTTAATCCTATATCTGATAAATAATAGTGAAAGCATAAATCGGAAACATATTAGAAACACACATGACACCAGTATTTTTGTGTGGAAACCCTGTTAGGGGAAAAACCATGGTGGAGGTTAATCCACAAGTTATACCCTATTAAAAGTATAAATAAAATGAATAAGGAATGCACATGCATTCAGGCATACTGCCTAGAGCTCACTACTCAAATAAGACACACTGTCTTACATAAAAATTTCAAATTAAATCCATTTGAAGAGATTGAACTGAGAAATTAGCTTCTTCAAAAGCCTGATGACAGTTCCAGTTAGGCACATAAACACTTCTTCACACTACGCTCAAACTTCTTCACACTCTGCTCTGCAATCAAATGATCTGATCTATATTCACATAAAGCACTCGCACATTTCACATTACACACTTCACACACACTCCAAAATGAAGAAACAATCACTCTTATATATCCACTTCATGGAATTACATCAACAACTTTGTCGGCTAAAAATAAAAGAATAAATGAATTTAAAAAAATCAGCTCAATTCATGAACGAATCTTAATGCACACCACCAAATTCGGTCATAACATAATGAATACCTAAAATAACATCCTCGAATGCACCAAGCATTAAAAAATTAATCCATGAGGATCTGCAACACGCTACAACCATCATGTCGGCCAAGAACATGAAAACCCAAACACACAAAGGAAAAATCTTTGATCACAATCACACTGATCAACGCGAACGTGCAACAAGGATAGAGAATGAACTAGAAACATCAACCAACATCATAGGAGCATACACAATAACTCAATTTACTAGAATTTCATTCTCTTCTTCCAAAAACACTAGCTATAGTAACAGAATAACTGTAGGAACACATAAACTCACAACTTGCTCCAATCTTGATGTGCACCTCTGAAACTAACGGAGTATAAACTAGATAGGCTCAACAACAAACCCTTTAAAGTGCAACTTCTGAATACCAACATATTGAATTTTCCACCACACTAAAATTCACAGCTTCATAGACAACCTTCAACATATTTATTATAATTTTCTCAATATCCTCAACATATATAGCCTTCAAGACACCAATGCTAATAGTGTTGACATCAATGAAAACCACATATCAGCAACACAACCACAACATCCAATAGGAATATTATAGTTTTTAGTGCCCTGTAAGATTGACATAGATTAAATCAATTAAATTTTTGACTTATGATGAACATTTTTGATATGTCAATCTATACTAGGACTATTTATATACAATATACGGTTTTAAAATCCCCTCAAAGAAATATAAACAAAGTTGATGAATTTTTACAAATTATGTACACCAATTGACAATGCAAAGTAAGAAATAGATTTCAACTCACTTCAGTAGGGTGGTGAATCCTTTGTCTAACCAACCAAATAGTGTCTTGATTTCTAATAATATTAATGTGCATGCCAATTTTGAGGTTCTACTTGCACCCAATTTGAACATAGGTGTTTTTGTTGCTTGCTTGATGGAGTCTTTCAGGTTGTTATCATCAACATTACGTTGGTGGTAATTACCCCTGCTATCATTGTTACTGCCAACCATATGATCATTATTGTCATCATTGTTTCCATCCCCAAAGAAACCTGTAAGAATTTCATACAATCCTTTTTAATGCACTACATTTTCACTATCATGATCATCATCATTAAGGCTAAGTGGCATGTCATCATTGTAATGTGGATCTCATCAGCTCTTCAAATTTCTCAACTGGTAGTATTCTCTTCAATATTGCTCTTTTCATCTTAGTATTGTTTAAAGGATAGTTTGGATCATCCTATCCAAATCTTAACAACCCAGTTGGATCTTGGGTATTACTATGTGTTCGTCAACATATTCTACCTATCAAACAAACAAAAGAATTCTTTAATGTTTTGTAACAATTGGATAAATCATAAATGTATCAATTTCAAAGAAATATAATCAAATATGGCTTAAAAAATAAAAATATAAATTGTATGAACATATATACATCAATTGAATAATGGAAAATTATTTTATAGACTACCTTTTTTATACAATAATTTAAATAAAACACAATTTTGACAATGTAGTTTATAAAACATCAGTCCACACTCATTTATTATTCTTTGGTTTTCTACCCTTAAGAACATCCTTAGGGTGACCTTGTTCTTCCCTCTTCTTTCACACGAGAGTGTGTTTTAAGAAGGGGTAATCAATCAATAACTCATCTCCAATGGTAAGGTCCATAATAGGCTCAACCATTATCAATATATCAACCTCTCTTTCCATATCTCCATCTTTATCATTTATAACCTCAACAAATTGACAATTCAGTCTTACAGTAGGGTCCCTTCCCTTACTACTATTTATAAATCCTGCAACATTTTTGTGTGTGTATGCACATCCATCTATATACATAAGATGACCTCTATTCATTTCTTTTCCACTTTCCAATTGGAGACGATGTATATAAATATTCGAATTTAGACCATATGCTAACATGCTAGGATTATATTTTGCTAGCCTTCTCCATTCACCACTCTAATATGATGGACCATAATATGGCATTAATCTCCTAGTGGTTTGTTCTAAATGTTTCTATGTTTAGACCCCTAATATACATTTTGGACAATAAAGAGGCCTAGATTCACTCCATGAATATTGGAGGGTCATATCATGTAGTTGTATCCCCAAAATTGAAACACCTCATACACTCTAGGTAGTTGTTTTTGAAAAGTTAAGCAGCATTTACAGGGCGTCGTACCCTTTACACAATGAGCCTCCAGGGCCAAGAAGGAAAAGCAAGGTTTTGAAAGGACTAGCAACCTTTTACAGAGCTAAGACAGCACCAACGAACACACATCAAAGACACAGCAGGACCTAACAACACCTGGTCAACAGATAACCAGGAGTGACAACACACTTAGAACCAACAACAGTCCCAAGTCTAAGACCAGCCACTAGGCCAAGCAAAATATAGTCAACGATTGAACGTCTCTTTGTAAATTCATCTCAAACTCAGGGGTAAGTCATCATCTCCATCACATTCATTCTCATAGGGTATTTAGTCCACCTTCCCCTTGTCTTTAAGAAAATTATGCATCTTTAAATTGGTTCTTGTTTTGTTACTTGTTTTCATCAATTCCTCATCTTCTGAGCTGGTATATTGGCACATATTTTTGTTAGATGTATCATCTGATAAATGATAATTGCCCTCTAGGATGGAAGTCGGTGATCCAAGAAAATTTAAACCAAGAACTTTATCCTGCAAGTATCCATTAAGAAAAAAATTAGTTATTTAAATAATATAAAACAATGTTTAAACAAAGCATACATGTTATTTATATCAAATTGTAAAATTCCTTACCACAATTCCTGTTGGATTTGAATCGATTGTAGGAGGCATACTACCGAATGGAAGCTCATCATCATTGTAATTTATTTGTACAATCGCTCATTTGAATTGTTTCTTTCCATGACATACAAAACATCCACAAACAATAATTTTCTCAAAGTATTCATCCCATGTACTATAGTCTTGACCAACTTCTTGTTTAGTGCAATCATTTTTTGTGTCTGCAGGACCCATTGTCATATCCTCTTCCACCCATTGTCCTCTACGTGATTTAATAGTTTTAGGTCCACATCCACGTACATATCTTGTTCTTTTTCTAGTTGAACGCTCAAGCTCTATATTTTCTCCAATCTCCATCTAAAATAATCAACACCATGCATTAATTTATGTCAAGATTGGATAATACATTATAAATTTCAATAATACTATGAAAAAAGATGGGTGTATCACAAAATACCATCATATCATTTTTTCCTAAGTCAAAATTTGAGTACCTGATGTCTCGCTTCATCCATTGTGTCATTTGATATGACATGATCTATTGTCATGGCCTTGTTTGGCCCCTATAATACACAAAATAGTAAATATTGTTTAGTACACCAATTATATCATTTCAACGAATATGCTATCCAACACAAAACCTCACTTTAGTCATATATTTGACATATTGATATCATGTTTTGGCCATCCTAATTTTCAAAATTTTCCCTTAATCATAGAATCACATTTAATCACCATTCTTGTGCATTTTCAACCAATAAGTTTGACCTCAGAGGCCCCATGGACTGAAAAATGGCTTTATCTCCTCTATGTTGTAGCATTTGTGAATTCATAAACACCTTCCTCCTTTGGTTGAGGTTGCTTTATCTTCTTACCTCTATTGTATCTGCAAATTTTTTGTCATATCCATTTCCACCCACTTTCCTCTTTTCGATTTAGTAGTTCTACGTCGTCCATGTCCTCTCTCCATGGCCTCCTCTAGATCTTGTAATATATGAAAATAGTCACATAACAATTGTGCACCAATAGACAAATATATATGATAATACATGATAAATGATCTATCAATAATACATTAAATAAGGGTGGGTTTAGTGGGATCAAAGAGATTACACAAAATATCCCAAACCCTAATCAAGATAATAGCAATGATACATAAAGGTAAAAATATTATGCATATTCAAAAAATTAGCTCAAAAGTTTTCATGTGGTAAATAGATGGGGTATAGAGTTTATATTTTAGGGTTTGATATTTTTCATGTCTATCATTTAGATTTTAGGGTTTAGAGTTCAAGGTAATTGAGTTTTTAGAAAAAAAATGCAACTAATCGAAGAAAAAATATAATTTTATTAACCTAACATAAATATTGAAGGTGAACATACAAACTACCTACACCCTTAATGTCAAGCCTTTCAACCTCTATTAAAATTGGGTTGTCATGTCTACTAGTAGTCCAAATTTATCTCTATTCAAAAATACAATCAATATATATTTCTATATCATGTATCCTACTTAAAATACAAAAATTAAATAGTGAAAATTATTTAATTTTATTATATTAGATAAAATAATAAGTAAATGTCTCTTCTTGAAGGTAAAATTTGAACAAAAATATGTATTTTATTCCAAAAGAACAATAAAAAATATCTTCATTTAAAAGTAAGCTTCAAATGAAGACCCACTTCCAAGCAAAATACATTGTTTTGCACTTTTAGGCACTAAATTAGGCGCACTTTGTGCCACCTTTTGCTCCCCAAAATGATTACATTTAGGGATAAAATTCAGCGTTAACTATTGATTCAAAAACAAAAGTTAAAAACTTCCTATGTGAAGGAAGAGAGGAGAGATAAAAAACGTTGCCTGAAGGAAGAGATGAATTGAAGAACGTCACGTGAAGAGATGAATTGAGCGTCATTTTGTATGTGACATCTTGGGAACTTTCATTTTGAAGAACTTTTGAGTATTTTGATGAATTGAAGACTAGAGATTGCGTGTATTGCGTGTGGATTCCTTTCATCATCAGCCTAGGGCTTTCATTGGGTGCAACCTGTGTGCTTCACTCTCAATTTCCCAAATCAAGGTATGAATTCCCTGCCATTTCACTATCATGTGCAATGAAGGTTTCAATAGATTTATTTTTTGAATGGTGATTCATGGTGTGTTTTGTGTTTTTTATTGAAATTATGAATTCAAGCTTGTTTCATTTCCTTTGTGTGTGGATTTTGAATGGTTTTTCATTTATGATTTGGTACCAAGTAGGGATTTTGACATGGTCATTATTGAATTCATTGTGTATATTTGAACTGTGATATAAATTAGGGCATCACGAGTGAGTTAGGGCAATTGTTACATAACTGGAAGTGTAAACTTCATTTTCCTCCACAGACTGGATGAAAATAATTTTCCCTAGGTCACCTCAAAATGTCAAGCAATAGAGGGAAGGGAGCAAAGGGAGCAGACTCTAGCCATAATGAGGTAATTCATTGTCAATTTATAGATTTGTAAATATTTCCATTGTTTCTTTGATTTTTAGTTTTTAGTTTTTTTATTTTTAAATCTAAGAGAAGAAATTTAATTTAAATATATATATATATAGGGGCATGAGACTAACAAAGATTAAGAGGCATTGGATTCCATATTGGGGGTAGACGTAGTGAAAAATTGGATGGTGTGGACTTGACAATGCTTGCCAAATACATAGAAAAATGATCTGGTAAAGCCCCTCAAACATTGCAAACAAATCAACAGTGTCAAAGGGAATCAATTGATTCCCCAACCAGTCCTAGATCAAGAAAAAGGTCCAAGAGGAAATCAATAACAATAAGCTCTAAGAATGTGGAACAGGGAGCAGAGACTTCCATTGTCCTAGCCACTCTTGGGACACAAACTTCTTCCACCATGCCATTTTTTGCATCTTGCATTGGTAGCTATGATACCAAGATAGAATACAATGTGGTTTCAAGGGAATTCTGAATGAAAGATGTTGTAAAAACGTTTATGAATAGGTTGAAGGAATCATGCCTTCAACCATTCAAAGACCATCTACATTTTCCATTCTCAAAGATACCCATGCACCTGCAAAGAGTAGTTATCCATGACATGGAGACTGAATTTGGCACAAGTTGGTCTGTAAAGAAGTTAAAGCTACGAATGCCTCAAAACTGCAAGAGATTTTGGTGCAACCAAACAAAGAAGATAAAAAAAACTCCCTCCCAAGCTAAGGCTCAAAAAAATGCCAATTGATGTAAGTGTGAAAGTATGGAAAGAGCTTGTAAAATCATATGAGAAGTACGATGCACAAAGGAAGTCCGTTGAGGAGAGTATGCACGTATTTGAATTTTCTCATAAGATTATATCAAATTTATTAAACGGTTTTTAAATTTTATTTGTGCATAGTTAAATTGAATTAGTATATGTTTCAGGACAAGGCCTCCAAGGCTAGGCTTAACAAACTTCGTGCCACGCATCACAGTGGCCAAAAAGGTTTACAGACCTTGATCTGTACATTTGTAAGTATATTTAATATGTTAAATGATTTTCTTGTATTTCCTAGGAAAAAGAAAATGATTGCATATTAATTAGTTTAACTAGTCCATGTTCCATGTTTTGACAGGAGGATAAATATGGCCTCCATCCAAAGCAATTTGAAAAGGAAACATTACAAAGCAAAAAGTGGACTGATTTTGTAATCTAGATGGAGAACAAGGTATCAATAGTTGAATTTCAATAACTTAGTTGGATATTGTTGTGTTAATATGTCAATTTGCATTTCTTGTGTTGAGCTGTTTATTGATGTGTAGGATGCATTCTAAAGTGCTTCTCTATTGGCCCCTCCATTTCTATTTCTAATGCATATTCCATGAAATCACCTATGTCATACCTTGCAACCTTGTAGTATTCCACTTGATGTTTCAAGTGCTCAATTTCCTTCTTATTCCCTTCCATTTCTCATGTCATTTTAAGGATGTTTGATTCATTTTCTTATTTTGTGGCAATAATTGCTTGCACGAAGGCCTATGACTTGTATGATGATAAGTATCATCAAACCGACTATTTAACCCCTTGACTATTTTAACTCATGAATACTTCAATGATCTCCTTTTCATGCTCTTTACCAACTATCTTTTGAATGTAGCCTTATCATGCATAATACTCACTCTTGTTGTATCTTACTTCCTTTTCAATGGTGTCTTGATAAGGAAATTCCATTGTACTCTTCCTCTGTAATGACAATACTTTCTCTATGTGCATTTAATTGTCATCATGTAATCTTTATACACCCTTTTTCATTGAATCCTATCACTACATCCATAGATCCTTCCACAATACATAATACATGAATGTGGATTCTAGTCTTATGTATCATCATCATAAAAATTATAGTTTGACTAGACTATTCTTTCACTTCATAGACCTACCCCCTTATGTATATTTTACCATTTGTCACTCTTATGTATCTTTAAGTTGTGATATACATTTAACTCCAACATTCAAGTAATCCATATCAAGTGAGTCTACCAGCACTCTAGAAGGGTCTAGGAAACTGTTGCTTCCATCTCCGTGTACAATGCATTGCATCAATGGAGTTAGCACAATTCAACAGGGAGGCTGGCATGCATTTTTGTAGTATGGTAGCATGGTTTCTAGGACATGGTAATGATATAATAGTAGGTCCTGAACACTTGGTAGTGCTAAAAATGTTCTAGAGAATATAAAATGATATCAAAATGAAGAACTTATCAAATTGTATCATCCAAATCTACGTTATGCTTTGTCTTTAACTTGAGGTCATAATCCATCATTGAAGTTGTATTTATTGGCATGGTCTTCCTAGCTTTGGTCACTAGCTTCCATATTCAAAAATTCCCAACCACCATCTTCAATAAATTTATTTGGATCATCAATAATAGTCTTCAAAATTGGCCACTAGTTCAAGTTCATTCTACTTTCATAGTACTTTATATCCATGGAGTTTAGCCATTCCTTGATGCCATCAAGTGAAGATTGAGGAATGGCATCAATGTGGAGTACATCCTACTTGAAGTCTTTTAAAACAATAGCCATATCAAATTCCTTTTTCCCAATTCCTACTCTCTCAAGGTTAACAATCTCAATCTCACTAATAGTGATTACTAAGAAAGGTAATTCCACCAACTCTACCAAACAGTTTACCATAGGAACAATAAAAGCAGATGCTTTGAAAGGAATTCCATGAAAACCAAGATCTCTAAATGGTATATCATACTCAAGTTAAAAATATTTTAGATGAGGCTTCTCCCATAGCTCTGTTACTTGCTTGACAAATCCTTGAAACTCTACATTGATTTTATTTTTCATGTCCCTCTCTTGTTATTCTTCCTCAATTTCATCAAGATCATACATTGACCTTCTTTCCCCTCCTAAAGTTTGGACCACATCCATTACCTCCACATAAAACTAGATATCCTTAGTCTTCTTGGTTCACACCATGATATGGTTATGCAAACGAAAATGAAGCAAAGTAATCATCTCCTTCTTCGATGGCTGGAAGAATTTATTCTTAATGGTTTGATACATGATATCTACTCTCTCTTCTACTCTCATGGTTGAATATCGAAATCCATTATGGTGGACCTCTAGAGTTCCAATCATCTTTCTTCCTCTTCCACCAAATGTTGGCATATTTTACTAACGTTTATTAGAATTGTTGCATGTTTTACATCATTGGAATGACATATTAGTTGTAACTTTTTTGAAATTTTATTATGGTATGTGCACTTTGATATGATGTAATATGATTATGGGTTTGTTTCATATGTTGTAATATTAGATATATAACAGAAAAATAAATTATTGCATGAATAAATAATAACTTTTCATTTTAATTTTTTTTTTTTTACAGAACATGAGTCTTCCAGAAGATCAAGATGATCCTCATGATATAGATCCAGAATATGTTGGTTCTGGTATAGATCACAATATGGCAGAGGATGACGATGACGCAGATACATAAGACACTGAGGCCAATGACAATGACGATGATGACAACAACAACAACGATGACGACGACGACGACGACGACGATGACGACAACGACGATGACGACAACGACAACGACGATGACGATGATGATGATGATGATGATGATGATGATGATGATGATGATGATGATGATGGTGATGATGATGATGATGATGATGATGATGATGATGATGATGATTATGATGATCATGATCATGATGGTGATGATGTTGATGAGGCAGTTGTTGGTAGTATTCAGTGACATTCATGATCATATAGGTTGCATGATGGATCATTGTTGATATATCATTATGATGCTTTTCATGGTTACCATATTCATATGTATCATTTTCATGGCCTTTTTTACCATATTATTGAGTTGTATAATTTTGACATTTATCATTTTGACATATCATTTGGACATGTATCATCTTGACTTGTATCATTTTGAGTTACATAATTTATCATTTTTACTTATATCATTTGTACATGTATCATTTTGACTTATGTTGACTGTTGGACATGTATAATTTTGACATGTTATTGATCTACTGGAATATTTGACTTTCACATGTTTTAGTTATATATGATGATGATCTTATCAGTATTGACTTGTTAATTTATATATATTGAAAGTGGTCGATGATTTTTTGATGGATATTTATTACATATGATGATTTTAATTTACTACTCAGGATGGATGTTGTCAAATTCAATTAAATTATAGATATTTGACTCACTTGTTTTAATTATAGATGATGATCATGTTACAAGAATTATCTTGTTAGTTAATCATATGAGTTAAATAATTAAATTACTTACTCTATAATCATATGAGTTATTTAAGAGGCATCATATATTTAACTAATTAAATTGAAATAAAATATATTAAATTAATAAATGGAAGCAAAACAAGAAGCATTTTTAGAAGCAAAAAAGGAAGCAACAATGGAAGCCAAATTAGAAGCAAACCTGAAGCAATATTGGAAGAAAAACTTAGCATTATCTAGGAAGAAAAAATAGAAGCAATTCAAGTAGAAAATAAAGAAGTAATAATGGAAGAAATTTAAGAAGCAAAAAATAGAAGAAAAAATGGAAGTAAAAATGGAAGCAAAATTGGAATCCAAATCGGAAGCAAACTTGGAAGCAAAACCAAAAGAAAAACTAGAAGCAAACCTAGAAGAAACACTAGAAGCAAAATTGGAAACAAAAATGGAAGCAAAACTGGAAGCAAACTTGGAAGCAACACAAGAGGCAAAACTGGAAGCAACACTGGAAGCAAACCTGGAAGAAAACTGGAAGCAATACAAGAAGTAAAACTAGAAGCAACACAAGAATAAAAACTGGAAGCAAACTTGGAAGGAACAGTAGAAGCAACACAAGAAGCAAAACTGGAAGCAAACCTGGAAGTAACACTAGAAGAAAAATTGGAAGCAAACCTGGAAGCAAACCTAGAAGCAAACCTAGAAGCAACACAAGAAGAAAAACTGGAAGCAACACTGGAAACAAAACTGGAAGAAAACTTGGAAGCAACACGAGAAGAAAAACTAGAAGCAAACCCGGAAGCAATACAAGAAGCAAAACTAGAAGCAAAATTGGAAGCCAAACTGGAAGCTTCAAAAGTCGACGCTAAATTCGATGATAAATTTGGAGCTAAATTCAATGCCAGAGTGTAATGCAGTTTGGCACTGAGTTTTTTTCCAGCAGAAGTGCCCAATTCATGAACTCCAATGCACTAAAATCTGGTGCTATTTTACGTGCTAATTGCCTCTTTTGTTGTAGTGAATTAGGTTTCTAAATGGCTTATGATGTATTCTTTCATGTTTGACAACAAGTTACTCAATTCCACTCTAGAGACTCCATTAGATGTCTTTTTTATGGAAGATGTTTTATCCCCTCTAGTCCTTTTAGTAAAGGTCCTTGAATAGTTCCTACAAACCTTGTATATTTCTTCAAAAGGCAATTATTATACATCTCCTAACCCAATAAGGTTAAGGGAATCCATGCAATCATCATTGACTCCTCTTAAAAATACTAACTTCATAGATTCTTCTAAAAGCCTATTTTTTGAATTCTTCTTCAAGTAAAATTGGAACCTTTCTACATAGTCCTCCAATGGTTCATCTTCTTTTTGAGACATCCTGAAAATATCATCTTCTTCTACCAATTCCTCTATAGTACTCCCAGTATTTCTCTAGGAACTTTGTCTTCATAGTGCTCCAATCAAGAACAATGCCTCTTCCCAAACCCATAAACCATCTTAAAGCAGCATCCTTCAAGGTTGTTGGTAATAGTTTAAGTCTATTTGCATCTATTGTATAATCATAGCTTCTACAAAGCACATCAAACTGAAACAAAAAGTTATCTGGATCCTTAATAACCAAACCATAGAAGATAGGAAATGTTGAAGGAGGTATGATCTTCAAGGTCCCTCTCCTAGTTGGCAACAAGAAGCTCAAAATTTACATGTTCTAATGGGTCATCCACCACTACATCAGCCATGGTTTGGAAGGTCTCCTTTGTGTTTATAGTGGATGTTGGTGAAAGGGAAAGTTCTTCTTTAGGACACCCTTGCTCTAGTCACTATGATCACCAATATCCTTTTTAGCTTCGTGTGTTGAGGGGAGAAATATTCCCAAAGGATCGCGTTGCCTTCACATACAAGATTTATCTTTTTGTGTCATCCACTCCTGTACAATGTTAGTAAAACATTTTGGTATTGATGGAATAAAACTTGATTGTTCTAATGTTGGAAACAAAATACTAAACTACGAAATCTTGAAATAACATAGATGAATCTTTAAATGTAGCACCATCCTCAAAAATGGTACCAAAAATGTAAGGCCCAACTAATGTTCAGTAAACTTGGTGATATTCACATAATTCAGAGGTGGTACCTAACTGGGCAGTCCTCTAAACCCTTGTAAAGACTCCATTTAATTATCAACCAGGGCTAACATAAGGTTGTGATGACTTTGGAATTGTATGTGCATCCATGGACTCTATACTACTTATATCATTCTAGTATAGGTGTTGTCACATGTGGAAAAACATTAACTACATAACAATAAAAAATAATTGAATTTGGAACTATTGCTACAGATACTTACAGCTAAAGACTATGACTAGTTCACTATCAAGAATGAATTATGTAACTAACACTGCTAAATTTGACTCACTCTAAAGTATAATGTATTGATACAAATAAAGCATGAAATACAAGACAAGATCTTATTCATGATTTCATTCACATTCATAACATGAAGAATCTAATTAAGAAAAATACAATAATGAAGGTAACTACTCTAACAATAGAAATAAATGTGTAGAAATTAAAGTGTGGAACAGTTAACTTGAATGGCCCTTTCTCAAGTGACTATCTCCATAGGATAAACTCAAATCTAGCTTCTCAAATCAATCAAACATAATGGTACCTGAAAAACCTCTTCATTGCATAACACAAGATTTCATAGTCCAATAAGAATCTTCAAAGATATCTTATTCATAAAAACATAAATAGAAACAAAAAATTATTTGTGTGAACAAAATAAAACTATCTGAACATATCCAATTGCTATATATGATATGCTTGTTATTCTCCTTGACCACCAAGCCAGATATATAGGTTCATGGGATTTTTATTGAAACAAGGACTCAAAACAAAAATATAAATGTAAATCACCACTCCCCTAAGAAATAGAGTGTGACAAAGTCTACATAACTGAAAAGGTAGAATAAGTTGATTAGGATTGTAACTCTACTGCAATGGTAAAATAGAAACATGGACTATGGAAATAGTCATGTTAGATTGTTGATCATAGCATATTTCCTCTCCTTTAGTAGTCTTATTATATGACATGATGACTCACAATCATCCTTGTAGATAAAAACCTCCAATTTTTTAGTTGTTGTGTTCTTCTTATTTTGGAACTTCCCTTGAATTGATGTCTAAAATCCTTTTGGCTATGGGCTACGCTCCCTATTTTTTGCAGGCTATAGCCTACTTGCTCTAGCTTCTTGGCTACAAAGAGTTAGTTCACCTAAACATATACACAATACTAATAACCATAATTTAAGCATAGATCTACACTACATTCCATAAATATTCACACATTTTAACCATGCAATTACTAACATACCATTATCATAGTTCCATATACTAAAACCAAGTTCAAGTTATATGATGAACATAAAAAGATAGTAAATTTTAGGAATATGTATGAAATGAGTATCTGGAAATGTCTAAAATTATGCACTAAACAACATAAAAATAACTAATAATTGACCTCATTAGCTCTCATCCTTGATAAACCATGAACTATTAATCTATCATATCCACATGCTTCTATTTTGATCTTTCATCTTGCAATCATATCAAGGCTATGCTAGAGAATTGAGTGATCCACATACTATCAACGTAAAAGAGAAAATCAAATGGAATAAGGATGCACTCCATTTCCACTCATCACGAAGTGAGCAAAGATTCTAGGTGAAGGTATTTTTCTTTGTATTGATTTATCTTCCATTTTACCTAAATAATCTTTTCCCCATCCTAATTTTCACACACTTGAGGGGACCTACATTTTAACTTTTTTTGGTGATTTTTTATGTTTTTATGATGTAGAACTTGTTGTGCATCCGTACTATACCATCCACCCAGGTATGGGTGGGAGATGAGGTTTGGTCTTTCAACATTTGGTCCCAGACTATGAAGCAGTGCCTCTATAGCATAGAGTTGTGCCTTTGTTTCATAGAAAGGCACCTATATTCTATGAAGATGTGCTTTCATCACTCAGAACCATGCTTCTACTCTATGCATTGGATTTAATCAATTAGGGTTTGAACTAGGGTTTATTGACCTTTGATTCCTTTTTTATGATATCATCATTCTAACATTCTTTTTTGTGGGTTATTTCACTCTTTGAATGCAAACATTAGGGTTTTTAGGGTTTTATTGAAGCTTTCTAGGAAATCTATGATTTGTATCATCTTGAGATATTTTTGGCTTATCACCTAACATATTTTTTCAATATATTTTTGTTTTTTAATGTTCCCTAGTCTTATCTTGTAGGTTTCTCAATAGGGTTAGTGAAAAACTTGATTTTTTGAATCCTATGAGACTTTTTGAGGCTACGTATATGAAATAATGCTTCTATTTCATAGAATGAAGAATTTTTTCATATATCTATGCCTCTACATCACTAATGTGTGCCTCTATAGTATAAAGTGTCACCTCTATTTGGTAAAGTTGCACTTTTGTTTCAATTTTCAATTTCTAGGGTTTTTGAGCTAGTTTTCTCATCTAACCTTCATTTTTGGCCAACTAACAAGTGGTACAAATGTATAATTAATTTCAAGGAACATTATCATCAATATTAATAATTATTTTATGTAGATTAATTGATCTAATGCTTTATTTCTCACTAATCTAGGCATTTAAAGTAGTTTAGTGGGTTAATGAGCATTGTTTGTCGTGTTTGGAAGGGTGTGTAGATGTATGTTCTCTCCTTGCACTTAGTGTGATTTCAGAGATCATGAATCTCACACTTCTTCATTTCTTGTATGTTCTATATTATCTCAAGGCTTAGTAGTTTGTGTGTATTCTCTCCCCTTGCACTTCGTGAGACCTTGGGTGATAAAAAAATACTTAGTATAATCTTTCTAATTAGGAGGCCCACTTAAGGATTTGATCACCTAATGGATGACCTCAACCACATTTTTTGGTGGGGTATACATAGGGGGAGAGAAAAAATTTACCTCAAAGTATGGCTAGCATCATTTAATCCAAACTGCAAGACCCTCAATTTGTTAAGACTTGTTTGGTGATGAGAGAAGGATAGACCCTCCTAATCTTGGGCACTATTATATGAGCTCATTGTTCATATATCTAATAAAAAAAATTATTTAGAATCACTTAAGAGCATTTATTCTTTGATTAGTGTGGTGTAGGGTACATATCGTTCCCAAATTTTCTCAACATGTATCTCCCTAAGTAGAGGTAAATAATTTTTAGGGAACAACTTAGGATATCTAAGGAAATAGAAAAGGTGAGCCCTTATGCCACTAGATCTCTAGCTAGAAACTCTTGAAAGAGAGGCGTGTCACACTAATTTTCAGCTATTATCCTTTGGTTGGTGGGCCCACATTAAATATACACACCTACTTGAATAAATATAGGATTATGCTATCATGCTTGGCATTTTATGTGTAAAATTAGTGAAGTCATTTATCCTTATCACCTTGAGAGTCAAGTCAACTAATTTATCTTCTTTTTTGAATGTCTCTTGCCAAAAATCATCAAAAACCATCTCAAACTTTCAAACAGTGCTTCCGTTTCATCCCCCAATGCTTTTAATTCATCCTAAGATGCCTTTGTATAATTTCTTATGAAACTGATCCTTTTTTATAGAAAGGTGCCTCTATTTCACAAGATTGTACCTTTTTTCATAGAGTGGTGCCTATGTTCCCTAAAGCGTCACTTGTTTCATTTTATCATTATTTGACTAGTTTTAACCTTAAATTGCAACCTTGACCTTTATAAACCTAGACCTTACTTAGGAAACCCATCCTCAACCATCATTTCACCTAAAACATCAACCATCTCCATCATATTCATCTAAGAAAAATTATTTCCCTCATCCCATAATTTTCATCCATATCCTCATCCTAGTCATCATTATCATCATTCTTAGACCTTGGATCAATCAACAACCATCCAATCTTTGTCATCATTCCATCATCATTGCCTTCATAATTGATCCTTCTTTTCTTCCCATCCAATCCAAATTTTATCATATCCTATCCAATCCACCATCAATCTATCTTATCCATAATATCCATTATCTTTAACTAATCTTATCATCCAATCCCATCCTTATCATTGTTAACCAATCTCATCATCCAATACAAACCCTTATCAAAATTAATATTGTTAAAAGTATAATCTAGATCCTAATTCTTTTTATCCACTAGCTTGTATATTGAAAGTGAGAACTTGTCTATCGCAAGTAATATATTGACTTATCCCTTATCATTTTGGTTGTCCTAACTCGATAACTTGGCTCTCCTAGGTTATCTATCATAATCTCAATCCAAGCCTTGCTTAGCTGATTATCAAATCCTTTTGGGGATACGGAATCAGTTCTGTCATCATAGATCAGCATCTAAGATAGCAGTGCCTTAGTGAATTTCATTTTTATCACTTCAAAGACACAAACAACTATGCTATAAAGCAGAAGCAGGCACAGTTGATCCCCCATTGATCCTACTGAGGAAAGTAAATGCATAACAATAACAGATTCGACACAAGCATAGATTCAAGAACATGAATCAGACAACCATGAAAGACAAAACTATGAACACACAAATATACATGGGGAAAAATTTTTCAGGTAAAAAACCCCACCTCCAAAACATTTAGCTCACTTGTATTATTCAGTAACAAAAAATAGTTACAATACAAACACAGAGCTATTCTCTCCAGGAGTTTACATCTTGTCCATCTGGAGAATGGCAGGCAACAACAAAACCAGAACTTTCAAATAGTTACAATGTCATCCATGTGACATACTATGTAGATTCCCTTCAGCTCCTCATAAATGACTATCTCAGCTAGCCTCATGGCCAGCACAGCCCCAAGGCCTCCACAGGTTCACATCATAATAGATCCAAGAGTCTAAGTGTTTCACGGTTGAGTCGTTCGAACACTCTCAGCCTCTCTCTGTTATGGCTCATCATCTTCATCGAACTACACCAATGATAACTTATACCGTGTGCATACCTATTCATCCCATCCTTGCTAGCAATGATCATCAAGATAATAAATTATCCACCTGCAAGCATTCCATTTCTGATAACGTGCACCACTTCATCCGCAAGCATCGATCCATGCAGCATTAAATCCGGTCTCAAACATGTTCGTGAACCTTGATATAATAATGCAGCTCAGTCACACATTAGAAAATAACCATTCAACCAACTAGATCATAAGGATCTTTCACGTGTCACCATCTCATTCGTTCGCTACTTCTAACAGTCGGTCAAACCGGTCCAACTCGGTCAACCAAGTTCCGAGCTTCTACCACATTATTGCCGAGCCCACATGACCTAGCCATGGTACAGTGGTGAGATCGCTCAAGCTCACCCTGCCTTCTACCTCACTACCGCTGCCCTATTAGTCTCAGCTCATGGTATGGTGGTGAGCTCAATTGAACTCACCCAAGTCATCACTAAGCCCAAATTCTGACTACACCGTGCTACTAACGAGCACATTTGGCCACCCCGCGGTATGGCGATAACTGCCTGCGCTGACTGCCATCTCCACCGCACTACTGCTGACAAACCAAAGCCTTCGTACGGTGTGGCGGTAACCACCACGCCAACCATTGGTGGTCTCACCATGGCCACCGCAGTGAGAGGACCCACCGCCCATAGTATGGCGGTAACCACCGAGCCCACCGCTGGCGGTCTCACCACGGACACCGCGGTGAGTGGAAACATTACCTGTAGTATGGCGATAATTGCTAGGCCAAGCCGTTGGTGGCCTTACCACAGCCACCGCAGTCACTCCGAGCATCGACCGCGGTAGGGCGGTAACCATCACCAGACCACTGCCTCCAACCGTCAACGGTTTACCGCACCCACTACGGCTTAAGAATATGCCTCCGTGGTAGGGTGGTAATCGCTTCCTTTTCCAGCCCGCCACCATAGCTATGCTCTCTAGGAGTTTACATCTTGTTCATCTAGAGAATGGCAGGCAACAACAAAACTAGAACCTTCACACATTTACAATGTCATCCATGTGACATACTATGTAGATTCCCTTCATCTCATCATAAATGATTGTCTCAGTCAGCCTTATGGCTAGCATAGCCCAAAGGCCTCCATAGTTTCACATCATAACAAATCTGAGAGTCTAAGTGTTTCACGATTGAGCCACTCGAACACTCTCAACCTCTCTTTGTTATGGCTCATCATCTTCATCAAACTGCACCCATGATAACTTATACCATTTGCATACCTATTCAACCCATCCTTGCCAGCAACGGTCATCAGGATAATAAATTATCCACTTGCAAGCATTCCATTTCTGATAACATGCACCGCTTAATCTGCAAGCATCGAGCCGCGCGGCATTAAATCCGATATCAGACATCTCCTTCAACCTTGATATAATAATGCAGCTTAGTTGCACATTAGAAAATAACCATTCGGCCAACTAGATCATAAGGATCTTCCATGTGTCACCATCTCATTCGTTCACTGCTTCTAACAATTGGTTAAACCGGTCCAACTCGATCAACCAAGTTCTGAGCTCACCCAAGCTCCTACCACATTACCGTCGAGCCCACATGACCTAGCCACGGTACAGTGGTGAGCTCGCTCAAGCTCACCCTGCCTTCTACCTCACTAACGCTGCCTGGTCTATCTCGCCTCACAGTATGGAGGTGAGCTCAACCGAGCTCACCCAAGTCATCACCAAGCCCAAACTCTGACTACACCACGCTACCGCCAAGCACATTTGGCCACCCCGCAGTATGGCGGTAACTACCTGCACTAACTGCCATCTCCACCACGCTACCAGTGACGAACCAAAGCCTTCTTGTGATGTGGCAGTAACCACTAGGCCAATCGCTGGCAGTCTCACCATAGCCACTATGATGAGAGGACCCATCGCCCGTAGTGTGCCAGTAACCGTTGAGCCCACCGCTGGCAGTCTCACTATAGACACCGCGGTGAGTGGAACCACCACCTACGGTATGGCAATAACCGCTAGTCCAAGCCGCTGGTGGCCTTACAAAGGCCACCGCGGTCACTCCGAGCACCGACCGCGGCAGGGCAGTAACCGTCACTAGACCACTCCCTCCAACTGTCAACGATTTACCGTGCCCATCGCAGCTTAAGAATATGCCTCCATAGTAGGGTAGTAACCGCTTCCTTTGCCATCCCACCACCACAACTTCGTTCATCGCGTTACCTTGCCACCAATAGGAGCACCCCGCGGTATGGCGGTAAGCCAAACCTCTACCACTCAGTTGCTCACCGCGCAATCGCACCACCTCCAAGAGACCTCTGTGGTATAGCGGTAGCATTGCCCAACCACCAAATAGAGTAAGGTGGCCCATGCTAAAGCGGTAAACCGCACAACTACGCCACCAAGGAAAGAACAGGAAGCGATATGGCGGTAAAGGCCATAAACATGAAGAAATCGCCTAAATCTTCAAGGGAAAAGACCAAAAAGTTGAGGAAAAATTTCCCAAAAATCTCCCACTTTCCGAAGACTTCTAGGCTTCCTCCAAACACCCGAAAAAGGACCAACACCATCCTCTCACACTCCAACCAAGACCTCTGCAATGACATCCGAAAATGTCCACCATCTCAGGCAATAGCTCCAAACATAGGAACACGCCAAGGCGAAAAAGCACTAGTCTTAGGAATGCAAACATCTGATCCTCCAGGTGGAAAAGGCACAACAACAGCAACAACAAAGAACAATGTGAGAACATAACAGCAAACCATTCTCCAGAACAAGAAACCATCAGCTAGAACAACAACCACAACTAACTACCCTCATCCAACTGATCAAACCCACATGATTGAAAGCCAGCATCCACAACTCGTGCTAAAACCATCCAATCACCCATACCTCAAAGGTATGACTATCAGTAAACTCATGCCATCACACAGCCAACCCATCAAAAAGGAAAAATAAGCACCATGTGCCAACCAATCAAAAGACCAAACACATCCAGGTTCTCCCATTGCAAAGGTATTGTTCGGATGAGTGCAAACAAAGCACCATCACACATGATCCAGGCATACTAAGTCCACCAATCCCTGCACATAGAAATGAGTAACCATGTAGTTCTGAGAAACACCCACTCTAATTTGCATACCCTGCAACCACCTGCTGCAAGAAACATTTCGCTCAACCACCTTCCACCATTCTTCCAAGGTTCCATATCTGACTGAAGAAGGAAACACAGGAACCTTCATGTCATCACCCAAGTGACAACACATGTTCACAAACAAGTGACCAACATAGCTCCACATAGACATCACACATCTAAAGTCAAGAACATTCAGGAAGAAGAGACCAGAATAGAGAGAAACAGCAAATCAAACATGTCCTACAAACACTTTTATATGCCAGTTGTGTCAAGAATGATCTTCTTCACATCCCAAAGGGAAAGCCTTAACAACATCCAACAGAATGTAAGCATCTCAAAGAAGATCAGACCCACCCATATAACCATCTCCTATCAGTCATCAAAAGGACAAGGAGATACACTATGTTGTCCACCTTTCATTATGAATCCTCCAGAATTTTAAAACAGCAACTCAAGATTCATATCATGAAAGCAAGCATAACACACATCTAAAAGATATAATGGGAAAATACCTTTCAAATGAAACACCACTGCCGAGTAGACCAAGAAGAAAAGAGAAAAGATGCTCCTCCAAGATATACAAGCCATCGTGAATTACCCAAGAGCATTCTCCTTCGTGGTCTCTGTTGAACTCACATTCAACCAAGGTGCAGGCAACTTGGACTTCTAGCTGTAACAGCAACATTCTCAAAAGAATTCCAGCCTCACCTTATTCTCAATGTATCCATGAGCACCAGCAACCTATCATCTCATGCCAACTCCAAACTACAACACTGCAATAAACATGAAGTCCTCCAGCATATGACCAATGTACTCAAAACAAAAAGAAACCCCAGACCACTGTCAAAGCTCCAAACCAGCTGAACGGGAACTTATCATGACACCATGATCTACACATCTCCATTAGGACATACCATGCTTCAAGTGAAATGTCCATGGTCTTCAAAAGCAAAGAAACGTACCAAAACTCTAATGCACAAGTAAGAGTATACCATGACATAAAGTAAACAAACTCTAAACCAACATCACCTATCAAGCACTACCAGCATCTCATCCAAAGACTACCAGAGTCCTCCATGGCTCCAAGATGTTGCACATCTTCAAATAGTGACCATGAAGATGCGAAAGAGCTCTTCTACAACAACAGGATCTAAGAGTCCTCGAGAAGCATCTACAACACCAAAGAAGATCATTCACCACCAAGTGATGAATCCACAGTCACTGCTAAAGCTCCCACTGAACTATGACACTGAGCTTTCCAAGCACCATGACTGACCACCCCATCACTATCAAAAGCTTACACTAGCCAGTGTATCCAGCTCTCCATGACATCGTGATTCACACGCTTCAGATCCTCTTCACTAACTATTCAGGTACTCAAACGCCATTCCTCCTCTCATCTCAAAACATCCATGCCAATGCACAAGTGACCACAAACAAGGCCAGCTAATAGATCTACACCACACTGTTACAACCTCATGGATATTGACAATCCACTTCTGAGTTGTCTCACAGCAAACATGTAGGTAAGTATAGCCCACAACATTGCACAACTCATGGATGCAACCAAATGAAAACCTGCAAATCTATCATCGCACTGGAAACTGCAAAATTGAGATCATCAAAGAGAATAGCCAAAGTAGACAAGAAAGACTCAAACACTAGATCAGCAACAGATTTGATTTGTCAGTCACATCCACAACTCAAGCACCATAGTCTAGGAAACCATCAAAGCATACCACAAGAATGTTGAAAGAGAAACTCATACCAACACTCCCATGCAGAGAAGACATCACACCTCCTCAAAGACATGTTGAACTGCAACTATATCATCTAGTCACACCCTAGAAGCCAGGATCTAGAAAATAGCAGACAGCAGCTCCACACAAAACACAAGTTTTCCTTGACCGTGCAAAACCATAGTGTTTCCAAAACACCCACGCACCTCCATATTCACTGCTCATCTAGACGACTCAGGAGTCTGCACACAACCATCACAGTTAACCAAAACGATGAAAAGAAACATGAATATGCATCATAGAATTTTTAGGAAAATCTACACAAAACCTTCAGAGCCAAAGACATGAATCTGAAACCATGCCAGTGCAAGACATAGGTAAGAATGGAACAGCAAGGCCATTTCAGACCAGTTCCAAAAAACCACAGTCATGTGCAAGCATACGAGAGAGCCAGGCTATCCAAAAGTTGCAGACCACCAGGATCAACTTCATAGCCTCCATGCAATCAGAGAAATAGAGAAACCGTCTTCAGTAATAAGTCAGAACACCCAGCACAAGCATAAAACTCCATGGTTGAACAACAACACAAGCAACTCCATACCGCTAGGGAGCCTCTCAAATAGACACCCACTATGAAACCATGCTTCGCTGCAACACAACCATAAGCACATCTCACGCTCTTTGCATCAGGAACATTTGTTACCATCCAAGAGCCTCAAACCATATTGCCACAATATGATCAACTCCAGTCATCTCCAGCGTCTTTCAAAACTATGTGTTAAATCAAAGAAGCAAGAACTTCCACTCATCAAAGGATCAATCACCAACCGATTTCTCCATATTTCCTCAAGCTTGTTAGGCTAATAAATCATCACAAGAGAAATACCCAGAACTCCAATAACCAGGAGAAGGCTTTGACACCACTTGTTGGTATCACCAAGCCTCGACCTCCTTCAACCAACTCTGATACCACTTGTTGGGGATACGGAGTCAGTTCTGTCATCATAGATCAGCATCTAAGATAGCAGTGCCTTAGTGAATTTCATTTTTATCACTTCAAAGACACAAACAACTATGCCATAAAGTGGAAGCAGGCACAGTTGATCCCCCATTGATCCTACTAAGGAAAGTAAATGCATAACAATAACAGATTTGACACAAGCATAGATTCAAGAACATGATTCAGACAACCATGAAAGACAAAACTATGAACACACAGATATACGTGGGGAAAACCTTTTCAAGTAAAAAACCCCACCTCCAAAACATTTAGCTCACTTGTATTATTCAGTAACAAAAAATAGTTACAATACAAACACAGAGCTATTCTCTCCAGGAGTTTACATCTTGTCCATCTGGAGAATGGCAGGCAACAACAAAACCAAAACCTTCACATAGTTACAATGTCATCCATGTGACATACTATGTAGATTCCCTTCAGCTCCTCATAAATGGCTGTCTCAGCCAGCCTCATGGCCAGCATAGCCCCAAGGCCTCCACAGGTTCACATCATAATAGATCCAAGAGTCTAAGTGTTTCATGGTTGAGCCGCTCGAACACTCTCAGCCTCTCTCTATTATGGCTCATCATCTTCATCGAATTGCACCCATGATAACTTATACCATGTGCATACATGTTCAACCCATCCCTTCCAGCAACGATCATCAAGATAATAAATTATCCACCTGCAATCATTCCATTTCTGATAACATGCACCGCTTAATCCACAAGCATTGAGCCACGCAACATTAAATCCGATCTCAGACATGTCCGTCAACCTTGATATAATAATGCAGCTTAGTCGCACATCAGAAAATAACCATTTGGCCAACCAAATCATAAGGATCTTCAACATTTCACCATCTCATTCGTTCGTTGCTTCTGACAGTCGATCAAACCAGTCCAACTCGATCAACCAAGTTCCTAGCTCACCCAAGCTCCTACTGCGTTACCACCGAGCCCACATGACCCAGCCACGGTACAGTGGTGAGCTCGCTTGAGCTCACCTTGCCTTCTACCTCGCTACTGCTGCCCTATCCATCTCGCCTCGTGGTATGGTGGTGAGCTCGACCAAGCTCACCCAAGTCATCACCGAGCCCAAACTCTGACTACACCATGCTACCACCGAGCACATTTGGCCACCCCGCGGTATGGCGGTAACTGCCTGCGCTGACTGCCATCTCCACCGCACTACCACTAACAAACCGAAGCCTTCCTGTGGTGTGGCAATAACCGCTAGGCCAACCGTTGGCGGTCTCACCACGGTGAGAGGACCCATCGCCCGCGGTATGGTGGTAACCGTCGAGCCCACCGTTGGCGATCTCACCACGGACACCACAGTGAGTGGAACCACTGCTTGCGGTATGGCGGTAACTGCCAAGCCAAGCTACTAGTGGCCACCACGATCACTTTGAGCACCGATCACGATAGGGCAGTAACCGTCACCAGACCGTTGCCTCCAACTGTCAACAGTTTACCATGCCCACCACAGCTTAAGAATATGCCTCTGCGGTAGGGCGGTAACTACTTCCTTTTCCAGCCCGCCACCACAGCTTCATTCACCGCATTACCTCACCACCAATAGGAGCACCCCACAGTATGGCGGTAAGCCAAACCTCCACCACTCAATCGCTCACTGTGCAACCGTGCCACCTCCAAGAGACCTCTACGATATAGCGATAGCACTACCCAACTGCCAGACAGAGTAAGGTGGCTCGCAGTAAAGCGGTAAACCACACAACCGTGCCACCAAGGAAAGAATAGGCAACTGTATGGTGGTAAAGGCCATAAACATGAAGAAATCGCCTAAATCTTCAAGGGAAAAGACCAGAAAGTTGAGGCAAACTTTCCCAACAAAGCCTAATGTAAGAAAAATCATCCCTATCAATTAAGGATCTAGATTTACTTGATAAAATATTGGTCGTGTGTCCTTTCATACCTCTTGGTTCTCCTTAGTATGGCCAAGTTGCATCTATCATCATTATCCTCTTTCCATTTATCAATATCTTCTTTCCGTCCATAATCATCCTTTCAATCCAATCATTCCAATCATATCAAATCTAAGGTCTATCTCATCATCATTATTCATTTTCATCCAATCCCACCATTCCTAGGGCTCTTTCTTGGGTGCCTGTCACAAGGTCATAAGCAACAAAAATAATCATGGCCTCCCAAGAATTCCCATCATCATCCAATGAATTTTTATTTGAAGAGGTGGTCCATCAAGTCCCCATGGGAACTCATTCCCATCTATATCCTAAATCATACATGATCAAGATTCAAGTGACCAAGATTAACCCACATAATTAGAGGACTTTTCTCAAAATACCCAAGCTATGCACTTAATGCATCAATATATCATGAAGCATCCTAACCAATATATCCTTATGTTAGCAAATAAAGGTGTCAAATTACTCCATGAATTTGACATCTCCCTGTTGGGATTAAGGTATCTCAACCTTTTATTTCTAGCATTAATTAATTGATTATTAGGTACATATTAATTTATCCTAATGTATCAAACTTCCTAATTTGTCATTCACTTTGTAGGACCTATTGTTGAAATGGCATCCTACATGGCAAGTGATGAGATATGACAAGATCCCTATTTTTTAGGAATTTGGTGACCACTATAGGAGGTGCTATTTTTTAGGAGGATGATGTCACATGTTTCCATATTGGTGATACTATTTTGGAAACTTCCTATATTGACTTGAGAGTCTCAATTAGCAGTTTCTATATCAGTCTTAAAGAGGAATAAAGCAACTTTTACCTTTATCTGCTTTAGATGCCCAATATATGGATAAGATTATTTTCTTGAATATGGACACCCAAGATGAGGATAAGGTTACAAGTTTTTATTTATAAAGTTGATTTTAAAGCTCATGCTTTTTGAGATTTTACAAATATGGAATTTTTATAATATTGAGGATTCTTTTTCGGCATCCATCTTGGTGCTCTATAGATATGAGAGATTGTTTGAGGAGTTGTGAGGGGAATTTTCATTGCATGTTTATGTTGTTGGATTTCCTCTAGAGAAGAGAAAATGCAAATATCCATGTAAAGGCTTAGAGCTTGCAAGTGTATTGTAATAGAGTTTTTTGTAAATTAATACATTGGTTCAACACTTTGGAGTGTGAGATTTTTACCCGAAAGGGTTTTCCCCACGTATATTGGTGTTTCTTCTATTTTTTATTTTATTCTTCTTCTTTCATGTTCTTAAAATGTTAATTTACATATCGTTATGCTGCTGAAATTTACTTAGATCTGTAAACTATGTTATCTTTCCTCTAAGGTTTAATATGATGGGAAATCAACTATGTCAATTTTTCCTTTAATGGTATAATAGCATGTACTTGTATCTAGTAGTTGAAATCTAGTTTAAAAAGTAACATAATTTATTGAAGGTTTATACTAGTTCTTAGAGGTCTTTATGGGTTCATTTTTCTCCTTTCACTCCCAAATCACCCAACAACCTCCTTCCACATATCTAAATTATATTCATCATAACCCCACATATATTCCCCCTTCTTCTAATCATGATGATCCCACACATTTCTCATCTTCTTCTAATCTCCTCATTTCATCTCAAACCATCAATCCCACATCCCACTTGCACATCAAAATCCCATCACACACCCAACATATTTCATCATGCATCCCACAACCTCAAGTTTTCATCCCTTCTCCCCACATTTTGACATCCATCCCATTAAACACAACATATCCCTTTCAAACCTCACATCCAATTTTATCCTCCTATCAAAACTTCCAATCCCATTTCATCCTCTCATCAATACCAACACATATCATCCTTGCAGCCTTCCATTTCCAACTATAAACCAACACCCCTCAATTTCGTAAGTTCTTTGGCACAAGATTTTCAACAGCTCAAGGATACTCGTAAGGGACTTCAACTAGTACATCAAAAGAAAACATATACCTTACAACAACTATGTCCTTATCCTTTGGACAAGTCCATCACCATGATCCCCTTTCCCTAAAATTTTGAGATGCTTAAATTTTAAAAATACAAAGGAAAGAGAGATTCTAGGGAACACCTTAAATAATTATACATTGTGTTAGAAGGTCTCTTATCTTGATGCATATTGATTGATAATATTCCTTACAATCTTGGGTGGACAAGCCCTTGATTGGTTCACTCACCTCCCTCATGGGACAATCACCACATTTTTTGAGCAAGCCACAAATTTTATCACTAATTTCTCTTACAACATAGAACATGATATCACCATGATGGACCTATGTAACACAAAAAAAAAGTGGTGGAAGCTTTTCCTCTTTCTTACAAATATGGAGACATCTTTCTAGTCACTTTGTATGGCCTATACCCAAAAAATAATTCATCACTATTTTTGTCCAAAACTTAAATTTTGAAATGGTCTTCCATCTCCAAATGTAATGTGCTCACTCCTTTTATGAAATCATATAATAAATAGTGGCCATATAAAAGCACTTATATCCAAAGGACTAGTCAAAATTTATAAAGAAATCAAAGACACCAATCATCAATCTAGTGACAAATCCCATTTTTGGAATAAAAATAAAAAAGTAGTTAATGATAGTGTAGTCAATTTCAAACATGTCCAAAATATTCAAATACCTCTACCATCATCATCCCAAAACAATCTATCTCCTCAACACAATGTTTGTATCTCTAAAGTTCAATTAAAAATATATACTCAACATGAATACACTCCCTTAGGTGAACAGATCGAATCCATCCTCCAAAATCTAGTCCAAGCCAACATGATCCAACTACCACCCATCAAAACCATGGTCCAGATGTTCCTAAGCATTCTTGGTATAAGTAACATGAATTTTATGACTATCATATGGTACATTATCATAAAACATCCTCATGCATGAAACTTAAGAACTTGATACAAGACCTTATTGATCAAGGAGAAATCACCATCGAAGGCCAAAAGTCCTCTAATGAACACTTGGGTATATAAAGGTAGTATTTTCCTCATCGTAATTATGGAAAATATTTTGAATCTTATAATTCAACACCTTATAACTACAACAACAATATCTCATATGATTCCATCATCAACCACATTGGAAAAAGTTCTTCCCAAGTAGGTACCACAACCATTAAAGCACCTAAATATGTCATCACTACCTAATGTGGTCAATTCACCATTCAAGGAGCCTCATCCTCCTCCTAACCTACACATCAATATAGCATCCTTGACCACTTGAACAAAATTCCAATACAAATATCTATCCGTGAGCTACTTAAAACATCTCCCATCCATAAGTACCTTCTTGAGAAATCCCTTCATGAATTTCATGTCCCTAATAACATTAATCATTTTCAATTTTAATTAGTTATAGGATACTTACCATCTCCACGATCCCTCACATTTTTCACCAAATAATTGCCTTCCATTGACCCATCCCAAAACAATCCACTCTATCTTCAAGCCCATATACATAAAACCCCAATCAAGTGTGTCCTAGTAGATGGTGGATTAGGACTTAATCTTTGAAACTTGAATCTTATAAAAAATTAGGATATTTTTGATGATACTATTGATCCCCAAATAAATATTACCACCAAATCTTATGATGAAGCTAAGCGTGAATCTAAAGGTTATATAAAGCTACCCATCTAGGTTAGACCAGCTATAGTTGAAACTACTTGTCAGATTCTAGACCTTGCTCTCCCATACAACATACTTATTGGCTACCCATGGATCCATGACATGCAATTCATTACATCTTCACTCCATCAATTCATAAATTTCCCACATAACATAATTAAGGTGACTATCCTTACCAATCAAAATCCATTTCAGTGTTGTAAATTCTTGCAAAGAATTCATGGCCTTTCACAATATTGTCCTACCAATATTACATCATCCTCATCCTTATACATTGATCCTTCATTGCTACATGCCTCTCACACCATCTTAAAGATCAAGGCTAAAATAAAAAGACATTTTCATTGGAGAATATGAGCTACAAACCTTCCACATTGAGAATCCTCGGTTAGGGTATGAATCACTTAATGCTACTCCTACTAAGCCTAACTTCCAACCTATTAAAGACGTGCAATCCTCCTTTGAAATTAATGGTGTCGATAAGGATATTCATGAAGAACCCATCAAATGCATCACCAACCTCTTCCATGATACACACAACCTTACCATCTCATCCAACTCATCCACTTCCACCCATCTCCTAGAATTGGATCAACAAGTTCATCCCAAAGTAATAAGGGTATTGATAAACAATCAAAAATCAAAAATTCTTTATCAATGGAGATACAAAATCAAATCAAATAAAAATCTTCTAGTCCAAATCAAAATCAAACACTATTGTAAAATTAAAAAAACAAAGTCAAACATAAAAAAAAAATGTAAGTCAATCTCCTATCATGGCCCTTCATCAAAAATAATTTCAGGGGCATTTTTCCAAGAAATATGTCAAAAAGAGACCTTGTTGAGAATAATTATTCATCCTCATCATCTTCATGTAATCCATACACTTCAGCTAATCCACCCATATCCATACATTCACCCTCCATATTCTTTGGTGATATATCTCGACAAACCTTTAGTGGCAACCCCTTGATATGATTCAATCCAAAGGTTTCCCAAGATCCTTTATGTGTGATGCATGAAAGCCCTAGTAGTGTGAATATTAGTGATCATACCTTAGCTCCCTTCATATACAAAATCACATATCATCCATCATCACTAGCATGTCATTTTCACCCATCCATCACACATCATCATCCATCCATCAAAGAGCATCCACCTTGATCACAGCATTATCAAGTCTCATTTATCTAAAAAATCTAAAAATCCAAAAATTTAGTAAAGAGAAATAATTCATCCAATGGTGAAAACCACTTGGGTGGCACTTTGGATAAGTATCATGGTTAAAAACTAGAAACATGTGCCATGTGTAGTAGTCCCTTATCCACCATCTCTTAGGATATCATACCCCATCTGACATCCTTCCTATCTTTCCATCTCATAATAAATTATCTCCCATCCATCCATCCATGTAATAAACCTATCATGGGTTGTATCGATCCTTGATTAGTTTCACCCATCATTCCATCCATCATTATCCCACCCTTCCCCATTCTTTCCCATGTGTTAGATGTAGAAGTTACATCTATATTTTCTCAAGGGTTTAGACATTGCATAGTTTCCAATGCATTGCCTTAAAGTCTCAAGAATTTGGAGTTCACCATCTTTTCGTCCTTACATCCCATCAATGAAATCCCTATCCCATAATAAACCAAACATCTCAACCCATCAACCCATCCTATCTCCTATCATTTCCATCTCATCTCAATCATAATAAATAAAAAATCATCTCAAATCCCATCCATAATCCAAATATCAAAATATTGTGCTCCTCAAAATTGGCATTTAAACAATCCAAACATTGCATCCAAGACATCAATCCTTAATCAAAATCATATCATGAGCCTAGCTATCAAACATTAATTAGTCATCATATCCTTATTTTGATCAATCAAATATCATCATCCTTATCCAAGCCTTGCTTAAGTGATTATCCAAGCTTAAGTAAGAAAATCAACTTTATCCAAGCCTTTCTTAGGTAATTATCCAAGCCTAATTCAAGCAAATCAATCATCATCTTATCTTATATTTGGCAAGAGATGTGTGGGTTGCATGACATTTTTTGCAATGAGTCTTTTATTTTGATTTATTTTGATCTTATCTTTTTATGCATGAACACACTTACTTATGGTCACCTATATAATTATTCATGATTAGTGTCACCCATCATTCCATCCATCATTATCCCACCCTTTCCCATTCTTTCCCATGTGTTAGATGCAAAATTTACATCTATATTTTGTCAAGGGTTTAGACCTTGTATATCCTTAGTTTCCAATGCATTGGCCTTCAAGTCTCAAGAATTTGGATTCCACCATCTTTCCATCCTTCCATCCCATCAATGAAATCCCCATCCCATAATAAACCAAATATCTCAACCCATCAACCCATCATATCTCCTATCATTTCCATCTCATCTCAATCATAATAAATAAATAAACAATCATCTCAAATCTCATCCATAATCCAAAAATCCAAATCTTGTGCTCCTCAAAATTGGCATTTAAATAATCTAAACATTGCATCCAATACATCAATCCTTAATCGAAATCATATCATGAGCCTAGCTATCAAACATTAATCAATCATCATATCCTTATTTTGATCAATCAAACATCATCATCGTTATCCAAGCCTCGCTTAAGTGATTATCCAAGCTTAAGTAAGAAAATCAACTTTATCCAAGCCTTTCTTAGGTAATTATCCAAGCCTAATTTAAGAAAATTAATCATCATCTTATCTTATATTTGGTAAGAGATATGTGGGTTTCATGACATGTTTTGTAATGAGTCTTTTATTTTGATTTATTTTGATCTTATCTTTTGACTCATGAACACACTTACTTATGGTGACCTATATATATATCTCAGTGTGTCACATCTGGTGTATAGTGTGGCATCATATTTATCTTGTATGATTTGATTGTCATTGTTTGAGTGTCAAGTCCATGCAAATGTTACCTTGTCACCCCAGTTTCTCATACCTTGGTACATAGTTATCTTTACTATACCAAATCTTATAATTTCTCAATACATATTGACATAATCAATCCATCATAATCAAATTCCCCTTCCTTTTTATCTCCTTTCATCCCCTTTCATCTTCCCTTTCATATGCTTCTTAATCATACCTTGGTGCATAATTATCTTTTATATATCAAATCTTAGAATTGATCAATACATATTGACATAATCAATCCATCATAATCAAAACCCCCTTCCTTTTTATCTCCTTTCATCCCCTTTCATCTACTTCTTGATACTTATTCCCCATTGTTCCCTTCTATTTTGAGAGCACATGCATGTTCTCCCGACCTGCATGTCCTTCTGAGGGGGCATCCAATCACCTAATCATCATATTTCCCTATTCATCCTAATATTTCCTTCTTCATAATTTCTCCTCATCCCATTGACTAAGGCATCATGTCTTTTATCCTTATCCTCTCTCATCCACTATGTTTTAATCTTCTTTGATACAATATCACTTTGTGATGTCATATCAAAGAGGGAAAAAATATAGACGCCTAAATCTGACCTTTCCCAACCACACCTAATTTTAGCCTATGCTATGTCATTAATTGAATAAATATTTGTTATTTATTTAATTATTCCCATCCATTCCCATATTTATCCTAATCCTTTAATTAAATAAATATTTATTATTTATTTAATCATTTTCCTTCACATGATCCCATTAATTAAATAAATATTTTATTTATTTAATTAATTGCCCTTAACCCTCTATCCTTGTCTATTTAATCCTAGCCCTTCACATTGTTCACATGGATCATAATATAAATTTATCATGTGACAAATGTCCCCCTTCACATTTCTAACTCCTTGTTTAGATTCATTGAACCTAGACACCCACCCAAAAGTCAAACTAACTTTTCATCTCATCTAAACCTCTTAATCCTAGCCATTCCCATAAGGATTTTTGTCCTTATCCCAATCCTAAACCTAAATCCTATCCATCTTTTGCCACTTGTCACACAATTACATGTTTTATCCAAACCTTAATCCTCATTCAATTTTAGTCATCCATCATCAATCATTCCTAGCCATTGATTTTGCCTCTTCAACACTTTATATCTAGAGGCTCTCATCCTTCATCAACCATGAACTATCAATCTATCATACCTACATGCTGCTATTTTGATCTATCATCTTGCAAACATATCAAGTTTATGCTAGAGCATTGAGAAATCCACATACTATCAACATCAAAGAGAAAATCAAATGCAATAAGGGTAGACTCCATTTCCACTCATCAAGGAGTGAGCAAAGATTCTATGTGAAGGTGTTGTGCTTTATATTTCTTTATCTTCTATTTTGCTTACCTTCAATCTTTTCCTCGTCCTCATGGTTTTTTTTAGTTTCAAAGATGTATAATCCATTTTAAGTAATTAATTAACTAGTTTTTTATTTTATTTTATTTTATGATTTATTAAATTGATTTGTGGATTTTGAATTACAAAATGGAATTTATTTATTCATTTTAGGAATTACAGATAATGGAAATATTTAAATTTATTAAAAAATAATAATTTAATTTAAGTGAATTAATTGATGATTTAATTTATGGATTAATTAACAATTTTAATTAAAAATGTATTTGTTAGGTGTGACAGTGCTAGTGAGATTTAAGTGTCTACAATTATAATCAAGGAATTGATTAATGATTTGGGGTGGGGGGCCTAGCTTGATTGGCTAAAGCATCTTGTTGCAAGCAAGAGGCCATGAGGTCTAGTCTCCCCCCGTCCCTTTGGTACTAGAGGGCATGTCACACCAGCATCACCGGTCACTTGAAATTTTTTTACCAAGTGCATTACAATTTATAGGGGGGCTACTCGATTCCTACATTCTAAAAAAAAAACAAAAAAAAGGAATAATTAATGATTTGATCAAACATTTTATTTTGTATTATGATGACACTTATTTTACATATTTCTTCCTTTATGCTCAAACTAAGTGATGGGTTAATGAACATAACCATTCCTTGTTACTTTAGTTTTATTGGTTTGCAAGTCAAGGTGGTGGGTACAAGTATTAATCACTAGTATATAGTAAGACCTTATATCCCCTATTAAACCTCGTGATGAATTATCTCACAATGGATTGAATTAATCCACTTTTACAATTCTATCATGTGTGACATCCTTAGTGTGTGTGTGTACATTGTGGCATGGTTGTGTTGTAATTATTAATTAAAATTGTTAGCACTATTTTTACTAATTTTTAGGCATTAAAATGTTGATTTAACTTGAAAAGTAATATTGTTTATTTCCATATAATTGTATTTTTAGTTTCATATTATGGGATATGATTATTTCTTTTATTAATTTAATTAAATGTTTGTGGTTCACATTTTGGGGTATTTTACGTACCCATGACTACATCCTCTATAAGTTTTGGATTCAAACCTTGACATACAATTAAAATAGAAAGTGGGGGCCCAAACATTATATGGATGGTCTATCTCATTAAAATCCCAAGGTTGATTTAATAGTTTGTAGATGAAGTATTAGGAATACAGATCTCACATGGAGCTTTAATGGAGCTTATACTAGTTTTAGATGTCCCTAAGGTTTATCTTATGTGTATGTACTTGGATGTGTTGGTGCTCCTTAACTAGAGTTTCTTAGATTATCATTTCCTTTTTAAAACCCTCTTTTATAAACATTATTGTTGTTTCTAGTTATTAGAGGCAAGTTAGGGTTAGGGTTTCACAAAAGAAGCATTTAGATGAGAAAATGATCAATATCATGGTACATGTAAATGAAGTGATGGTTCAATTTAGGGTGTGGGGCATGGCTAAAGGAAAAATTGAAGCTCCAAACAATTAAAACTATCATGAATCTTATTTATAAAGAAACATGTCAAAATAAGGAGAAAGCATATGAAGTATGTATTTTTTGTCTCTACAAAAAATAATCCATTAATGAAGGATGTGCCTACATTTGATTGTTAACCCTACACATAAATCAATTTTTTCATCCTAATTATCATTTAGAGTTTCCCTTCACATATTTATGTATATGTTATTTAAGAAAAAATAATTATTGAATATTATAAAAACTCTTACCTTTAATGGGACATGGTCTCATCAAAAAAATTCACAAAAGAAACTCCATTAAACATTCTCGCTTTATAAGTCCATCCATGTAGTCCTTTTCTTTGAGTATGGAAGTATTTGGTTTGAAAATATTTTTTTGCAGATGTTTGAAGATCCATTCACCTTAATAGTTAACCATGTCTCAATAGGAGAGTGGTCAGACATTGTAGAGGGTATGACCTAAACCAAGAACTCTTCCAAACAATATTTGAAAAGAAGAGAAAATTTATTGGCATAGACTCTATCTACTCTTAGAATAAACTCTTTTACATGGACCCTAATTATTACATCACTTATACCAAATTCTCTTTTTTTATTCTTTTATTTTTCCAAGGGGTCCCAAATGTTTAGAGTTCTTTTCAATTTAGATAAAACATACAACTCATTACATTTCCACAGAGCCTCTTTTCCCCCACATTTATGTTCATTTGTATTAAAATCACCTACAAGAATCCAAAGAATCTTAGGGAGTTTGGGATAGCCAATACCACATCAAACATCTTTCTTTATAATAATTCGAGGCATAAATAGTATATTATAAATTTAAATCCCTCTCTTTCCAAAACTACCTATAAAATTATGTTACAAGTAGAGCCCCCATTCCCAACCACCTAGGGAGACCAAGAGTCCTTAACAAGAATAGAAATACCCCCAAGTACCTTTTACATGATTATTAGAATAAAACATATAATTTCTTCAAATAAATTTTAGTATATTCTCAAGTTGGAAACCAATTTCCTTTATATCTTGCAAATAGAGAAAATATATTTTTCTCTTCCTACTATAGAAGGACCTAAACATACATTTATTATCTTAGGATCAAAATGTTAAAATTAAACAAAACGATTAAAAATAATCTATGCCAAAGTCAAACAACCATGAGCACTCAGAAAGCAAGAAAATGATGAACTAGAGAACTAATGGCACCAAGCAAGATCAACAAAGAACACCTAAAAGCAAAATGGAGGGTCAACTATTCATCTCTCTAAATCCTCTAAGAGCTCTCCAAAAGAAATTTATTTTCCTAATTTGTCATTGACAAAACCATGTTTTATTTATGTTCTTACATGTCGATTATTCTTCTATGTATGATGTGTGTTATTGAAATCCACAAGCTCATCTTTGTAGTCAAGTGTGGTGGACCTTTGGGATCTATGTGGTTAGAATCTAGAATCTTCACTATTAGTTTATATATGGAGCCATGAATTTATCCATTTGGGAGGTTGAAGAGTTCATTGTTTCATTTATTTCTTTTATGCACTTTGTAGTTGAGTAAAATGGAATTGTAGCTATTAATTTTATGAATTCAATTATGTATGTAAAACTAATGTTATGATTTAGTTATCTCAATTGTAATATTTTTTGGAGAAAAATTAAATTAAAATTGGGTCCATTGTTGTTTACGGTATTTGCATGAAGAAGGAAAATTTTGTTAAAATTTTGAAAATCATTAACTAGTAGTTTTGGGAATTAGACCTCATTGTTCCTTAAAATCTTGATCCAATATGCTATAGTACAATGCCTCTATCAATTTAAACATCAATTACATTTTTTAGGACATGCTTATGAAAATAGAAGCTTGGGAAAATGTAGATGCATTCCTAGGTCCTAAAACTAAGTGTTACTTTTTTATATGCTCAATTTTGACATGTATTAATTTGGAAGGTTGAGGAATCGTATTAGAAACCATTGTGTAAATATTTTTTTTCTAGAAATTATGTTTTTCTCTATTTTTTAGAGTTTTACAAAGGCATTCTATTAGTTGAAAAAGCATCCAATTTTGTAGAAGCATCCACCCTATTGTTGAAATGACCTAGGATTGGAGTTATCTACTAAAAATTTCTAGTTGATGCTCTACAAAATTTGCCTTCTTTTGTTGTGATTAGCTTCCAAAATAATTTTTCAGTGTTTCTATTTTGGTAGTGTTTAGTGTTAAAATTTCATGTGTGATTACCACCTTGAAAAGCATGTTGTGACATTTTTCTCCTTGTCATAGAAAACCTTGCATGGTACTCTATTTTGGGTGTTGTAAAGTTTTTGATTTTTTGTTCTTGATATTTGGAATGACTCTTTGTGATATCTTTTCTTTCCTCTTTAATTGCATGTGTTATAATCGGGGAATTAATTGAATTAATTGAAGATTTGAGTAAAAAATTATTACAATGATGCTTACTTTATGTATATCTTCCTTTATGCCCAAATTAATTATTTGATTAATGAACTAAGTCATTCATTGTTACTTAGTTTTATTGGTTTGAATGTCAATGTGGTGGCTACAAGAACATGAACAATAATATATGTTAAGACCCTGCATCCTATTGAGAATGGGATGCCATTTAATTGTATTCTAAACATATTTCATGTATCTCCTAAGTCCTTCGAATGTGTTGCACAACACTAGGATTAGGAAGATATTAATTTGGAATGAAATAAACATTTAATTTGACATTTGTAGTTATTCCTAAATAATAGGAGCATGTGGGGATGCCATGGGAGAGCTCCTACAAAATAGGAGCACATGGGCACCTATATGGGAGGTGGGATCCACATTGGTTCAGTTAACTAGTTGGTGAATTGAGTACACTTCATATATGCATCGGTGTAGGTTCCTATAAAGATTTTGATGTTTCAATTCAATTCAGCTCACTTATGTTTCACTTATCTTCAGTTGCATGTTAGTTAATCTTAGTTGACTTGAGTTGCATGGACAAATAATAGGTTGATACATTCAATTAACAGATGGAGGATCATGCATGCATATTGTTTTGCATGAATCGGTGATAGATGTGTTTCAGTTAACAAAGATTAACTTGGGCCCACCTTGGGCGCCCAAGTTGGCATCTTTGAGTTACAACTATTGCATGGAAAAGATGTTTATAATGTTTAGTTAATTGGGACCCAGTTTGGGCACCTACTTTGAGGATGAGCTTGCAGAATATATTTTTGACAGCTACGAGGTTAACACTTCAGTGTTGGGCATCAACTTTGAGGAGACTCTTGTTTGAATTTGTCATGCATGTTTGAACTCAACTTGGCAACCCTAGGCATGGATTTTCTCAAGAGGCTTTGTGATATTATATATGTTAACTCTTATGAGTTTGTAAACAAGAATATTGTCTATTATTGCAGCAATTATATGAGAGAGTTTTGTGAGAAAATATTGCAGGTTGTGGAGAAGATTTGTTGAAGAACAAAGGAAGCATATCAAGGAGAATTGAATCAATGTTATTGTAATCTTAATCAAAGGTTAAATAATACAAGCAAGACCAATTCTAGTGGAGTCTTTTCCCAAAAGGGTTTCTCCATGTACATGTTGTGTCCTTTCTATTTTGTCTTATATTTCTTCTATCAATCTTCTGTCTACTTTTTACAACATTAAAATTGATCTAATTCAAGATTAATCATATGTAAGAGATTGTGACAAAGAATACTAAAATTGAAGCTACATTTTTACTACATTTTTACCTTCATTTTCAAAATTTGGTATCAGAGCTAATGGTTGGGTAGAGTTTGGGACGCCTTTCTCTTAAAAGTTTGAAGGATTTTTGGCTGTAGTGGGAGCTTTTAATATTGTGTTAATTGTTGATTTATAAAAGTAGTGTTGTTACAATGATTTAGTGGATTAACCTTTAGTGGTCTTTAGGACATGGTTTTGTGCTAGTTGTATTGGTCCATGGTTTTGGAGCTCATGGTTTTGAGCCCATGGTTTTGCATGTATGGAAGTCTATATAATGGCTTGGTGACTCCATTGTAGGTGTGGTTGGTTGAAGCTTCCAGGCTCAACCCGGTTGGGGTTGAGGGTTAATATGAAGATCTTCATTGTTGGTTTTTTCCCAGTTTGGGGTTTTCCAAGGTAAATCATTGTGTTGTGATTGTGTTCTTGTTCCATGCTTGATTTGTGTTTTTGTTTTTATTCTATTTGGTTCCTAACAAGTGGTATCAGAGCTAATGGTTGGGTGGAGTTTGGGACGCATTTCTCTTAAAAGTTTGAAGGATTTTTTGTTGTAGTGGGAGCTTTTAATATTGTGTTAATTGCTGATTTGTAAAATTAGTGTTGTTACAATGAGTTTTAATTGTCGTTTAGACATTGAAAGATTCAATGAATCTAATTATGAGATGTGGAAACTTAAAATGGAGGATCTCCTTGAAGAGAGAGATCAGTGGTTAGTTGTTGGTAATGAGACAAAGTCACCTACAACGATGTTAGATGAGGATTGGGATAAGCTTGATAAGAAGGAAAGAGGGACCATATGATTATGTCTTGTTGATGTTGTTCTCTTGAATTTTTCAAATGAAACTATCGCATATAAGTTGTGGAAGAGAATAGGTGACATCTATCAAATCAAAAGTTTTACTAATAAGTTGTATTTGAAAAGACAGTTGTATTCTTTAAAGATGAAAGATGGTGATTTTGTTGCAAATCATTTGAATGCTTTTAATTTGATTCTAAGTCAACTAGGATCTATAGATGTAAAGCTAGAAAATGAAGATAAATGCATTTTTTTACTTTGTTCTTTACCACCAAAGTCTTAGGAAAATCTAATTGTTGCTATCAATGGTAGTGGTGCAGATCCGAAGATGGACAATATAATTCCTACTCTCCTATCAGAGGAGATGAGGAGGAAGTCTAAAACGAAAATCCAAGATGCCTTGTTTGTAAAGGGTAGGCCTGAGAAAAAGGAACCTAAGGGAGACAAGGAAGGAAAGGGTAAGTCCAAAGGATGGTCTAAAACCCCTGGTAAGAGTAAGGTAAAGTGTTGGAACTGTGGGAAACCGAGACATGTGAAGAAGGATTGTAAGAACAAGAAAGAGAGTTTTGATTCTTCTACAGAGGAATCCTCATAAGACAATAATGATGCATTGGTTATTTCAGCTAATATTGTTTGTGATAACTATTTTCTTGATGTTTCAGAGTGATATTCATGGAGAGGATGGTAGTCATGATGCCATGTGTGACTCGGTACCATGGTTCAATGGGAGTTGTTGGCATTGATGTGGATGCATCTTTGGTAAGGTTATCTTCAGGTGATATGGAGATATGTTTTCTTGGTTTAGAGTGGTTGCTATTATGTCATGGTTTACTCTTGATACAAGTTCAGAGTTTGGCATGGTACTTGTTCTCTTGAGACTAGGATGTTTATGTATGTTATGATGCATGTGATCTCCTTGGAGGAGATGGTTTGATCATGTTGTCATGTTTATGTTCCCGATTCATGATTGGAGCTTTGACATTGATCGTAGTATTTCTCTTTGTATTGGGTACATTAATCGTTTGCTTGATTACTTCATGATAGTGCTATGTTGCATTTGGAGTTTGGCATGGATTGGTTGGTTACAGGTCCTCGTGGATACTTGGAGAAATAGGTGAGGCTTAAGTTCTCTTATGGTAAGAGATATATGTTGGAATGGTTACTTGTAAGAAATATTTTTTAACAACCAAGATCGAGAAGCCTACACCTTGGTTGGACATGAGTTTAACACACTCGGCAATTTCACTTGCCTCCAAAGAGGCGATTTGGTTATAGAGACTTGGGAAAGGTATTGGTTTTAATTGCAAGCATAAATTAGACTTGAATGTGATAGTCAGAGTTCTATTTGTTTAGCCAAAAATCCTGTGTATCATGCTCATACTAAGCATGTTGATGTTCAATCACTTTGTGCAAGAAATGGTTGAGAGTGGGAAGGTATTGATTGAGAAAGTTGACACTTTAATTAATGTTGCAGATTATCTTACGAAACCAGTTCCTACAGATAAGTTATCTTGGTTTTGAGTATTAATCATTTGCTTGGAGCTTCATGATTATGCAGGTTGCATTTGAAGTTGGCATGGATTGATTGTTGGTGCAGGAAGGCCATTAGTTTTGAGTCTTGTACTTGATTTATAATAATGATTCCTTGTTTAGAATAATTGCAATGTATAATGTCAAGTGGGAGAATGTTGGGAATGGGATGTCATTTAATTGCATTCTAAACATATTTCATGTATCTCTTAAGTCCTTGGAATGTGTTGCACAACACTAGGATTAGGAAGAGATTAATTTGGAATGAAATAAACATTTAATTTGACATTTGTAGTTATTCCTAAATAATAAGAGCATGTCGGGACGCCTTGGGAGAGCTCCTAAAAAAGAGGAGCACATGGGCACCTACATGGGAGATGGGATCCACCTTGGTTCAATTAACTAGTTGGTGAATTGAGTACACTTCAGATATGCATCTCAAGTTCCTATAAAATAGGGATTTTTATGTTTCAATTCAGTTATGTTTCAGTTATCTTTAGTTGCATGTTAGTTAATCTTAGTTGACTTGAGTTGCATGGACAGATAACAGGTTGATACATTCAGTTAACAAATGGAGAATCATGCATGCATATTGTTTTGCATGAATCGGTGATAGATGTGTTTCAGTTAATAAAGATTAACTTGGACCCACCTTGGGCGCCCAAGTTGGCATCTTTGAGTTACAACTATTGCATGGAAAAGATGTTTATAATGTTCAGCTAAGTGGGACCCAGATTGGGCACCTACTTTGAGGACGAGCTTGCAGAAGATATTTTTGACAACTACGAGGTTAACACTTCAATGTTGGGCGTCAACTTTGAGGGAGACTCTTTTTTGACTTTGTCACGCATGTTTGAACTCAACTTGGCAACCCTAGGCATGGGTTTTCTCAAGAGGCTTTGTGATATTATATATGTTATCTCTTATGAGTTTGTAAGCAAGAATATTGTCTATTATTGCAGCAATTGTATGAGAGAGTTTTGTGAGAAAATATTGCAAGTTGTGAAGAAGATTTGTTGAAGAACAAAGGAAGCATATCAAGGATAATTGAATCAATGTTATTGTAATCTTAATCAAAGGTTAAATAGTACAAGCAAGAAAAATTTTGGTGGAGTTTTTTTCCGAAAGGGTTTCTCCACGTACATGTTGTGTCCTTTCTATTTTGTCTTATATTTCTTCTATCAAACTTCTATCTACTTTCTACAACATTAAAATTGATCTAATTCAAGATTAATCATACACAACAGATTGTGACAAAGAATACTAAAATTGAATCTACAGTTACACAGGATTTACAAATTTTAAGCTACATTTTTACTACAGTTTTATCCCCATTGAACTTCATGATGTGTTGTCTTGCAATGGATTAAAGTATTTTTCTTTTGCATTGTTGTCATGTGAAAATCCTTAGACAAAGTGTGTGAGCAAGTGTGAGTGTGTTTATGTGTGCATTGTGACATGGCTATGTTGCAATTATTAGTGTGAAATTTTTGTTAGTATTGTTTTTACTGATTAATGTTCTTAGTGATTTTTAGGCATTACAATATGGATTTGACTTGTTAATGAATATTGTTTATTTAAATATAATTCTTATTTAAAATTTTGTATTATTGGATATGATTGTTTGTTTAAATATAGTAATTAAATTTGTATGGTTCACATTTTGGGTTATACTACATACCCATGACTACATCCTCTATTTTTTGGAGTCAAACCTTGACCTACAATTAAAAGGAAAAGGGGGTGCCTAAATGGTGTATGTATGGTCTACCTCATTCAAATCCCAAGGTTGATTTAATAGTTCACACATAAAGTATTTGGGCTTTTGATGCAAGAGCATTCGGGTAGATTGGCAATCAACATCAACCAAAAACAAGCTTTAAATTTGAATTTCGGTTTTGGTGTGTCTTGGGGTTCATTTGACATCTTAGCTTTGAAAAGCTCTTGGTGTGTTCAAATTTGCATAAAGTCATTTTTTTATCAAATCGTCATTTTAAGGCTCCATAGACAGTTTTCAAAAATTATTTCTGGAAAACTCGTAAGGATTGCAGTAGAATACTTTGGTAGGGGTATTCATGGAGGTAACCCATGAAATATTCAAAAAGAATTTACAAAAAGTTTAATATCTCATGATTTTGGAGGGTTGAAGTAAAATATTTTTGCATGGGTCCATGGTGGGGTGTTATTCCAAGCTTGCACGCTAATTTTCATACGAATTGGAGAATTTTCATTTTTTTCACCTGTCGGCACCCAATTCCACATTTCCAAAGCACTAGTTTGATTAATTTTATTTTGGAAAGGTATTATGGAGGCCATGGCCATGGATATTTGTTAGAGTTTCTTAGATCAGATTAGATAATCAATTGAACAAAAGAAATGCAACACATAAGACAATGAACACAAAAAGATACCCTGGGAAAACCCTCCTCTTGAGGGAGAAAAACCCAGCAAATATGTCTCTTATATATATGATAATAAGTGACAGAATTCTGCTTACAACACAGCCCAACAATGGCTAATGAATTTGCACTCTTCCTTAATACTTAGATGCAAATATATCTGCTCTTCCTTGAACTATGACTGCTGCTATATTAATGATGATCTGCTGTTCAAGTATGAACTTCTTCTAGGAATGCGAATCTGGATTTCTATTCTTCCTCTTCATGCGAATTTCTACTCTTGAATATATGGCGAACTTTCCTTGTATGGTGCGAACTTTATCTGCTGATAATAGGTGCGAACTTCTTATTGGAATGAATGAAATAACAATGACAAGAAGACCTTGTATTTATGCAAGAGAGGCGCCTCTTCAAGTTAGGTCAGCCCCCTTTTAGGAAAACATAAATAATAAATAATAAATACAATTTAGGGTCGGCCATAGTAAGTGTGAATCCTTTAAGGGTCGGCCCTTTGACATTTAGAAAATATTCATTTAATGTATTCTCTTGGGAAGTGCAGACCGACGCTGTAATGAACATCAACACTCCCTCTCAGCTAGGGATGAACTTCCATCTGCACAAGACACATTATATTAGAATGAAAACAAAATAAAATATCACCTCAACGTGATATTAACCATTATGGCTACTCCCATAGATGGTAAAAAACTCATCACGGATTCTCTCACGTGATATTGTCATGGAGTCTCACACATGACATCCACCATAGCTTCTCCCAGAGGGTGGAAACAAGGGCTTTCACCTCAACTCTCTCTCATCAAAGAATTGCATTATCAAGGACTTTCACCTCAACTCTCTCTCTTTGTGAGAACCCTCTAGCCACAAATCTAGCCTTGTGTTTCTCAATGCTCCCATCAGCTGCATGCTTGATCTTGAAGAGCCACTTAGAAGACACCACAGATTTGTCTTTGGGTCTAGGAAATATATCCCAAACATCGTTCTTAAGTATAGACTGATACTCCTCAATCATGGCATCTTTCCATACTTGTTGACTAGACGCTTCTTCAACATTTGAGGGCTCTGACTCAATAATCTGACTCATCAAAGCAACATAACTAGAGAACTTGTGAGGTCTCTTGCTTTCTCTGAAGGCTCCTCTTGGAGCTGCAAACCTTTCTGCTTCCTGCATTGTTCTGCGAGCCCAAAGAGGTCTTTTCTTTCCAATCACAATGTCTAGAGGCCCATCAGTAGGATCCAAAGGCTCAGCTGGATCAATATCTTCTTTAGGTTTTGTATCCTCCTTCAGATTCTCTGGAATATGGTCAATTTCCATATCTTGAGGAGGTTCTTCTTCATCGACCTCCATAGGAGTGCCTTTGGACCTTCTATAAGCAACATCTTCCTCAAATGTGACGTCTCTACTGATCTCAATAGACTTCTGTCCTGGAATGTAAATCCTGTAAGCTTTTGATGTCTCACTGTAGCCTACAAGAATTCCTTTCTTCCCAGAAGGTTCTAGCTTTGTTCTCTTTTCCTTTGGAATATGAACATAGACTGGACAGCCAAAGATCCTCAAATGACTAACTTCAGGCTTCACGCCTGAGAATGCTTCTTCAGGAGTTTTATTCTCTAAGATCCTGTGGGGACTCCTGTTTTGAACATAGACGGCTGTTCTTGATGCTTCAGCCCAAAGAGAGATTTGTAAGTCTTGATCATGGATCATAGCTTTCACTGCTTCCACAATAGACCTATTCTTCCTTTCAGCAATACCATTTTGTTGTGGATTATAGGGAACACTGAACTCCCTCTTAATCCCTGCTTCAATACAAAAGTCTCGAAATGTGCCAGAAGTGTATTCTCCACCATTATCAGATCTCAATACTTTGATCCTCTTCCCAGATAGATTTTCAATCTGTGCTTTGAATTCTCTGAATCTTTCTAATACTTCTTCTGATTCTTTAGATCTCAAGAAATAGATCCAAGTCTTTCTAGAGTAATCATCAATGAAAATAATATAATACAAGAAACCACTAGATGATGCAATAGACATTGGACCACACAAATCAGAATGAATGAGATCAAGAATACATTTAGATCTACTTTCACTGGAATGAAATGTACCTTTTGTGTTCTTGCCTAGGGCACATCCCTTGCATGTACCTTCATGTTCTTGATCGAATTTCGGAAGACCGGTGACCATCTTCTCCATGATAGGTAGAGCACGAAAGTGAATGTGAGCCAATCTTCGATGCCAAAGATCACACATGCTGGTACTGTTATGCACAAGTGCTTGAAGAGGACGAGTGCACAGCGTGTAGAGACATTCATGTCTAACTCCAATCACTTGAGCAGTTTTGAAGCTGGAGTTCTTTGCCCATATAAGAACTTTCCCTTTAGAGAAGGCAACTTGATAACCCTTGTCTTCTAATGCTGAAATTGAAACAAGGTTCCTCTTTATCCCTGGTACGAACAGTACATCATTCAACTCCAAAGAAATTCCAGAATCCAAGTGAAGAGTGGAGTTTCCAATCCCTTTTACAGAATATCTAGCATCATCTCCAATAACAACTTGATCACTGGAGTTGCTTTCCATTAAGTTTGAAAGGTGACTTCTGAATCCGGTGATGTGCCTAGAAGCACCACTGTCAATCAACCAAGTATTAGAGTCAGTAGAAACATTGCTAGACAAGGCTGAATAAAATAGATAATCACTGGAGTCCTTTTGTAGAGCAACTTCTTCAACATCTGCAGTGGCAACTTGGAGCTTAGGTCGTTGGGGGCAAACCCTCGCAAAGTGACCATACTTATCACAATGAAAACATTAAATCTTGGACATGTCTCGTTTCCTTTTGAAGGTAGGAGCATCTTCATTTCCATCTTCTCGATTCCTTTTGAAGAAACCTCTCTTAAAGCCTTTTCCTTTGTTTGATGAATGAGAGGTAAGAACTTGTAATTCTTCATTCTTTGAGCTTTGACCAATCCCCCTTGCTGTTAGTCTTGACTCTTCTTGAATGCAATCAATCCTCAATCAATCAAACTTGGGAAGTTCGGATCTTGCACTGATTCCTTGGATGAACGCCTCCCATGAAAACGGAAGACCATTGAGAGCAAGCATAGTCAGTTCTTTATCATCAATCATGTGACCAATAGTGGAGAGCTGATCTTTTATCTCTGAAATTATCATGAAGTATGTAATAACAGATTCTTCTTTCGCCATTTTCACATGATGAAGTTGTTGCTTCAGAGCAAGGGCTCGACTGGTGTTGTTGATTTCGTACATCTCTTCCAAGGTTGTAAACATCTCTCTTGCTGTATCCAATTTGAAGATAATTGGTACAATATGATCCTTGACGGAATCAACCAATGCTTTCTTTGCCCTAGTGTCTTTCTTCCTCCATTGCAGCTTCTCTTCTTCCCCCTCAGGTTCGGGAACTTTTATTTTCACAAACTCAACCAAATCATTTTCTTCCAAAGTTAGCATGAACCTAAACCTCCATGATATGTAGTTCGAGATCCCTTTGAGTCTATCCTCGATTTTCAGACCGTTCACCATCTTGAGAAATTTAGAAGATAGACTGAAAAAGGAATAAGGTGAGTGTTGCGAACTAAATCTGATCACGATCTTTTTCACACCCGCTCTGATACCATGTTAGAGTTTCTTAGATCAGATTAGATAATCAATTGAACAAAAGAAATGCAACACATAAGACAATGAACACAACAAGATACCCTGGGAAAACCCTCCTCTTGAGGGAGAAAAACCCAGCAAATATGTCTCTTATATATATGATAATAAGTGACAGAATTCTGCTTACAACACAGCCCAACAATGGCTAATGAATTTGCACTCTTCCTTAATACTTAGATGCAAATATATCTGCTCTTCCTTGAACTATGACTGCTGCTATATTAATGATGATCTGTTGTTCAAGTATGAACTTCTTCTAGGAATGCGAATCTGGATTTCTGTTCTTCCTCTTCATGCGAATTTCTGCTCTTGAATATATGGCGAACTTTCCTTGTATGGTGCGAACTTTATCTGTTGATAATAGGTGCGAACTTCTTATTGGAATGAATGAAATAACAATGACAAGAAGACCTTGTATTTATGCAAGAGAGGCACCTCTTCAAGTTAGGTCGGCCCCCTTTTAGGAAAACATAAATAATAAATAATAAATACAATTTAGGGTCGGCCATAGTAAGTGTGAATCCTTTAAGGGTCGGCCCTTTGACATTTAGAAAATATTCATTTAATGTATTCTCTTGGGAAGTGCAGACCGACGCTGTAATGAACATCAACAATATTAAATATAATTTTAATTATTTTATTAATTGTTTATCTATTGCATAAATAACATGGGGGGCATTTGCAACATAAGAGGCAAAAAATCAAGATTTGAGAGCTTTTAAAATGCCCAGAATAGAGAAAAACGCCCCTAAGAGTAAAGACAACACTTGGAAGAGTTAATGGAGGCTTAAAACATCTCATTTATTGGTGCATAAACTCATAATATGCATAGCTATTCTTGGGGGAGAGTTGGGCATCCATTCTGGGGCAATAATTGATGATTTTCAATGCATTTGTTTGGGGTTTTAAGGAAAAACGTGGGAAGGAGTTTGGGAAGAATGGGAAGGAGAGGAGATTCCTCTGTGGAGGTATTCATTGAGAGTTTTTGTTACAAGTTTGAGCAACACCAGTAAAAGCAAAGACAAGGCGTAGTGTGTGAGAAGTGAAGAGAAAGGAGCAAGGTGTAGAGATTTTGGAGGTGTTGTGCGAAAGTCTGAACAGTAGCAAAAAAAAGAGCTTTGGGGGCAACAAGAAGCTATAGGGAGAACATTTGTGCATATTTGATTTCAAAAATGTATTGAGAAAATTTAAACTTGTGTAAAGGTGAATGAAAGAAATTTTAGATTTGATTTGAAATGGTTTATTTTTTTGTTTAGTTTATGTTGTTTTGTGAGTTCCTGGTATGAGCTTATTTTGTTTTGCATCAGCTACTTGTGGGAAGAATGATTTGTGCAACAATACAAATCTCACATGGAGCTCTAATAGAGCTTCTACTTGTTTTAGATGCCCTTAGGGTTTAACTTATGTGTATGTACTTGGATGTGTTGGTGCTCCTTCGCTAGTGTTTTCTAAAATATCATTTCTTTTCTAAAATTGTCTTTTATAATCATTCTTGTTGTTTCTAGTTATTGGAGGTATATTAGGGTTAGGGTTGTGCAAGAGAAGCATTTAGATGGGAAAAATAGAATTTGACTCTTGATGAGACTACCATAAATTGTCTTGTCTCCTATTCGAGAGGAGAAGAACATGTTGGCATGTAGGATGGGCAAATGATAAAAAACATGATACATGAAAATGAAGTGATATTGGTTCAATTTAGAGTGTGAGACATGGACTAAAAGGTAAATTGATGCTCGAAACAATCAAAAAGTGTCATTAAGTCTTATTTGAAGAAATAAATATGAAGTATACACCTTTTTTCTCAACAAACCCTATGCATAAACAATGTTTTCGTCATGATTATCCATTTAAAATTGCCCTTCACATATTAATGTATACATTATTTAAGAAAAAAAATATTGAATATTATAAAAAGTCTTACTTTTCATTGGATACGTATAATTAAAACTTTGATTGTCTTTTATGGCAGAAATATGCCATAGATATGGCCATACAGCCATCCACGTAACTTAACATTCAATACATCTTAGGAGCATTGGGAGGGCCCACAACGTGGAATTTCAACGCCCAAGTTGGAAACCGAGATTTATTTTATTTTATTTTTTGTTGACATATAACTTTTATCTAGTGAAAAAATGCATGGCATGAAGAAGAATCGAAGGGTTCGAAGGATTCTATATACCCTTTGGGGATTATTATATAGCATCCCCTGGGGCCACAAAAAGGGTTTAAAAAGACAGATACAATTGACATCACAGAATAGTCCACGTCATCTGACGGAAACTTCATTACTTCCATTCTAGGGAATGAGTACACCTAATCCTGGAAGTTTAGGGCAACAAATTTTCTCACAATAGGCCAAAAGAATGAATCAGCTTGTGTAAGCCCTACACCAGAAGTTACCCAATACTTGAAGGCACTAAAAACTTGGGCTGTAAATCGGGGGCTGACCTCTGGACTGGTAGGCAGATGTAGTATTCAGAGATTACGACGAATTTAATGTCTTTGGCCGTTAGGTTGCAGCGTGAACTGTACACATGGTCAGCCTTAAATAGGAAACAAGAATGGTAGGAATATCAGTCAGAGCAGTAGGAATGAATGACGACAGTAGTGTAAAGAGTGTGGGAAAGCGACACATTTCGGAATCCCCAAAACATAAATCACTCCTCACAGCTCGGAGTCGGAGCGGATCACACCATTTGCAGTTGTAAAAAATGTTTAGCCCATACTGTGTAGTATCCGTGTGTTTACTGGCTACATGCCGCAAAGATCGGTCGGTCCCACCATTGATTGTTTCCAAATTCTCGTGATTCCCCTTTGGAAGCTGTGTTTAGTACAGACGACTGCTGGCAGTGGCACATTCCATAGACTAGGTAGACTTTCTGTTCGTTGGGAAGCTGTGACGGACTCGGGACTCAGGGATCCATATTCTTGACACAGAAAACCACAGGATGAGGCAATTAGGATCAACATGGGGATTTGCAATTGGTTTTGCATATTATCTGAATGATCGCTGCCTGGGAAAAGAAAAGCTTGTCAAGCAAGTAAAATCAATTTGTTCAAGCGCCTCGGTGTTCTGCAATATTCTTGAAGAATACAGAGAGAGCGTACTGGGCCAGTGGACCAGTGGGCCACTGAGAACAGAGCTTATGGGATCATTTGTCTGTGCCAATGGGCATTTGCTGTCTTCGTACGCCGGTCTTAAGCATTTAGTATCTGAGGTCATTTAGAAGGCTAGCTAGGTAGGTAGTGGCAGGATAAGTTGCACGACCTCCAAGTGCCCATTAATTAACAGCACGGATGTATTCCATCTCATCGTCTTATGGTGCTTGTCTGGGAAGGCAGAGAAGCTCTTTGTATCACAGATAAATCAATTCAGCCCCTCATCTATTACCTGTTATCCAACAGGCACGTGATTGATACTGGATCATTTCTAACAAAACCCAAGATGAATAGGGTAGAGGATCCTAATTTTGCACCTCTTAAAATCATACATGACAATTTCATATCACTTTCAATTTTGTAAGAGGCTGTTTATAGTTATGGTTTTATGTTCACTCCATCAAAATATTGTAATAGCAGCAAGTTTTTTTGTAAGTTGTTCAAAAGATTCAAAAACGGCAAGACTAGTAGTTGTGCATTAAGTCATGTTTTATTGGTACACTAATGTGACATCACATGATTTATTATTTTTTAGATCTAAGGAATATATTGTTATTTAATTATGAGTACTTGTGATCAACACGTAACAACTTTAAAGTCATAAAACAACAAATGCTATCACAACTATTGAATCCTCTACCTTATATGTGCAATTCTCTAATGCTACTAATAAATTTATCTAAGGTAATTAAAATAGATGCATTCAATTATCTACTATGTGCAATTTTCTAATGCTACTAATAAATTTATCTAAGGTAATTAAAATAGATGCATTCAATTATCTACTAATATTATGTTTATAAAAAAGTTATAGAAAATAATTGTTACATAATTGTAAAAAATTAATTAATTAATTAAATGTATGGGTACTCAGCTCTATTTTTTATGTAAAAGTTTTTCTATAGATTCTAGCATGTCATTTTTCAAGGTTTCTAAAATTTCACACTGTCATTAATCTATAAATTTGATTGTTTGATATCTAGAGTTATATCCGTGAGTGTGGAAGTGATACATAAGAGTGGAATTGGTCTTGATGCATGTAACTAATCTTGTATTTCTAGACTCAATCTCACTAAATACTATAATTTGAAATGTTTTCACCTTACTTTTCTAATGTTTGAATGCTATAAGGATTGGTGGTGTTGACAAACACCTTTGGGAATATGTTGGATTGTAAGGATCAATTTCTTAGTCAAACCCCTATCAAATCAATTTTATGGCTCCAAGCAAAAGGTTCAAAGACAATAAGCAAATTTCCAATGGACCTAGGATGAACATTATATATTCCTATCTATACTTATTTATAGGGACCAATCCTTATCTTTAGTTTATCCCTTTCATGTCTTGGGTCAAATTTATAGTTGCAAAAGTGATCTAGATCTGTCTACACTCACAATGACCTCTCTTTGTGATCATTGTGTTTCATTTGACCTTTCTTGTGGTGTTTAAAGGAGTGACCCTATGTTACTTTAGGTCATCCAATTATCATCACTTAGATTCTATCATTACATGCTAAACCTTCTTTTTAAAGGCATATATTATTAGGAAACATTTATCGAAAATCTACATTGCACAAGCATTTAAGACATCTTTACATGTTCGACACTACTGTTCTTGATCTTTTATTTAGTTATTAAATCATTATATTTCCATTGTTTGACACTATTGTTCTTGATCTTTTATTTAGTTATTAAATCATTATATTTCCATTGTTTGACCCGAGGGAAGCAATTATCTCAACCAATATAAACCAACAAACACAAAAATATGACAAGTTGAAAGAAATATTCTAAATGTTTGGATAAATCAGATTCATAATTCCAAATTTCCATGAGATAAAGGTCAAATCACATTTGCAGGATCCATTTCACGGTTATAGGAATGACTCCAAATAAGATGCAGTAACATTTACTAATTACAAAGCATATCTATTCATCACAATTACAAGCATCCGATCATCACTGATATCCTTATCTAAATCAAATTCTATCATTTAATATAATATTTCCAACTAAGTACCACTATTTTATTATTTAATCTTAACAAATAATTAGTTTGAAATCATTTATTGGATCCTCGCACTTTTAATCTAAAATAAATTTGAATTTTATCTAATTTGTTAAGATGGATCTTATTATGATATTGCTAACAGGATTCAACCATGTAGTTTTTGAGTCAAACTCATTGACCCATGATTCATGAGTAGTGGTTCACAAGAACCCATCTCTCATGATGCAGTACTGGGATGGGTGACCTCCCGGGACGGACCAATGCTTCACCTAGATGCAATGAGTGCTAAGTGGACCATTCATTATCATGAGAGATGGGTTCTTGTGAACCACTACTCATGAATCATGGGTCAATGAGTTTGACTCGAAAACTACACGGTTGAATCCTAATAGCAATATCATAATTTGACACGCTGTGGAAGAAACCTCCTACTTATCAAAAGATGGGTCTTATTCTCCCTTTCAACATAGGTTGATTATTTTTCCCATCAATTATGTAACTTGATCTTAATCATGGCTATAAACCTTTTTGTGAAGCCAAAACACTTACCAGTCGTGCGATCGTGCGGCTTTATGTGGGTGCCTGCCATATTTGTACCAAGATACAGGCTATTTGTCACCAAAAGCAGTAGCTTTGATTGCTTTCACTACAAGATGATTTCATACGGCAGAGTAATCTAGACTTCTATAGTCCTCTCTGGCTTTTTCTAAATGTAAACCAATTGTATCGCACTATGGCTGTAGCATGACATATGCACTCCTTGCTCACCTAACTGTTACATTCGTCTGGCATTGTAGGCCTAAAAAATCTAATATCTATTCAATGCCATTCCCTGAGAATCGTCTACTATCAACAGATATTTACCATAAATACTATTCACCTCAAGACTCTCAGGGTAGTATGATAACAACACATACGACTCGAAACTTTAATAAAGCTATTGCTGCAAATTGCTTGAAAGATTTGACTTTCAGTTCGGAAGGATGCAGACCCTCCAATCTCAAAAGGTTTTGTCATTAGGTTCACCTAGTCCAGGTTAGTAGGTGTGGGAAGTAAGGTAAAATTATTGTCCTTGGATTTTATAATCATTTTGAATAATTATAGATGAGAAATTATAAGACGCTACAGGTTCAATTAGCTCTTGGGCTATCCAAAAGTTTACCGATAACTACTTGTTGGAATCCAAAAATATGGAGAGGTCCTAGAATGCTGCCATGTGGGCATTAAAATCCCCAAACTGATGAGAAACTTTCAGCCCCACCCACCAAGCAATCACTGGAAATCTTCAAGTGAAAATCAGGGCTCCAATTTTACTGGTGGAAACTCTATTTAATCGTATAACTATTTTTTCTGAATTCTATGGTACCTGTCTCTCCACATGTTTAGCAGAGGAAGCCCCTTCCATAGGACAATACCCTAATTTTCTTCTCACTCCTATTTTACAGGAAGAAGCTCTATTGAATTCCTGTAGCTATTTTTTCTGAACTCAATGGGACCTCTCTCAACAAATTTAGCAGTGGAATCCTCTTCAACGTGACAGCATGCTAATTTTCTTCTCTTGAAGCCATTTTCCACTGCATCATTTTGATGCATAAGTTTGTATAGCTTCCAATTCTCTACTTGCAAACTGGATAAGCATCCTATTTGATGTTTTAACTTTTAAAAGCAACACTTGTAACACCCAACCTCTAATATATTTTCACAGCTTGAGAATTTCAGTCAAAACAGAGATAACAATATTATAGATAATTTGCATACAACTTAAGTTTGTACATACAACTTATGGATATTAATTCTGACACAAATAGTCGTTACTTTGTGTGAATGTTGCCAAGACATAATTGCTGAATTCCTGGCCATAATTCCTATATGAATTTTACCTAGGAGAGGGGTTCCAAAACAAATCACTACTAATTATCCATATATAGGCTGATTAAAGCTGAGTCACCATACATCTAGAGAAATCAACAAAACAAGAGCCAATATTTTTTGTATGAAAAGTCTAAAACAGTCTGATAGAAACAAAATCCATAGATAGAGATATTCTGATTGTTCTGAATTAGAATTTTAATTTTCAGTATTGTTTTAATTATTGGGACTGGTGATTCATAAAATTTAGTTGTACTTCAAAGAGTCCTAATACTTTTCTGAAGGGGTTTAATGCAATGTTGTGTGCTAAGCATCATCAAAAGTTTAATTCAACATGAACATATTTGCATTCTCTTAAAACACTACATGGAAAGGTTACATTTCAAAACATTAAAGTCGAAAATACTAGAAATATCCTGACACTTGCAAATCTTCCAAATACACTGGAGATAGAAGGAAATATGAACACCATGAACATTCTTTTCAACATCATTTCTCAATAAGTTAAGGGAAAATTACATGGATATCAAAATAAATCTCTTTGTTATTGCTTTAAACAATCAACGATCACAGGAGATGGATACATGCCTCGAGGTGGTCATTTCACAAATCTATAACCCGACTGCTATAAAATATATTAGAAAAGAAATCAGCAATTATAACCAACCTATAACCTACAAATGCCAAATCCCAAACAGTCCTTTTGACTTGCGTAAGCAACCAAAAGAATTTACAGATGAAAGATTCCCTATCAACCCATAGAACTGGTAAATAAATTTCCCCATTCTCTCTTATCAGTTGAATTTTACATCTCTGCTGCTGCCTAGGGATCCCTTATGCAAGCAGCAGTAATATTCATATAATTTCCAAAAAAGCACAACTCTGGTTTTCATCCTGTACTAATTTCCTATTGCCCCAATTGGTAGAGGAGTCAGCTTTGCTCTTTCAAAGTAGTCAGGAGAATATCCCAGCACTTTACAGGTGCATTTATATGATTGCACAGCTGTATGTCCAGCAGAAATATGACACTGCCATATCTACAACCTTGCAAGTTAACAATTCAATTACCCATTATAAAGCCCATCATAATCTCAGTGAAACCATTTCAGCATAAGCAAGCTTATCTCTAAGTCATCTCAAATTCTTCTATTTGCTTCAGTCCCAATCCCTTGCATTGTTCCTGATACAGCAAAATTATCATCACTGGCAAAAGCCCTTTCCATATCTCCAACATGACTTTGCATGTTATTTCCTATCATTTGCATACCTCCAACTTCCCCATGTATCCTCTCCTCTCCTTCAGCTGTGCTCTCTGAAACCCTTGCCAAAGAAGGAACTCTGTATTGTATCTGTTTGTCCTGTAATGGATCAATGCCTTTTCCAGTCAGAAGTCGGGTATTAGTGCCTGCAACATCTTGACTGCTATTTCTTGCTAGTGGTGCATCATGGTTGTGCTTTCCCTCATATGTTGTGATGACAGCTTTGGGATCATCAGATGCCCTTTCAACATGTTTACGCACCATGCATTTCACGCTTGTACACTTGTAGTAACTCCTGAAAAACAACTAAAATTAACACGCTAATTCAAAAAATTCTAGAACCAAAAAGACGAAGGAATTCACAATGCAAAATCCTAGAAGGCTCATGATTCGCAAATTCTCACTAATGACGATGTAAAAGTATTGAAAGTTTTGTGAAAAGCATATTCTGAAAGTTAAATCAGAGGCTTTCCAAAAGCCTGAAATTATTGATACGAATTGGCTAATAAAAAAACAGATTCAAAGCAAACAGGAGACGATAGAAAAGTTAAACAAAATCAGACACACACAGGGATGTGTGATGAAGAATCATTAGTTTTTTAATAATAATTTTTTTTTAAATAAATAAATTACAGTCCAGTGCTTCTAGATATTCTCCCTTATACAAAATCATATAAACACTCTAAGTCAAGCATAGAACTGCTAGTCAGAACTGTGCATGCCAGCTTCTTTACTGATACCCCCCTTCACATCTTTCACAAGATACTAGAAGTTGCAGGATGCAACAAAGTGCAAGTGAATTGTAAAGTCTTATGTTTGAAATAGATCCAGCACATCCTCTCCACCAAATAATGTTTATATGCTAAGATTCTGTGTTGGGATAATTTGGAATAGTGCATTCCTCAAGCTCTCAAGGATCAGAAACTTCCGTTTTTCTCAAAAATTCAACATAGATGTTCATGTGTTTTTCCTCAAAAATGCATTCTCAATCATCCAACATTACAACCATAATTTGAATATACAATACATCTGGCATTTAAACTGAAATTCTCAACAAAGGCAAAAAATAAAATACAATAACCTTACCTAGGGTAAGGATTTCCCTTCACCACTTTCTGTCCATATTTACGCCATCGAAATCCATCCTCCAGAATGTCTGCCTCAGTGCTCTGCACAATAACACGGGGCTCACGACTTGTTCTCTGTGGAGCAAGCAAATCCTTCATTTTTTTGTCTTTCTTCCTACATGAATACAAACAATGCCTTTTAAGAATGCCTATTGAAATTTGGAGAAAGTCAGTCCCAACAAAGCATAAAAATATCTGCCAAGCCAAATGTCCTGAAGTCCTTACCTACGCTTAGAATCTGGCTCATCGTCATCCTCATCTTCTGCTCTACTTCCATCCTCACCATCATCGCTTAAACAATAGGACTGTTCGGGACTTCCATTTCCATTGCCAAGCAACCTTACAGACGTTGAGGGATCTGAATTAGTTGTTAACCTTTCAGTCCTTCCACCAATATCTGCATAAACCCCTGGACTGGATTGATCCACATCTACCTCAACATACTCACTTTTGTCACCAGATACAGCACCAGGAAAGTCCATCTCCCGCTCATGAAGATTTGCACCTAGAGGGGCCCGTCTGGTAGGTTGAGGTTTCGAATGATTGTGTTCACCTTTATACACTATTTCAGTTACCTGCCCATCATGGGACCGTTCAACCTTTTTCTTCACAGGACAATTGGGATGTGTGCATTTATAATAGCTGCGAGGGTATTCACTGCCCTTTACCTGCTTCTGACCATATTTACGCCAATTATAACCATCAAATGAGGGTCTATCCCCCACAGGAATTGGTGGTAAAGATTGCTGCATATGCTCTGAACTCTGGGGAACAGATTTTGGCGACCCCATTGTTGGCTTCATTTCTGACTTAAGTGGAATCTTCTTTTTTGGTGAGTGTGTGTTAAATCCAGGGTAACTGGAGAGAGGCATCGGTGAAGCCACTGTAGATGGTAAAACCTGAGGCATGGAAAATGTTGCCATTGCTGGTGCTGGGGTGGAAGCAGGCTGAGATTGCACTGGAGAGTGGCCTTGAGCTTGAGCCTGAACCTGAGCCAGTGCCTGCTGATGAGAAATTCCAAATGGCCCCTGATAATAGATAAAGCAAATTAGAAGTGAAATACTAACTTCAATAAATCAGCAAATTACAGGAGCAACAATTCTAGAGAAACTGGTGACTAATTAACAAGAAGAGAGAAAATGTCCAACATTCAATGCTTTGGTCGAAGAAATAGCAGAGACTGTATTCTTTAAGCTACGTCAAAGGGTGGAAGTTGCTGAAACCATTTAAACCCAAAGCGGCTATTTTGCAAATGGCATAAGCGCAAAGATGGATGAACATAAATTTTGACGACTTTGGTTTATCATGGTTCCCTTCCAAGTAGTAGTGACAAAGGGAGTTTTGACAGTCACTGAATTGCTTAAGATGCAACTAAGTTAAAGTTCAAAACGTTAGATATTTGAGACAGTATTATTCATCCCCAAATGGACTGAAGATGAAAAAATATTCAAGCCCCTCGGATCAATTTGTGTGGAGAGTAAGTAGAATCTAGAAATCACATAAAGACAAAAAATAATGGAGAATGAATGGGATTATAATGCCTCTCTGATTAACGGTCTATTGGACTATAAGGTGCAATCTAGATACCATTTCAGGACATATGCTCTGTGTATGCTCATATTCATTTAGCCATGTCTGACTAAGTGGGTCTGTTATTAAAACCAACGCTTTTGAATTTGAATCCCAGGAATCTATAGATCCAAGCAAGTCATATCCGGTTAAATTGTACGCATCACATATTCCAAACATGTCGGAACGGATTGGTTTCATTGATGGGGTGCAATTTTTCACTTACAAAACCATGCAGTCATTCTCTCAGTTTTCCACGTAAGTAGGGTTGAGCATAAGTATTATTGGGTAGAGTGAGATCCTCACAACCTCTGTTAGTATCACCTAGATGGAATGAGTGTCAAGATAGATTCTCCTTAACCACTATTAATGAAATATGGGTCATAAAGATTGGCTCAAAATCAATCCAGTTGATTCAGAAAAAATGATATTACGCAATGAGAATCATAGTATAAAAATGAAGAGAGGTTTGTGTATCAGTAAACAAGCAATGAGACTCATAGTTAGCCAGTTGCGAATCCAACAATCAGCTTACGTGTCAACCCCAAAATTAAACATGTGTAACAGCCAGCCAATGAAACAAAGCTGAAATTCCAGGACAAAGTAAACATTAAACTTACGAGATTTGCAAGGGATGAGAGGGGATTCCTGGCCCCAATCTTGGCCAGCGGCCTAAACACAACATTTGCCGCACTCTCACCCTCCTCCTGCTTCCATGTCTTCTCCTTACCGTCCCCAGCTAGACTACAATTATCCTCTTTAACCTCTCCCTGCATACACAAACGCAAAAATCTAAAACCACACAACCTGCACAAATTCCCAATAAAAAAGAAAAAACATGGCAAATCCAGAGCAGACCTGACTAGTAGTGATCTGGGGAGGCGGAATAGACTTTAGGCGGACGGTCTTAGGGCGGACTGTCACACCGTTTCCCACGGGAGGGGGCGAAGAGGATGCGGCCATGGCCCCCGCCAGTAGCTGCGAGAAGGAGCGGTAATCGGACTCTGGATCCTGCTCTCTCATAAACGCCGACGCTATAGATGGTCGACAGGGAGTCGGCTTGCTCACCACCATTTTCTTCTTCTCAGGCTCCTTCCCTTCCATTAATCTCCGTCGCTGTCTAGTTAGTTCTGTGCACTATGGTCGAGGAGCACCCTCATAGTCGGTCTTTGGACTTGGACTGGTTGGTCTGCTAAAACGGCAGACAAAAGTGGGGCATTCTAAGTCTGGCTACAGGAATCTATATATATAATATTATACTAAAAGAAGGGGGATCGGTGGAAGGGCTGGAAAATGTATCCCACGAGGCGCATGGGAGTGGAAGCACTAGTGCACTAGGTAGTCCCCCCCAGCTAACTTGTTGGCAGCCGGGAAACGGGAAAGCGTAGGACAGAAATTTGACTAGGTAGTACCAAGAGCTCCTGTTGCCACTACTCTCGAGCTCCTCACCCGCAAAGCAATGCGTGTACAGCAGAGGCCCGAGCAGGGAAGTGAGTAGACAGGATTGTGCATCCAATTTCATGTTATTTATTGTTGGGCAGTGGCTTCTGTTTCGGGTTGTTGTTGTGTAATTTCTTTTCTGTTGTTGTTCCGTGGGTCCCATAGGCTGTTTGGCCTCGTGGACGTGATTAAAAGTCTTCATTCATTCATTCATTGGGATTTTTACGCTGTATGCAAAGGAATCCCATGAATTGGTGACGTGATATGGAATGGGGGCTTTGAGAGAGACGGGATTTAGATAATTCATTGAAAATTTTAGTGACGGCCAAACGTTTTAGAGTGTATTTTGTTTGCTTTTACAAAATATCCGCTTTGTAAGTTATTAAGGGATCCTTGAAATTTTCCCCTAGGTGAAATTGGGTCTTTTCCTATATTTGTTTGAATTTATTTGTACCTACTATAAAGGATAACCCATTCATACACTTTTAATATCTATAATATTTTTTAATTTGAATTTATTTTTATTCTGATGGGATTGTCCTTTTTTTTTATTAATATATCCATAAGTGGTATATTATTGTGTTTGGTTTAGCTTGTGGTTTAATTTTTATCCACTTTTATTTTATCTTTGTTTACACGAAATTTAATATATTTGTCTTTCATCATTTGTTATTTGCATTTATTTGTAATGTCCATTACTTACCTCGAGATCATCGACTTATTCTTCTAGTTCATTTTCATGTTACTTGAGATTCATTAGTTCATTCTTGTGTACACAAAAATTATCGTCCTTCATGTCAAAATTTAAATTCCAACTTCGCACCCCCTTTTATTAATAATTATGAGTTGACTTAACACACACACACACAACATATTGTCATGATGTAGTATTTAAAGACATCCAATGCAATTAATTACATAGTTGAGCACAAGGAGAGTAATTAGAGTACATTTTAATTTCTAAGAGAATCAAAAAATCAAGTATACAATCATTGTCATGTAGGTCACTTACATGTTTGTGTATGTTGTCGTCAATATTGCTTGTCGCCTTTAATCTAACCCTATATGCTCCAAATCTAACTCACCACTAGTATGTGCAAATCAAAAATAGTGAGCACATGTGTTGTACACATGTGGCTTGCATATGGACATATTACTACTACTCATGTTGCAAAAGCAAGTGATGTGGAGGAGTATCTAGAGTGCTACTCTCTTCTTGTGAGAAGTGCCCTATGGATGGCAACAATTATTTGTCTTTATAGAAGGGTAATTGTGATGATTGTAACATTAGCATTTATGACGACATGTATGGTATTGAGTTCTTGGGGAGTGTTTTCTAGGAAGAAATTGAGATAACACATTTCTACTTCAAATAACATATCAAGGTGTGCTAGCTTGATGGCAAATTTCCAATTGCTTTCTTGTTGGATTCTATGTATGGCTTGGGCTTGTTACTCTTCAATGAATTCAAGTGGAGGTGAATTTTCTCTTAATTCCCTCAAGTTAATCTCTATCCAATCCTTTATAATCCCAAGACACATGAGCATGATATGTTAAATACAACTGAGGGAGAGATGTCACATCTCAAATTTTGTTTGCATATAATAATGAAGTTATTTGAAATATTTTGGAAAATGAAATTTACCATTTTTTTACTCGTGATAAATTTAAGATTTCAATGTTATTTGAAAATGTTTATCCATGTAAACTTTATGATTGAACACGAAGGATGAATGTTAAGATGAAGTAATGAAATCATTATGTTTTAAGCATCGATTAATGTTACTAATGAAAATTTGCAAGTGCAAGTGTGTGTGAATGCAAGAATAGGTTGAAGAACGAGAACATGGTTGAGATAGGAGTATTTAGCTAGATGACGATCGGTAAGCATGTTGGAATCTAGATCACACACACCACTGAAAAATCATAATATCTGCATTAAAATTTGCAAGTGGTAGATATCATTTTTATGTGAATGTGTCGATGATTAAATAGGTAATCTAATGGAAAACAAATTATTAGTTCATTTGTTTTACCTTGTATATTTAATATTCTTTTTTTTGAAATTCAAAAAGAAAGGATGTATATATATATATATATATATATATATATGTATGTATGTAAATGTGTAATGTGTAATGTATAATGTATATGTGTGTGTGTGTGTGTGTGTGTGTGTGTGTGTGTGTGTGTGTGTGTGTGTGTGTATAATAAAAATGAACCCATGAAAAGACAATTGAATGATTTTATTTAAATCTTCCTTTTGTGTTTGAATCCCTTAAACCATGATATACAATCATGGTTTATTCTATTTTTCAAATTAGAAAGTGTAGAATTTGAACAAGAAGGGGGCCACCCATACCCTTGAGGAAGATATTTTATTACAAAAGAATAGGGGGCGACTAATAATGAAGCGACCCAAACATAGAATGAAGTGCAGAAGAGATAACATGATTAGAGGAGGTGATTTTGGGGAAAAAGCCAATGAAGGGGTCAAGATTCAGAAGGAGGAAAAAGTCGATTGTTTGGAGGAGAAACTCATTGTTCTATTGTTGTTTTGATCTTTGTTAGCCAACTATTGGCCTTGGGCAAGAAATAGAGGTATGGTTGTACTGGAAACTTTTCATGAAACATATATATTGATAAAAAAATTCTTCTTTCATCGAACATCTCTATTAACTTTGGAAATATCATCATTTTTTAATGGAATCGATTTATTTTGCTATTATCATTTTTGGGCAATCTTATTCTTACTATCATTGGTCATGGGTTGGGCTAGAATCCTCTTATATGCCCTCATTCTCGATATGTTGTCTTTGCATTATCGTTATGTTGGCTTTGCATTATCGTTATGTTGTCCTTGCATTATCGATATGTTGTCCTTGCATTATCATTATGTTGTCCTTGCATTATCGATATGTTGTCTTTACAAAGCTATTTAGAGGCTTTAGTTGTTATGTTAACAATGTTAAGGCAAGTTTAAGAAAAACCTATATATCATTCCTTGTTGGCCTTCCTGAGGAGGCACTCTATATGAATTCTAAATACATAGGTCGAATGGGCACAATCAACTTACAGTCGATTGTCATTACCATCTTGAGGTCGGCTTTCACCCCTTGGGTACAACATTTAGTCGTCATGCATTCTTTTGAATTCCAAATCTCTCATATATTAACTATTATCCACTGCATGTATTGATACCTTATGGGTCGAATGAGATTTGGTCCTCTTAGAGCTGAATCGACTATGTTTAAACCTGTTCAAATTTAGACTCCATTTCATGAGTCGAGTAAAGGTCTATGCCTTTCCTTGTTATCACATTAAGAACTCACTGTTGATTTGATGTTTGATTCATGATAAAGCCCACTGAAAAGGTCAATGTCATATATTCAATACACATATCAATTACTGATTCACTTGTATTTCTCACAGGCACTTTGCATAATGGCTCGGCTTCATAGCTGAAGTTGCCCACTGTGCATTGTCATCATGGTCGAGCTAAGCATGTTGTGGGTTCATTGCAATCCGACAAAGGCAAGTTGGAGTCTCTTCCTTACTTATCCAAAGCTTCAAAAATTGTTATGTTAGTAGATATAAATTTCTTCATAAGGGATAATGATTGTATATTTCTTCTCTATAGTGAAGTTGACCTATTTTATTATATCTTTTCTGATAATCCTTTGATCAAGAGAAGGGCATGTAAAGTGTTGTCTGCACCATTGGTGCTTAGCAGTGTAAACTAATAACACATGGCATTTCCAAAATGAACCCCCACATTCATCAAACGACCATGGAGGAACTCCAGAATAACACACATCCATAACTCATCACTTCCATGTCTCATCAACTCAATCTAGGGTCTAACCGAAAGATTCTAAATCATCATTATAACCATTCTGTAAGTTAGAATCAAATGAAACATAACTAATTTCATCTTCAAATAATTAATGTATTCTCTAGAAATGAATATTCATACTTATTTAAATGGGAACGAATGTTTAACGCAATTATAAGTGTGTTCTTTTACTTTCCCTAGTAATTATTGAGAATATTCTAAAAGAAGATCACTTTATTTGAAGTAAAACCCAGTAACTTATTTGATTGGATTATTCGATGGATTTTCTGATAAAGGTTAATGTATCTTTTTGCACATTATATAGAAATGGAAACTCAATATTTAGTGTGAAATATGGTTCTTTTTTGTTTGTAAAAAAGAATGTATATGCATACTTTAATATTGTAATCGAAGGCCATATATGTGTATATACATAAACCAATTATGTATATACACATGCATGTGATATACCTTCTTTTAACAACTTATTTTATTTATTTGAATAATGTATAATTCATTATGTGAAGGATACATAAAAGAAATATGTGTATTAGTATGTTGTTGCATGTGTTGCAAAATGTGCATGAATGTTTCATGTAAATGACAAGTATAGAACATGTTAAAAAGATTGAATGTTTGTTGCATAGCATACAAAAGACAGTAAATCTAGTTTAGTTTACTATGCAAGAATCTGTTTGATTTCAAGGATTGCCTAAGTGAATCATATGAAGATATGGCTTCTATAATTTTTTATTTATTATCACAAGGAGGTTGGTTAGGATAACCTATTGTAAACCAGATTGTATGTTTACAAATTAAATGTTTAGAAGGGAAGGGTGTTTCCTTTTGTATGTAGAAGGTTGTCTTTCGGGACGGGTGCCGAAAGTGGAATAACAGAGGGTAGGTTTTTCTTTTCCAAAATCTATTTTGTTTTTGTATATAGCATATGCTTGGCCAAGCTTTTGTAGCCCATAATATTAAATGGACTATTTTTTATGATGTAATTCTCTACCATTTCCTAACATTGATCTTGGATGTTTTGATTTTGTATAGAAATGCATGTAGTTATATTAGGCATGTACCAGATTCCACCTTGCATATTGTTTCCTCTTGCTAAGTATTTCGTGCAGGGTCAGGTATTCTTTGAGTTAGGAAGAATTTCAAGTGTAGCTTTGTGGTTGGGTGGAAAAGTGCTTGAACCATGTTCTCATCCACTAGTTGCGATGAGTGTTGAAGTGGAATTACAAGGAGTTCCAACTTATGATTAATGTACTTTGTATTTCTTTTAATGTAAAGTTGATATGACTAATTGGAAAATTAGCCTAGTCAAACCATGTAACCCAGCATTATGACATTTGGGATTGAATAAAATTCATTTCAATGACATGTTTTGATATGGGACAGGTGCATGGAAATGGGTAGCAATTTTGTGGACACCCTAAAAAAAAAAGTCTGAAAACCATAATGCGAGCGTGTTATAATGCGCTCGCGTTATGTCTCTGTTAAGCCTAGGCTAGGTCTCGGCAACTACAAAGAAATAACGCGAGCGCGTTATAACGCACTCGCATCATTTACTGTTAAAAGCAAAAAAACAAATGCAAATCTCTCATTTGCATTTTGACTGATTTTTTTGTTGCACCCGCGGCCAAAAACCCCACAATATTGTGCTTGCATTCTAGGAGGAGGATCTCTTCACCAACAATCCGTATTTCTTCACAACGATGGCGCCATGACGACAAGGAGCTATGAGAGGTAAGGATTCTATGGTTTTTGTTTTGAATTTGTTAGTTTTAAGTTGAATTTGTTAGTTTTAGGTTGAATTTGATATCTATTTGTTTGAATTTTTAGGAGATGCAAATCAACCTGCAAACCCTCAAAATCCTCAACAGGAAGACCAACCAAATCCTCAAGATCAAAATCAACCACAACATCAACCTCCTCCACCAATCACTCAACCCCCTCCTAGCACTCAACAAAATTTAATGAGTGAAATTGAGAACAACAAAGAACAAATTGAGGATTTGATCAATAGGTTGTGTAAGCGTGGATAAGGTGTAAAGTACAAAACACACTTCTTAATACGACATTATACCAAAGACAAAGCTGAATGAATCAAATCAAAGCAATAATCTACTGAAAGCATCATATTGTTCTCTATCTTCAAAGATTTGTTAAATCATTGTGACTCTCAGATCGTGAGTGTACTATGATTGTTAAAATGACAATTCAAAGAACGAGATGGATGCCAATGCAATAATATGGAGCTTAATGGATAATACTAGATGATAAATAAATTAAACTAGCATGAATTGACATGGAAACAGATAAATGCAGCTACAGGAGGCAGCCATGATATAAAAGCTTGATTGCTTGATGTTGGATGCTTGATGCTTGAATTCCTGCAGAGTAAGAGTGCATAAGTTAGATTATCTAGATCCTTTTCTTGGTTCAATGAGGTTGTATTTATAGATTTTATGGCTATAGAAATGTACATGGATGATATTGAGAGGCTTGGATTCAATCTGGAGGATTGAATGGTGAGAGATGGAGGAGTTTGAGAGAATTTTGGTGATTGTCTCTACCCATGAAAACACCAGGCAAGAAAAGAGGAAAGATTGATGGAGGAGGATTGAGAGAAGAATTTGGAATTTGTCTCCAAAACTTCTCATGAAGTTTCAAAGCATTAATTGTGACATATTTTAAACATAAATTAGACATAGGATATATAATTCATTTTTGAGGAATTATAGATGGAATATTCCTTATGCCTTTATTCAAATATTTTGATTTATTTAAATTAGCAAAAGAGGGATAAATAATTTAATAAAACGAACTATAGAAGTTGCTTATTAAATTAAACAGAAGAATATGGCTATTAATCAATAAAGTGTTTGATCTTTATTTAATTAATTTAAGATTGATGTGATAGAATAAAATAGGGATTTGATAATTAAATCAAACAAAGTATTTAATTTTGTTTATTTAATTAAGATGAATTTAATTGTGAACTATATAAATAAATATTTCTATTTATTCAAATAGTAGAGGAAATTAGGATAATTAATCAAATAATTTGTATTTAATTAATCGGAATTCTCCAGACCATTTTTAGGTGTATACATTTTGCCCCTCTTTGAAGTGATGTGTTTACGCATTGCTTCGAAGAAAATTTTGCTGCTACTGCCAGGATCGATGATAAGAAAATAATTATGTATGCCCCAGACATTGATTTTCAGATGATTGTCGATAATATGCCCCCTCGGGAGATAAATTAATGATTTGATGATTTTTTAATTTTTTTCAAAAAATTTCATGATTTTCTGATGATTTGATGAAGTTACGATGATGAAATAATTTATCTCCCAACAAAATGATGAAGAAATATAGCCCGCAGATGAATTTCAATTAATTTCATGGATAAAATTAATCAAAATATAATAAAATCCCTCAAAAATCCCTTTTCAAAAGTTATATATAGTCCAAAAGGTCATTTTAAAAGTCATTTGCACTTTTGAGTTTGAAAAATCCTTGTGATAGAGACATTTCAACTAGCTAGAGCAGGATGCCAATCCCTTACCACACTCATCGTTTCGAGCGCGTTCGACGTCACCGATGGCCGACTGCGTATGGACCTCCGGTATGTACCCCTTATCCTCCTCATTTTTCATGAAATTCTATTTTTTATGCATGTTATAGCTTTAGACAATTTTTGTTAGTTTTAGTGCTTTCAAGCCGCGTTGTAGCGCTTTCAGTAGGTAGATTAGCGCTTTGAGATTTAACGCATGTGTTAAATTCTCTAACGCTTCCATAGGATAATGTAGCACTTTCGATGATATAGCACTTAGGTAGTGAATTTTAGCGCTATGATTCTGGATTTTAGTGCTTAGAGAGTTCTAGTGCTTTGACTTGGTTGATTAGCGATTTCATGGTCTGTTCTAGCGTTTTTGGTAAAGCAACACTTTGACGAACTGTTTTAGCGCTTTGATGCGGTAAAACAACGCTTAGAATAGAATAGTGCTTCATATGCTTGTTATAGCGCATCTCTTTTGCTAAAGTAGCGCTTTCGAGATTTAGCGCTTTGGGTGCCTGATTTAGCACTTTTGACTGATAAAGTAGCACTTTTGGGATTTAGCGCTTTGGAAGCCTGATTTAGCGCTTCCATGTCAGAATTGCACATTTTGACTTAGTAAACCCTAATTTTGTGAATTCTGATCATGTCCATTCTTCGGATTGGTATGATTGATAATCCAATTTCTTGATGTTGGAGTTTGATGATTTAAACAAGACTAAATTCTCATGATAGGCGAGAAGAAAATCCTATTTGTGATGATCCTCATGATAGGCGAGGAAATGATTCAATATCTGATAAATCTCATGATAGGTGAGATTAGATAATGTTTGATGAACCTCATAATTGGTGAGGTTTGTTGATGATCGCCCATGAATTTTGATCGAAAACTCATACCAAATTTTTGGAATAGGCTTGATAGTAGAATGACTTTTGATTTCTTGACATAGTTCACTGATTGTGGATTTTTCATTATGATGATAGGAGGATTTGGGTACTCTCTAAATGCGAGAGAGGTTTCCTTGGACCACAGACTTGATACCTCATCTGACACCAGATGAGCTTCAAATTATAGGTCAATGCAGCCTTACTAGCTTCCTTGATATGCCCCAGATTAGGATTAATCGGGGTCTATTGACTGCTTTGGCTAAGAGGTGGAACAGTGACCACAACACCTTTCATCTACCCATTGGCGAGATGACGGTCACACCTGAGGATGTGTGGCAGATTCTGCGCATTTCATTCATGGGGGAGATTGTAGTGTAGGATTCTCATGGGGTTGGTGGTAGAGATGCTCTTCGTCGAGTATTCTAGGATCGGGATATTGAGGGTTCGAACATCCGATGGAGGAGGATCGTTGATTCATATGCGACACTACTAGCAGTGCTTGTTGGATTTATTGGAGGTTTCCTTTGCCCTGATTGTAGGTCAAAGGGATTCCTCGTGGGTTGGGGCAGGACCTTAGAGAGTATGATGGTACATGGTACTAGATATGTGTGGGGGATGTGCATGTTGGCACATCTTTATCATAATCTTCACTCAATTGTGTACCTAGGGGCATGTAGCTTATCAGCAGGGATGACCCTGTTACAAGTGTGGGAATGAGAGCATTTCTCTATTGCTCGGCCATTTCCAGTGGCAGACAGACTAGTAGGCAGACCCTATGTGTTTAGATATAGAGGTTAGCTTACCCAGGCCCAAATGGGTAAGTTAGAGCATTGGAGACAGGTTTTTGATGACATAAAGACTGTTCCCTGGCATTCATACTTAGACTGTGAGTAGTAGGATGAGGATGATGTAGTGTTGGGATACCTTTGTGATTCTATGTATCTGATCAACCAGACACCTTTTATTTTAGAGAGATTTTTGTTTTGTCAAGTATACAGATAGTATGGCATCATGCAGTGTATGCCATAGGGGGTAGCCCACTATGCTAGGTGGCAAAGTGATATTCCTGATTAGGGGCCTTGTCTATCATATGATGCTTTAGTGGAGGGATACAGGGCATTGTAGCCATCACCTTGGGACATGTAGAGAGACATTGCAAAGGCACCAGTTACAGAGGAGTATGTTGCATTCTTGGCCTTGGTTCCACATCCTCGCATTACTATTCCAGATGAGCCAACACCGTTACCGGTAGAGGAGGATGTGGTAGAGGGTTTTGCAAAGAGTGAGGGTGGTACTCCGTCAGGTAGTAGCATGGAGAGGGGTGGTGATGATAGCAACAACGATGATAGTGATGGTGGCAGTGGAGGGGATAGAGGGGTAGGGCCAATCAACAATGGTCCATCATCCAGTAGGCCTCGCAAGAGGTGAGCAGTGACAGTACCACCAGTGGACTATCAGAGACAGATTTTCAGTCTCCAAACACAGGTCCAAACATTGCAGGGGCAGTTGGTACAGGCTCAGGGTTTGCTCGTTCAGACCTAGACTCAGATGCAGGCCCAGGCTCAAGCTTTAGCGCAGGTTCAGGGACAGTTGGCCGCTATATAGACACAGGTTACTATTTTGACAGTCGAGCGAGACAGTGCTCGACAGATTACCGAGAGGGCACAAGAGACAGCGGAGACCCTTCAGAGAGTGGCTGATGGTACCTCAGTAGGAGATTATATGAGGGATGTTCTGCAGACTGGTCGAGAGGCTGAGTGTTATAGAGGCAAAATATCATGATGTAGTGCCTGCTAATCGCAGAGTCAGCTATGCCCCATCGAGATCTGGGCAGACGCATACACGGATAGTGAGTGAGGGGGTGACACAACCTCCACGTAGAGATCCCTAAGATCTTGGTTCTTCCAGGGGTGGTAGTGGTACTAGTCCCATTGGGCCCACACAATCTGGCAGTAGCAGATCATAGATGTCATTGAGATTTGTCTTTTTGAGACATGATGTATATTACGATGTACCTCATTTTTGATGATGTATCTTTATTTTTAGACTTCATTGTATACTTGACACTGATGATATATATATATATATATATATATATGAGATGTCGTTGATGTGATTTTATAATGGTTTATGATATCTATGTGATGGATGCATTTATTGTGTTGATCTATGCAATATGTGATGATCTATATGAATGATTTTATTTCAATATTTGATGATGTAATGATAAATGCTTTTATTGTATGCAATGATTCTATGATAAATGTATTTGTAGAATATATGATACATGGATATATAATGTTAGGTATGAATTTCTAAATGATGATCTATATGTATGTTCAAAATGTGATAAAATGTATGGATGGATGGATAAATGCTTTTTATTTTTAAATGCGATGATGATAAAAATGATGATCTTATGATGAATGATAATGGATGGATGTAATGAGAATAATGACATGACTTGTATTTATTTTATATGTGATAAAATGTATGGATGAAAATGATGTATGCCTATGATGTTGATGGATGATAATGTAATGAATGTTTTTATGGTAAAATGAACATGATGTACTTATGGTACAATTTAATTCATAATTTATTTGATGTATGATGAAGTGCATGAATGATGAAATGGATGAAACTAAATGATGAGATGATGACTCCTACATATTTTTGATGATTTTTGGAATTATGTCAACTATACTCAGTCCTATTTGTAGATAAGATAATCATTGATTAGAACCCTTTATGCAACAAATACTCTATAGATAATGAATATGATGAATGCAATTTAATTTTAACATGCAAAACTATATGCAAAAACATTGTCATTTTAACAGTACTTTTGTGCTTTTTGTCATCATAGAGCTTTATTGGATGTTGAAAGTGAGTACAAGCGTCAATGGTATGTGTTAGACCAATGACGACCTGAGTACTTCTTTCATGATTTTTGATATTGCAAGTGAACACAAGCATCTCGGTATGATTTAACCGAGATGACCTGAGCATTTATTGCGTAAATAGGCAACGATTAATCACTTCAATGTGTGAATTTTGAATGTCATCGGTGATACATTTGCATTGCACATCCCTCGACAATTCATACATTTATATGATTAACTTACAAACAACAAATAATAAAACATCATTCTTCTTCCTCGTTTCTCTAGTTCAATACATCATTGAGTTACTCCAAAGAAATGATAATAAAAAATACAATTTATCCATTGTTTACTTAGAGTGTTTCATTCATTATTCAGATTTTAGATCATCCATCCTGATTTTATGATGTTTTTGGATTTTCGAGATTTTGACCAAAGACCTAACCTACTAACCTATCCTAGGGGTCTCGAGAGCTGATCAAAGATTAGCCTTGCCTACGTTACACATGCAGAGACCACATAGTTCAACTGACATAGACCTATGTTTTTGGATTTTTCTTTTTTAGATTTAACTTTTTGACATGTTTTTGGATTTTCGAAAATGATATTGATGGTTGATGCCTTTCTGACGATGATTGATGTTGCGCTTTGATTTTTGTTTTCATTTTTCTGCTATACTGTTGTTCGCCCTTTGGTGAAATCGATGTTTTTGTTGCCCCTAGTGATATCCAGATGTTGCCCCCAAGCTTTGGAGTGAGATTTGACTATTTGAAAATGATTTTGATATGGATGCAAAGATGGCAAGACTAATGACATGATATGAAATGGTACTGACTGCCAGACTAAATGATCTTGATATTGTAACAATGGGTATTTTTCCTAGGTATAGCAATGTAATATGAAGAACATAAAACCCAAAGTAGGTAATGAAATGCAAAGGAATAGATGGAACAATCTCACCAGATTGTCTTCATCCTCCATGACTGACCTCCATTACACCTTCTTAACTTGCTGAAATATGTTGTTTGCCCTTAGATTATGAAGAGCAAGCCAATAGAAATGACAAGCCCTAAGCAAATATTGAAGGATTTGAACAGTATATGCAATATTATGCCCTAATGCAACTAGTAAGCATCTAAAATATCTAAGTTATGTCAAATGAAATCTAAATATGCTATGACAAAATGAAAGCAATAATGCTAAAATTATGAAAAATGCAAGAGATGAACAATGAAAATGTAGGATTATCTAAAATGCAAGAGATAAGAGATGCAAGATGTGACCAAAATTGCTCTTTTATAGAAGATGCAATTTTGTGTGAATGGCCAAGATTGAAAGTTAGCAAGTGCCCTAGAATCAATGGACGAGATTCCATATAGCAACCCACAATTAGGGTTAGGGCAACATTAGGTCAGATTTGAAATAAAGGGTCAAGATTGATTTTTAGAAAATCAAATCAATGGCTGAGTGGGGTCATGTGATAGCAAATAATTTAATTTAAATTATTTACTAAAAGAGGGAATTTAAATGGGGACTTATTTTAAATAAATAATATTTATTTAAAATTAGCACAATAAAAGAGGATAAATTTAAATTATTTACTAAAAGAGGCAATTTAAATGGGGACTTATTTTAAATAAATAATATTTATTTAAAATTAGCACAATAAAAGAGGATAAATTAAATAATAAAATTATTTTTATTTTATTTTTTTCTTTTTTTTAAAAAAGGGGGTAAAAACTTTTATTGATCAACAAGAGAAGAACAAAGCATTAAGTAGAACAAAGCCCGACATGGTCAAGAAGTGAACAAGAGATCAAGAAGCGTTAATGCAACATTTCACATCCTCAGTAACCCAACCCTCCAAATCCTGGGCAAGGTCCCTTGGTAAACTGTCCCAATCATCCACCAGCCAAGTCCCATTCTTCTCAGAAGCCCATTTGGCCAACTCATCAGCCACCATATTCCATTCCCGATGGATATGGGAGAAGGTGATAGAGTCCAATAAATCTCCAAGGCTAGTGATTTGTTTGGCCACCACTGCAAGTTGCCAACTAACATCCTCAAACTGTCATCTATTTACCAGGTCAACTACCACTTGAGAATCAGACTCACAAATAATTTGTTTCCAACCGAGAGCATAAGCCCTCTTCAAAGCTGAAAGAATTGCCAAGGCCTCCATGAAGTTATTAGAGTGTTGTCCCTTATACTCCGAGAAAAAGAACACAACCACCCCAAGACTATCTCTGTCCACCCCATCAACACCAACGTGCCCAGGATTACCTCTTGCAGACCCATCAGTGTTGATTTTCAAGACCCCAGTGGGAGGAAGCATCTAATGCCCTCCCCTGAAGACCTTCCCTCTAGAGCACCTGCCTTGCCCAACCTTGTGCCTTCCAACACTCCCAATAGAGATCCCCAGATTACGAATTACACTAGTATCCCTAGGGTCCACCGGTACTGACAAATCACATTTAGCATGCAAAGTCTCTTGCAAAGCCCCAAGAATGCAAGCCCAAACTTGGCCCACTAGTAACTTCCTATCCAAAAAGATCCTCCGGTTACGCTCCAACCAAATCTGCCAAATAATTAGACTAGGACCAATAGGCCAAGCTATGTGCAAAAACGAGGTCTTCATCGGAATAGGCCCAATATCCCGCTAGAGCTCACCAAGAGAAGAAGGATGTTTGCACTGCAAATTCCATGCCCCCCACCAAAAATGCCAAATGGTCCTAGCAAAGGGGCACTGAAAGAAAAAATGAGAAACGATCTCAACATCCTTCAGACAAAGGAAACATAATGAGGGGCCTTGGAAGCCCCACTTACAAAGGTTGTCCCAAGTCAAACACCTCCCATACACCACTAGCCAAGAGAAAAAATTGCATTTTGGCCAGGAGAATTTATTCCAAATGTTTTTCCACCAAGGGACTTCAGCACTGCCTAAAGCCTATCTGCCTAGAGCACGATACCCTGAAGCAACCGAGTACTTCCCTTTAGGGTATGGACCCTAGGCCAACACATCCCTCTCTGAAAGAGAACTACACATTCTATCAGCTAAAATGGAGGACAACACTCTCCTATCCTCCAAAGAACCACCCATGGGCCACTCCTCCATATCCTTCCATTGTTACATGATAGTTTGCCCCAGTGCCTGAGGGACTTTGAAATCCATCACTCTGCTCCAACCAGCCTGGACAAAAATCCTACATAAATTCCCCAAGTGAGGATGTGAGGAAAGGATAGGCGAAAAGCCATCCCAAGAGTCATGCCAAAAGAGAGCATCAGACCCTTTGTTACAGATCCAAAAGAGGCCTTGTTTAACCAGTGGAGCTCTCCTTTTGAGAGTTTCCCAGATCATAGAGCCTTTCCCCAAAAGATTGAAGCGAGAAACCTCCCCGCCATCCACATCCCCAAGATATTTGAAGGTAAGGATCTTAGCCCAAGTCTGATGCTGGTGCGCACACCACCTCCAATACAACTTAGTAGTAAAAGCTTTCCCATTCCAATCTGCTCTATGCAATCCCAGACCACCATCCTACTTCGAGTGACAAACAACTTCCCACTTAATTAAGCTCCACTTCCTTGAGAGGAGATTACCTGACCAAAGAAACTGCCTACAAAGCCCCTCAAAATCCTCGATGAAGCTTGAGGGAGCAGTCATCACAAAACACCTGTATATAGGAAGATCCTACACTACAAACTTCAACAACACGATTCTTCCAGCTATAGATAACCATCTATAGGTCCAATGATAGACCAGATCTCAAAATTTATCAATCACCTCCTGCCAAAACTACCTGGGAGGTGGGCGCACATCCAGAGGAATACCCAAATAGGTAAAGGGAAGGTTCCCCATCTGAAACCTTAAGATCCTAGAAATACTTTGTTGTATAAGCCTGGGGGTATTAAAGAAATAAATGCAGGAGTTACTTTCATTAATTCTTTGTCCTGAGGCAGCCAAGTAACAATCCAAAGTCTAATGAAAAGCAGTTGCTTCATCCACCTTAGCAACACCCATCAAAGTCGAATCATCCACAAATTGAAGATGGGTTTGGGGAGAGAGGGTGGTGTTCCATTTCCATCCTTGAATGAGCCCAGATGCAACCTGGGACTTGATGAACCTCGCCAAACCTCCAACCATCAAAATGAACATATATGGGGATAAAGGATCCCCTTGTCGAAGACCTCTAGAAGCACCAAACTGATCAAATGACTCACCATTTATGAGAACAGAAAAGGAGGGTGTCTTAACACAACTCATGACCCAATCAATCCACTCACTACTAAACCCAAAGGCTCCAAGAATTTTGATAAGAAAACCCCATTTAACTCTATCATAAGCCTTAGCCATGTCCAACTTTATGAACATAGCCTTTTCCTTCGAAGAGGCCATGGAATGAATAGTCTCTGTCACAATGACAACTCCATCCAGAATCTGTCTACCCGTAACAAAGCCCCCTTGTTCCTTCGAGATTAGCTTATCCAACCAGGGCTTTAGGCGTTCAACAATTAATTTCGTGATGATTTTATACACCACATTACACAAGGAAATTGGTCGAAAAAGATCTAAAGAGTCAGCACCCTCACGTTTTGGAATAAGGGCAAGGAGCGTGGCATTCATGGCTCTCAACATCTGCTTGTTCCTTAAAGACTCATGCATGACCTCCAGCAAGTCGAGATTGATCACTTCCCAAAATTCCTAAAAGAACTCAGCTGGAAACCCATCCGGACCAAGAGCCTTCCCCTTTTTTAGCTGAAACACCACATCCTCTAATTCCTTTAAAGAAATAGGTTGGAGAAGAGAAGCATTCATTTCCATAGTCACTAGAGGGGGGATGCAAGCCAAAATAGAAGCTTCCTCCTCATTGGCAGGCAGGGTATCTTCGAAAAAGAGATCAGAGAAAAAGCGAACCGCCTCATTAGAAATGTCCAAAGAGGAGGAAACAACAGATCCCTTAGGAGATCGGAGAGAAGAGATGATGTTACCTTGTCTTCTAGCCTTGACCAAGTTATGGAAGAAAGAGCTATTCCTGTCCCCTTCCTGAAGCCAATCAATATGAGCCTTCTGTTTCCAAAACATTTCCTCACGAAGCTCCCATTCCTCAAGATCTTTGATTGCAACATCCTCTAACTTTCTCAAGGCTGCATCAAAACCATGCTCCCTAGTTTGCCTGGTAATAGAATCCAAGCGCACCTGGGCAACCCTTTTTTGTTGAAACACATTGCCAAACTAATGCTTATTCGAATGCTTTAGCTTATACTTCACATATTGAAGCCTCTTCATAAAGGTATACATAGTCGTACCAAAAACTGGTCGACCTTCAACCCACCATTTCAAAACTAATTCAAAAAGACCTGCCTCCCTGAGCCACATAAGCTGAAATTTAAAAGTAGGTTTTTTTGAGCCCCTAGCCAGACGGGTAGAGAACTTGATCAGCCAATGGTCAGATCCCTGCCAGTCTAATATTTCAGAGCTTGTCAACCACTTATCACTGACCCAAAAATTGGACACAAGAAATCTATCTAATTGTTCAAAGATAGCTTCATCCCCAAGCCTCTTTTTATTCCAAGTAAACATGCCATTCAAAGGTTTGATATCCATGAGCTGGAGTTGAGGCAAATTCTCCCTACGAAGATCATATGAGGGGTCCAAATGGGGGACTCCCCCCCTTTTCTCCTCGAGAGAGACAATTGCATTGAAATCACTTGCCATAATCCAGGGAAGAATGGGATCCAAAGATCTTAAAAAATTTATATGAGACCACAAAAAAATCTTACCAGAGACATCTATTGGAGCGTAAATATTGGACAGAAGGACTCTTTCCCTCATCTCCAAACTCCTCGCAACAAGAGAAATGGAGAACTTACTGGAGATCCACCAAAAAGGAGAGATTTGCCGAGGATCCCATAAACAAGCAAGACCTCCTGAGCTCCCCTGTGCACCCACACACTGACATAGACCTCGATTCCAAATCTTAGAAGCACTCTACAACATGCTATCAACAAATAACTTTGTCTCTTGAATGAAAACCAAATCCGGAGAATGAGCATGGACCAAGTCCCGAATAGCCTTTTGTCTAGGGATGCTATTCATACCCCTCACATTCCATGAAAGAACGATCATCGTGAAGGTTGGGAGAAGTGAGTATCCAAGGTCTTCACCGATCCAGATTCAACCAGCGTCTCACCAGCCAACTTAACTTTCTCTTGATCCTTCTTCCTACTGACCTTTTGGGGCTTGTCAGGAGCACTCCTTTTCAGGGACTTTTGATGCACACCCAAAATGTGGGAGGTAGTAGAAGCTTTACTCTTGCTAGAGCCTCCAAAACCCGAACCTCCAACAAAGCATGCACCTACATCTTTAGAGACCAGAGAAGTACCAGCCACCACACACGGATCCCCAAGCCCAACTTCAAAGGAAGGAACAAAGGAGTCCTTTACTTCCCTAAGAGCCACCATAGGCCCAAAAGCCGAAGACAGAGAGTCATAGTCTCAGGATTATGAGAAGTAATGAGGGTAGCATCCACATGCATGTCAGGAAAGACCCCCTCCTTGTGAACTAAATCATTCAACGCATCAAACCGGTTGGATACCCCCTCCTCCTGGTGGTCCCGAAAAGGACTCTTTTGCCCGCGACCTTTATTTTGTGGCCTAACAGGCACGAACCCATCTTTATCTGGAGTCACCCCCTGCATGGGTCCCTTGCCCTTTTCAGATCCTGAATTTGGTGGAGCCATCCCATTCCTTGAACTTCCCACTCCAGTAGCTCGTGGAAACCTTCTTTGAAGATGACCATACTCACAGCATAATCGACATCTAAATGGCAGAGTTTCGTAATCAAGCGGTTGCATCCATGAACTAGATCCCACTATCAAATCAATAGAATCAAGAAAAGGCTGGCTCAAGTCAATCTCCACACAAAAACGAGCATAGGAAAAGATCCTCTTCTCCAGAGTCTGTTGCAAGGGGCCAATCGATTTTCCCAACGCCATGGCAATTGACTACAGAATGTCATTCCTCCAACATTCAAGTGGCAGCCGAGGGAGGCGCACCCACACCGGGACCTTGGATGGCAATTCCTCTGCTAAGTTAAAACCCACATGCCATGGTTTAATGAACAATCCCACCTAATTGTAACAGTACGGGCCACCCTCAAAAGCCTTATTTCGATCTCAAATGCTTGAAAAGACCACCAAGAAGAAATTATTCGCAGCTAACAAAATCTCGAAATCCCCCTCTGTGTTCCAAGTCTTCCAAGTCCATGGCTTGAGGAATGGAAGAGAAACCCTCATCCCCAAAAACTTGCAGATCAAGACATGTTTGCTGTAATATTCTAAATCCTCTGCAACCGCTTCCCTTTGAATCACCACCACCAGGCGCACTTGAGCCCTTTCCAAGCAGCCATTAACCTTCTGTACTTTAAAACCATTGATCCTAGATAGGCCCATGTGAGAAGAAGATGAAATGGGAACCTCATCCCCTACCTCCGTCATAGCATCTCCTTTCAACACCTCACCCAACCCAACATTAGCCATGGGAGCTGCACCCGACAACCCTACCCAAACACCATCGCACACCAAAGCCTTGACGCTTCAAACCCCACTCCACCGAGCCTACAAAGTGAAAAGAAAACAAAGAGACTACCCCACACGCAAGCCCTCACCCCACAACCCACGCAACCAAGGAGAGGTTCAATGGACGCCGTGGCACCCAACAACAACAAAAAGAAGGAAAAACAATAGAAAAAATATAACTCCCCCCCGTACACAGCAAAAACCCACCCCACCAACGAGCAAAGAGTAGCAGACACCAGAGGGCAGCAACCGCAGACATGCATGGAGGATCGGCCAACATGCAACACGACCTTCACAGGCTATGGGCCATCTCCCACACACAGCACAACGACGCCATCCCCGTTCGTCCTCCACCAAATAATAAAATTATTTAATTTAGGTGCTGGGACTTATTTTAAATAAATAAGATTTAGAAGAAATTAAATAATAAAAGCTATTTAATTTAGGTGGAATATTAAATAATAAAGATATTATTTAATTATTAGAGGAATGTGACAAATGGAACCTTTTAAATTAAATATAGAGATTTAATTCAAATTTTAGGAGAGTGGACCAAATTAAATAAATAAAATTTATTTAATTTATGAGAGAAGAGGCTAATGAATAATTAGATAATTAAATATAATTATTTAATTATAGTGGAAGGTGGATTAAATAAATAAGAATTTATTTAATTTTAGGAAGAAGAGGACTTAATTAGTGACATAATTAAATAAATAAATAAAATTATTTATTTAATAATTAGGAAGACATAAAGGGGGAAATAAATTAAAAATTTTATTTAATTATAGGAGGATATTTAGACAATTAGTGACGCATTAAATAAATAATTACAATATTATTTATTTAATAATCACGAGGAATAAACATATATGAATTAATTAAATAATTATGAATTATCTAATTAATAGTTGAGAGTGAGTCAGGGACATAATTAAAATGTCCTAATTAGAGTAAGAAGAAGAGCTTGCGAGCCTAAGTCATTTTTATGTGTCTACATTTGCCCCTCTTTGTCATAATGCAGCTTGTCGCATTGTGGAAAAGAAAATAAGTCAAACATATGCCCTAGTGCAAAATAAGATGAGGAAGAATAACGAGGAGGGTTGTGGTATGCCCCCTTAGGAGGACAGACGGGTTCCCAGAACATGGGTGTGCTCTCGAAATGGACTGAGAAGAATAGAATACAAAGAGATAGAAATGTTAGTGAAAAATATATGGATGATGATAGAGATACAATGCCTATATGAGATGCATGTTAGTTCCTAGACCAAATCCTTCAACATATTACCATAGGACTTTAATATTTATTGTTCTTTAATCATCATTGGGTAGATTATTATAATGGCCAACAAACACCATGATATGACATAAATCAAGATGTGCAAGGTCGTACCATTACATAAGACAAGCAGTCACAGACAAGGATGATCATGACTCATACCAAGAGTGCAATTGCCCTAGTCTTTTTGTCATAACCAACTGCAAGCAGAAAAGACAAGAAGGACAAGCCATGAAACGTCGTTGCTTCAATAAATCTTGTTTCCAGGACATCCTCGAGAAACTAGCAACATGATTGCCAAAAGAACAAAATAAAGCCATTTTCATGATACGTCACAGTTTTTCTAAATCCCGTAGTTAGGATATCGGCGAGAAACTAGTAACATGAGTGTCAAAAGATAAGACAAATGTCATGAGACATCGTTGTTTCTCTAAATCCTGTTGTCGGAATCTCGCTGAAAAACTAGTAACATGGTGAAAAAGCCAAAGACAAGTGCTAAGTGTTTGCTAAGTGTTTTAAGATCAAGGTTGCCAAATGTCGAGCGATATCGAATTTAGGAAGGACACAGCCTGAATGACATTGATATCCAGGAGATCAATTCTCAAAATTAGGAGAATCCATCAAAATGCTAGATGATGAGGACAATGCTTAGGAAGGTCACATCCAAAAGCATAAAGAAATGACAAGAGTTTCTCTTAAGAAGGACACATCTGAAGAAGAACCCAAAGCTTTACTAGGTTAAAATGTCTTGATAGAATTTGATTACATGCCATTGCTGATATGTTGAATTGACTGAGATTGCTGATGAAACAGACTGTTGATAGATTACTTGCTCTGGATTGATTGAAGATTTGCGTGATTTGAAGGTAGTTGGATGTGTGTGAAAACATTGTGCCATGAACCCTAATGGACTAACCTAGTGTGGCCTCGGGGGCTCATCGATTGATGGCCTTGCCTGTGTCGTGCACTCAGAGACCTCGTAGTTCGACACGACCAAAAGACTTTGTCCAAAGGATAGAATTTTGAATCATGATTTTATTTTGACAAACCTAAAGACTGACCTAATATCTTGGGGATTCAAAGATGAATCTTGCCTACGTAGCAAATGTGCAGAGACAACGTAGTTCGGACGTGGACAAAGACTGACTGACGTGACTAACTGGACTGACAAGATATTACCCTGACTCTGTTTTTGGGATTTTGACAATGATTTGAATGTTTTTGTATTTTCTCAAGATATTTTCCAATTATTAGGACTTTTTTTAGGACCTTATACAATTTTTAGGATTTTTTCAAGACTTTTTCATATTTTTATGACTTTTTTCAAGACTTTATACGAATGTCGAATCATGTGCAATACCCAATGCAGTTACATGATAAAGATCTTTTCCCCCAAACAGATCAGGGACTACACGATTCCAATGATATGGAGATATGCGGACACAAGGCCAAAGGCAATGATATGCAAGGGATGATGTCAACCAAATGCAATCATGGCCAGAATTGACAGGACTTAGGATGGATGTCATAAATGCCATGTTGTTGTGATGATGGAAATTGGACAAGGGTCGATTAGAGTAACAGTAGATGTCGGAGCAACGATCGACTACACATGGTGCCTGTTTGCCAGGTTTTCATCATGGTACCTATCTGAAGCGCTTGTTTACCAGGTTTTCACCATTAAATGAAATTATTTCTTTTGACTATTTTTGCCATTTTTTGATTTTTTTGGTGTCACTAAGACGCCTGTTTGCCAGGTTTTCATCAAGGGATGATTTTTTTCTATTTTTCTATTTTTTTGTATTTTTAGGTTTTAGCCAAGCTCTCTGATGCTATGTGTAGAACTTTCTCAAATGTAGGTTGTTGATGGGTTTTTTCAGTTGTTCTCCATCAGGTGTGGCCAACTGATAAGCTCCAGAACCAAATGCGGCAGTAATGATATAAGGACCAAGCCAATTAGCCTCAAAATTTATGGGCTTTTCATAGTCTGCTTGATTTTTGGGGTTTTGCATGAGAACCAAGTCACTGATTTCAAAACTTCTCACCATTACTCTTTTGTTATAACTTCGGTAGAGATGATTTTGATATGCTTGCAGATGATTTAAGACATTTTTTCATCTTTCTTGTAGCATTTATAGCTCATGTAGGCGAGTATGTCTGTACTCTTCATCATCAATCATTCCTTTCAAAGAGATTCGGAGAGAGGGGATTTCGACCTCGATGGGAAATATGGCCTTAGATCTGTAAACCAGGGAAAATGGAGTGGCTCCAATGGGGGTGTGAATATTGGTATGATAGGCCCATAAAGTAGGATTAAGTTGCAGGTGCCAATCTCGGCCAGCGTCATTGACTGTCTTCTTCAGAATGCAAAGAATTGTTTTATTGGACGCCTCAGCTTGGCCGTTACCTTGTGGGTAATATGGGGTGGAAAAATGGTGTTGGATGTGGAATCGCTCACAGAGCTCACGAACATCTTGATTTTTGAATGGACTATCGTTATCTGTGATGATGGATTGTGGGACACCATATCATAAAATGATGTAATTTAGGATGAACTTGGATATTTGTTTATCGGTGATGTAAGTGAGAGGAACGACTTCAATCCACTTAGTAAAGTACTCAGTGGCGGTGATTATGAATTTGTGGCCATTAGAGGAGGGTGGATGGATCTTGCCCACGAGGTCGAGTCCCCATTGTGCGAAAGGCCATGGAGAAGTGATCGGTCTTAATTCTTGTGCAGGTGCATGAATTAGGTCACTATGCACCTGGCATTTCTGACATGTTTTGACAAACTAAAGAGCATCTTTTTCCAATGTCGGCCAGTAGTATCCTAGTTTGGTGACTTTTCGAGCTAACATTGGACCACTCGAATGAGATCCACATATACCCTCATGTATTTCTTGTAAAGTCATTTGGGCTTCATCAGTGTTGAGACAACGAAGAAGGGTGTTATCAAAGCCATGGCGGTATAAGGTGTCACTGACGATGGTATGTCTAGCTGCCTTTTGGATAAAGAATTTTCGTTGGTTGTTGGACAGGTTGGGTGGGAGGGTTTGGGATTTAAGATAGTCATATATGTCCTGATACCAAGGTGAACTGGGACCAACAACCTCGCACACCATTTCTGACTCTGGAATATCGTATGCAAGCATCAATAGTTGTTCCACTAAGAATTCAAATTGTGACACATTCTTAGGGATGTCTAGGAGAGATCCAATGGTAGCCATTGCATCGACTGCCTTATTTTGCATCCTTGGGATTTGTTCAAATGCAATCATTTTGAAGTACATCAGGAAACTATCCACCATTTGTTTGTAGGGAAGAAACTTCTCATCCTTTGTGTCATAGTCATCATTGACTTGGTTGATGACTAACCAAGAATCTTCAAATATGAGCAATGTTTGAATTTTCCATTTTGTTGCTATCTTGAGACCTATGACCAATGCCTCGTATTCTTCCATATTATTTGTACAATGGAAAGTGATCTGAAATGATTTAGGAATTGAATCCCCTTGTGGTGTGATAAATAATATGCCTGATCCTGAGCCATGACCAGTGTGGGACCCATCAAAGTATAGTTTCCATGGTGAACTTGGTTCTGCGTGAAAGATAGACTCATCCGAAAAATTAGTTATCAGGGGATGAGTGGCTTGGATTGGTGCATTTGCTAGTTGATCTGCTATTACTTGAACTTTTATGGCCTTGTGCTCCACATACTATATGTCATACTTGCTTAATATCATGACCCACTTTGCCAAATGGCTTGCCAATGCTGCTCGACTCAGGAGATATTTTAGTGGGTCAATCTTAGCTACCAAATGTGTTTGGTGGCTTAGCATATAGTGTCTTAGTTTTTGCACTGCAAAGACAATTGTCAGGCATGCCCGTTCAATGGTTGTGTATTTGAGCTCATATCCAATTAGTGTGCGACTAATGTAATATATGGCTCTTTCTTTTTCTTCATGGTCATTTTGCACCAATAATGCCCCTAATGCATTTGTCGTTGCAGAGACATATAGGATCAATGGTTTTCCCTCAATAGGCGGCATTAAAATTGGTGGTGTTAATAGATATTCTTTAATTTGGTCAAAGGCTATGTTGCACTTATCTGTCCATACAAAAGGAATGCTTTTGTGTAGCAGATATTGGAATGGTTGACACTTGTTTGCCAACTGTGCGATGAAGCGACAGATAGATTGCAATCTGCCCTGAAGTGTTCGCAACTCACTAATTCATTTTGGTGGAGGCATGTCCAAAATTGCTTTTACTTTTGTGGGATCAACCTCAATGCGTCATCGCGAAACTATGTATCCCAATAGCTTGCCTGAAGTGACTCCGAAGATACATTTCTTTGGGTTCAATCGAACCTTGTAATCCTCAAGCCATCTAAAATTTTTGTCCAAGACTTTGAGATGTTCTTTTCTTGTCAAGGATTTTGCCAATAGGTTATCTACATAATCTTCCATTAACATATGCATCATGTAATGGAAGATTGTTGTCATGGCCCTCTGGTACATGGCGCCTACATTCTTTAGGCCAAAAGGCATGACATTCCAACAGTATGTTCCCCAAGGGCAAGTGAATGCCATTTTATGTTGATCCTCTATTGCAATTCGGGTTTGGTTATAGCCTAAGAAACCATCCATAAGGGATAGCATCTCATACCCTCCTGTGAGGTCAACAATCATGTCAATATTCGGTAAGGGGAAGTCATCCTTTGGGAAAGCCTTATTCAAATCTCTAAAATCTGTGCAGATACGGATTTGTCCATTTGGCTTTGTAACAAGGACAATGTTGAATATCCAATTAGCATAGTCTATTGACCTTGTGAACCCAACATCTAGCAACTTCTTTAATTCAACTTGGATGAGTAGTGCAATCTGTGGATGCATTTTGCGCAACTTTTGTTTGATCGGCTTGATTCCAGGGATTAAAGGAAGATGATGCAAAACCAATTCAGGATCCAAGCCTGGCATGTTAGCATATGACCATGCAAAGTTGGCTTTCCTATTTGTGAAGAATTTTTTAAATTTAGGTTTTTCTTCATCTGACAATGATGCGGCCAAGAGAATCATTTTGGGTTCTCTGGTGTGGTTATGTTAACTTTTGTTGTGTCCTCAATGAGCATAGCTGATTTTTTGTGTGTCACAGGAAGAAAGTCCAATCCTCCATCCTTAGGCACCTTAGAGAGGTTTTCACCTTCGGATATGTCCTTTATTTTTACTATTTTGCTGTCAGAAGGTGCCTTGCGGTTTTCACCTAAAGACGTTTCTATTTGTGTCCTATTCTTTGTATTTTTGCGACTGGAGGATTGCACAGTCTCCCCAAAGTAAGCTGTAGAATCTAGATCAATGGAAAATCTCGCTTTGTGATCTCCCCAAGGTATTCCCTCTTTGAGTCCCATGAATTCTGCTATGGCCTCATCATTATGAAACATGTCCATCACAGGTGGTTCTTGTTGGTCCCAGTCGATTTGTTGTGGATAGACAAGTGAAATCCCATCATCGGTGTTGGTAAAAGGTGGGGAAGATGCGGAAAGTGTGCAAATTGAAGCCTCAAGTGTGAAGGAATTTTTTTCAATTTCAACTTCTGTGTCAGATGCAATGGATGGACCATACTCAAAGTCAGATGAGTCGAATTCCAAGTCATAGTAGGGAGTAAAACTATCTGCATCATGACTACTAGATGGAGTTTCAGAGGCGTGGACAGTAGGTTCAGGCGTGTTAGGTTCATGGGTGGGTTCGAGAATGAGGGGGGATGATTCAGGTGATGTCGACGACACCTTGTGCTCTTTTGGGTTCCAAGGAATGCTTACCCATTTCTGATTTTTGGAATGTTTGTCAATAGGGTCAATGTTATATTCCTGTCATAATCTTTCTTCAAAGGAAAGTTGGCCAGGTTCTAGGAATAGTTCGTCAATGTCATAGTCACCTAGGGTTTGGTTAGATCCCCATTCCCATTCATTTGAGTTTGTTTCGGTAAGGGATTCTTCACTTGTCTCAACACTTTCCATTGCTGTCACGTCCGTACTTGAAAACTCATAGGTACATTGATCGTCAGTTCTGAGTTGTTCAAACCCTAGCCCTATGTACTTTGGTCTTGCCTTTATGATAACAGGTTCCCTCCTTTCGTTGTTGTCCTTTCCAAGACCACTTATGCCGTCGAAACCTAAGGCTTTGCATATATCATAACCTTTTCCATAGAGATGTAGCGGTAGTGGAGATAACTCTGTTGGGTCTTTGTAGATCCAGTTATCCATGTCAATAATGACTTCATTACCCATATCGCCCCACCGTGTAAAAACACTTTTCGGTGGAACCTTGAAAGTTATTTTGGGCTCAACTACAAAACATGGTCTACCATAGACTGTAGGTGGCTTCGATATTGTAGTGATACAGTAAGCCATATTCAATTTGAACTCTCCATAACCAAGGTCCTGGATCTAGAGGTCTTTACTTGGGATGGAGGCTGATGAAGATGGTGTGGTAGAAGGTGATGGAATGGATGATTTCGTGAGTGTTGATGGGTCAATGCATTTGGATGAGGTGGAAGATGAGGCTTCCCGATTGATGGGTACCTGGTGCTCAGCAGTAGCTCGCAGGTTGGTACAGTATTGAAATGGATCAGGATCTTCGGGGATAGTGATCTCAGTTCCATCAAAAGGGAATTTGAGGCATTGGTGGTATGTGGATGGAATGGCATTTAGAGCGTGAATCCATGGGCGACCAAGTAAGATATTATAGTGTATGTCACGATCTAGGACCTGGCATGTTGTATCTATGATAACTAGTCCTACCCGGAGTGGAATGGTAATGACACCTTTAGAAGTGCATTCTTCATCATCGTATGCCTTGATGATGACACTCTTGCTAGCATCTACACATGCATCAGAGAAACCAAGAGCTCTGACCAATTTTAGAGAGCAGATGTTCAATCCCACTCTGCCATCTACTAGTACTCATCTAACCTTATGCTTATGGACAAAAACCTCGATGTGAAGGGCATCATTATGTGATGGTTTGGGTGAGGAATAGTCACTATCCGAAAAGGTGATGTGATGGGGTGAATTCAGATATCCAACCATAGTCTCAAAGTGGTTGACATCAATGTTGTTTGGGATGAATGACTCTTGCAGGACTTTATCCATGATGGCTTTATGTGTGGGTGAAATACGGAGCAATTCGAGAATGGATATTTGAACAGGTGTTTTATTCAACTGCTCAATAATGTTGAACTCCGGTTTTGTGTTTGGCTGTCTGGCGGATGGACCAAGTATGGTGATTTTCAATTGACGTGCAGAAGGACCTAGGATAGTGACCTTGCCTTTACGCGTAGTCACATTGCATTCTAGGGATTTTTTTATGTTAATGGTATTAACAGATTCATCTTCATCAGCAACACGAAGATTGTTAATAATAGTACCATTGGGATAACTGTATGCAGGACAAATAGTATTGTAGGCCAGATGGATGTGGTTGGCTTGATTGTTGGTATTCTTTGTGCTAGATGAGGAAGCTTTACCATGATCCTGCAGTGGGTTTTTGTGGATAGTATGATCCGCATTGGATGTAAATGATTGACCACCTAACTCAATGGTGTGGTTTTCAATAAGGTCTTGTACTAGATTGCGCAATTGGTGGCAAGAGGAAGTTTTGTGCCCTTTGACACGGTGGAAATCACAAAATGCATTATCATCCCACCATGATGGCTTGAACTGACCAGGGTCATACGGTTTAGGTTCTTCCAACGTGATGACTCCGTTTTGGAGAAGTTTCTTCAAGACAGCTTCGATAGGTTCACCCAAAGGGGTGTATGTATGTTTTTGAAATTGTCGTGTTGGACGCAATGGCCCTGGATTAGATTGAGTAGGATTATTTCAAACAACATTGGCAATTGGTGCTGGTGTGGTCATGGGTATATTTTGATTTTGGACTCCTTTGATGGTGAGCACATGACCTGTTGCATTAATGGTTTTTGCATCGACCACACCATCATTTGTGATGTGTTTATTTTTAACCCAGTGTTTGTGTTTGTCATTGGATTTGGTTGGGTTATTGTTTGTGGTGGTGTTGATGGTTTTCCCACCATATTTTAATTTGCCTTTAGCAATTAAGGCTTTTTCAAGTTGGACACCTTTTTCGACAAGGTCAACAAAGGTGGTGCAACAATGGACTTGTAAGCCATATCTGAGTGGTCCTAGGAGAGTTTGTATGAACATGGTGACTTTCTCCTTTTCTGGTATTTCTACTAGACATCTGCTTGCTAAGGTTCTCCATCTTTGAAAGAATGAAATAAATGTATCGTCTGCCTCCTCTTGGGTAAGTCGGCATAAGGATGCAATGTCAATATCTGTGTCGATGTTATAGGCATAATTTTCAACAAATTTGTTTGCCAATTCGTCCCATGTTTTGATTCCTTTAGGCAATAGTGAGAACCATTCTAATGTGTGACCTGCGAGGCTTCTTGAGAAAAGTCTCATGAGATAGGTTTGTTCATATGCAATGTCCATGCAACTAGTGGTGAATTCTCTTATGTGTTCAATGGGGTTCGTTTTTCCTTTGTATTTAGGAAAATGAGGTACCACATACCCATGAGGAAAGGGTGGCATATACAAGGTGGTGTCGAATGGATATGGACACAAGTCATGTGACATGTAAGACTTTTTGTTGGACTGTTGCAAAGTCTCCACTTGTGTTTCAAGAGCAGCAAGTGGGAGTGTGAGTGCTTCCACAATGGGGTTGTTGGTAGCATCACACATGTTGGTGAGAAGTATGGATTGGTTGCCCACTTGTTGTGATGAGATGTGTTGGTTTTGAACGTGTTGTTGGTGGGAAAAGTGAGTGTTTTGATTTTGCAGTTGTTGGAAATGAGTGTATTGATTGGGGTTACATTGTTGTGTATGTACTTGAGTAGCATATGTGGGGATTTGAGATCCCACCATGTTGGATTGGATTTGTGGGCCTTGCTAATTTTGAGTATGTTGATGTCCAAATGGAGTAAAAGATTGGGTGATTTGATTGCCTTGACCAAATAAGAAATTATGGCCTTGATTAGTGTTGGTGTTTTGTCTCAAAGGAATGTTGGTATTAACCTGTGAATAATTAGGTTGGGTTCCTTGGATTGTAACTCTTCGTTTATTTCTCCGAAAAGGATTTGATGAGTTAGTTGCCATAGTATTTGAGGGACCTAATAATAGGTTTGTTGATGGACCCATGGAATTAAATGAAGTTCCAAAGATGTTTAAAGTGGTTGCACCCATTGTTGACCCAAATGTTTGTGAAGGGATAATGGTTGTTTGTTGGGGGATGGATTGTGATGTGGTGTTGGTTTGGGTAGATGATCCTCCAATGGATGTTGTGTTGGTTGTGGTGGCTGTATTAGTTGTGATAGCTGCATTAGTTGTGGTGGTTGCATTGGTTGTGGTGGTAGCAGGACCAAGGGAGGTAGTATTGATGGTGTTAATGGTGTTTTGTGGAGAGGCTCCCATGTAAGTATTGTGTGATTGGTGATTTGGAGATGTTGCTCTAATAGTGTTGAGGTCAAATCCATTTCGTTACCTAGCCCCTTGGTGAAGAAGCATGGCTAAATATCTGGATGAGTCATTTAGGAATAATTCTTCCACAAAAGAGGCCACTTCTAGGTTTTGGGCAGCAACTTGTATGTCTTCTTCAAAAACTTCTCCATTTTGGTCTCTACGGAAAAATTGTTCAAAGGGGTTGTGTGGAATAGATGTCTCACCAAAAGGATTGATTGTAGAATTTCCCATGTCATTAGCAAGAGTGTTCATGTTACTAGGGAATAAATTCATGTCATTGGTGAAATTGGTAAGGTTGGTGTCTTGACCAAAAGAATCCATGAGTCTCTTCTTTTTTTGTAATCTAGTTTCAACCATAAAAATTTTTGCTCAAATTTTGGGATGATGAGGGATAATGAGTGATAATGACCTAAATATGACACTATATTTTTGGTTTTTTTGAGAATGAGGAATGCTATAAAATGCAAATGAGGTTTAAAAGGAGACTAAAGATTTGTGGATGCAAATGGTATGACACTAAAATGAGGAGACTAATGATATGAAAAAAGGAGCCTAAGATGCACTCACTATTGAGAAATTTAAGGAGATGACTACTTGACCAAACAAAGTGTTTGCAATGCTTCAGGTTTAGAAAATCAATGGACCATAATGGGACTAAAAAGAGGACAAAGTGAAGTTTCCACACTAGACTATTGAGTGGGAAACAATTCACAAAAGTTTTGACTAAATGACTAAGGGTGATTGGGTCCAATGATAACCTACTTTTGAAGGCAAAGTTTTGACAATAGATGGTAAGAAGTGTATTCCTAAAATCTGCAAAAAATGAGTGTCTAAGGAGATGGTAGAATTAATAATGCAGCTAATCAAATGCAATTGGAAACCTATGATGATCCTAAGGATGATGTGTACAATGAGGGAAGTTGAGAAAATCAATATCTGGTTTTGACAGAAACAAAAAGAAAGAACCTGATGCAATCTGGAAAAAGACAAGTTTGGACTTTGATTTTGATAACAGGCGGATTTTTGTGAAATCTGGCAAATGCGGTGCAATAGTTCACATGCGGACTTTCTAGCAAATGCGGTTTAGAAAGTCAAATGCGGCTCAATCTAGCAAATGCGGCATAATAGGGTGATTGCGTTGTAGGAATCAATTCTGGCAATGTTTCAACAGGCAGGAAAATGCAGCTCAACATCAAGGGCGGCCAATCACAATGAATGTGGCGTTTCCCTAAGCAAATACGGTTTGACAGGGCACTTGTGTTGCATCAATCAATTCTACATGTATTTTCGCAGGCAAGCAGGATGTGGGTCAACAACGAATGCGGCTTGTTCTAACAAATATAGGTTAATATTAAGCAAATGTAGCTCATTCAGTTGAATGCAGCGCAATGTTGAGCAAATGCGATGAAACAGTAAGATTGCATTATAGAACATTTGGACTGGTCTCAAATTCAGCATATGCGTTGTGTAATAGCGAATGCGGTTCTGGGATTTGCACATGTGACTCAACATAGCAAATGCGGCCCTCTTTTGTTCAAATGTGGTTTAACTTCTCAAATGCGGCTCATGCCTTAGCAGTTGCGGTTCAATTGACAATGTTTGTTGTGGATTTTAGCAAGTTTGATTTTTATTTGTCTCAAAGCAGTTGGAAAATACATGGTGTTGTAAAAAAATGATAATCAACCACATAGAAGTCATTTTACAAAATCTTATGGCTGCAAGGACAATATTCTTTTGGATCCCACTAACTGCATATCCTTAGTGGATGAATTCAGAAGCTTGGCCCCATGGGCTCCCCCTTACAGTGCACTCACTTCTTAGGGAAACCAAGCTTCCAACCTTTATGAAACTCCCATGGTAGATTGATCATCTCTACTAAGAACCGCTTAGGTGTGGGTGTCATCGCAACGACCTTTGCTGTACCAAAGAATAGAAGGTTTTTGGCTTGCTAGAACAAAGGATTTAATTTGGGCAATTGTTCAAAAGGCCACGCGAGAGGCATTATCATCCCAGTCTACAGAGGTTACATTTTGTAGGTTTTGACACACCACAAGGGTACTGGGGAGTCAATTGCTGGTCCACAGGAGCTTTTGTAATGCTAAGCTTTCCTTAACATTAAAATTTATATACCGGTTGGGCGTTGCTTGGCTTTAGCGTGTTCCCGATTTGAGTCGCTTTGGGGTGAGTACTTTTTCCCACCAAAGTAGGTCCAATTTTCTAAGGTTTAACAAAAGCAAGTTAGGTTATTCATAGTTCAATCGATCCTTGTTTAAAAAAAAAGAGTGAAAACATGAATACCCTAACTCATACTCGCATGGTGTTCATTTTAAGCCCAAATCGAAATGTGTTTCACAAACTTGAAAGAAAAAAGAAGACATGGGGTTCATTTTAACCGTTTGTTGTGTGAGCTAATTAAGAGTTCATTTTAACCCAATGCTATGAAAATGCAAATTCATTTTAAACCAATGAGTTATAATGCAAGATTGTGTTCTTTTTAGCCCAATGAGTATGCATGCATGTTAATTTTAACCCATGAATGTAAAATGCAGATTTGTCCAAAATTTGTGTAAATAAACAAGTAAAAAAAAATGTTAGACTCCTTGCCACAAGCTACAAACAAAAATTAGTAACCCGAAACCTCTAAGCTAATAAACAAAGAAAGAGTTAAAAAAGCAAAAAGAAACCAACAAAAAAATTTCACCTTGCAAATGCGTTGCGGAAGGTCAAATGCAGCTCGGGAAGGTAGATGCGGCTTTCGGGTTATCAGATGTGGCTCGAGAATTTTAGATGCGGCTTTTTAAAAATCGACTGTGGATGACAGGAACAAATGCGGCTTTCTAGTTGTCAGATGCGGCTCGTGTCTGTGAATGTATTGTTTGGAGAAGCAGATGCGGCCTGGCAGAGCAAATGTGGTGCTTTAGAAGTCATATGCAGCTTAGAATGTCATTTGTGTCGTAGAAACTGGCATATGCATTGTTCTGTACACTTGCAAAAAAAAATCAAAAAAATCCGTACCCTAACCTACAAAAAAAATACAAAAAATTCATACTATAATGTACAAAAAAAACGTGTTAAAAGGAATGTCGGGTTCACCAATGTAACAATGGGTATTTTTCCTAGGTTTAGCAATGTAATATGCAAAACATAAAACCCAAAGTAGGTAATGAAGTGCAAAGGAATAGATGGAACAATCTCACCAGATTGTCTTCATCCTCCATGATTGACCTCCATTACACCTTCTTAACTTGTTGAAATATGTTGTTTTCCCTCAGATTATGAAGAACAAGCCAATAGAAATGACAAGCCCTAAGCAAATATTGAAGGATTTGAACACTATATGCAATACTATGCCCTAATGCAGCTAGTAAGCATCTAAAATGTCTAAGTTATGTCAAATGAAATCTAAATATGCCATGACAAAATGAAAGTAACAATGCTAAAATTATGAAAAATGCAAGAGATGAACAATGAAAATGTAAGATTATCTAAAATGCAAGAGATAAGAGATGCAAGATGTGACCAAAATTGCTCTTTTATAGAAGATGCAATTTTGTGTGAATGGCCAAGATTGAAAGTTAGCAAGTGCCCTAGAATCAATGGACGAGATTCCATATAGCAACCCACAATTAGGGTTAGGGCAAAATTAGGTCAGATTCGAAATAAAGGGTCAAGATTGATTTTTAGAAAATCAAATCAATGGCTGACAATGCATGTGACAAGAGATTTTGGGCACGAAAAATGGAGTTGTTGGGGAAATCAAATAATAATTTAAAATGATTTAATTCAAGAGGGGATGTTGACTTTTTGAATTAAAAATTATTTTAATTCAAAAGGGGTGGGGTCATGTGACAGTAAATAATTTAATTTAAATTATTTACTAAAAGAGGGAATTTAAATGGGGACTTATTTTAAATAAATAATATTTATTTAAAATGAGAAAAATTATTTAATTTAGGTGCTGGGACTTATTTTAAATAAATAAGATTTAGAATAAATTAAATAATAAAAGTTATTTAATTTAGGTGGAATATTAAATAATAAAGATATTATTTAATTATTAGAGGAATGTGACAAATGGAACCTTTTAAATTAAATATAGAGATTTAATTCAAAGTTTAGGAGAGTGGACCAAATTAAATAAATAAAATTTATTTAATTTATGAGAGAAGAGGCTAATGAATAATTAGATAATTAAATATAATTATTTAATTATAGTGGAAGGTGGATTAAATAAATAAGAATTTATTTAATTTTAGGAAGAAGAGGACTTAATTAGTGACATAATTAAATAAATAAATAAAATTATTTATTTAATAATTAGGAAGACATAAAGGGGGAAATAAATTAAGAAATTTATTTAATTATAGGAGGATATTTAGACAATTAGTGACACATTAAATAAATAATTATAATATTATTTATTTAATAATCATGAGGAATAAACATATATGAATTAATAAAATAATTATGAATTATCTAATTAATAGTTGAGAGTGAGTCAGGGACATAATTAAAATGTCATAATTAAGGATAGAAGAAGAGCTTGCGGGCCTAGGTCATTTTTATGTGTCTACAAATATATATCAAAATAGATGGGAAAGCTGATCTTAAAATCACATACGACACCTGTTTCTAGGTTTTCACCATATGTTTTGATTACACGCTTTGTGTTTTTGTATTTCTCATTTTTCTTTTTTTTCTTTTTGTATTTTCTATTTTTTGTATTTCTGCATTGCCAAGATGCTTGTTTGCCAAGTTTTCATCAAGGAAACCATTTTCAGAAGTTTGACTTGTGCACTATGGGATTTAAGCATACAACTTTCTGAGATGGATACTGTTGATAGGTTGATCAAAAAAATCCCCTTTTGACGTTGATAGTTGATATGCTCTTGATCCATACACTGATATGATGACAAAAGGACCAAGCCAGTTAGGCTCAAATTTCCCTTTCTTCTCCCTATCTTGTTGATTCCTAGGGTTTTCTTTTAGTACCATGTCACCAACCTGAAAGACCCTCGGTTTTACCCTGTGGTTGTAACTTCTTGACATCCTCTGTTGATAAGTCATTAGATGATTAACAGCCTGTTGACAATGCTCATCCAACAACTCCAGTTCCTATAGTCTAGATACCCTATAGTCTTCATCTGAAATGATACCTCTGAGTGATACATGAAGGGATGGAATTTCAACTTCAATGGGCAATATGGCTTCTGACCCATATACCAAGGCGTATGGAGTAGCTCCTGTTGGTGTTCTGATACTTGTTCTGTAGGCCCATAGTGCAAGATTGAGTTGAACATGCCAATCACATCCAACATTGTTAACCGTCTTTTTGAGAATTTTGAGTATTGTTTTGTTTGAGGCCTTTGCTTGGTCGATGTTGGATATGAAATTTATCACATAGCTCCTGGACATCTTGATTCTTGAAAGGTCATCCATTATCAACGATAATGGATTGAGGGATTCCATACCGACATATTATGTAATTCAAGATTAAAGAGGAGATCTACTTCCCAGTGATGGTTGTAAGAGGTACTGCTTCTACCCATTTTGTGAAATATTATGTAGCTGTTATGATGAACTTGTGTCCATTGGATGAAGATGGATTTATTTTTCCTACCAGATCGAGGCCCCATTGACAAAAAGGCCATGTCGATGTGAAGGGATGCAGTTCTTGTACTGGTGCATGAATCAGATTACCGTGAATCTGACACTTTTGACATTTCTTGACAAACTGATAGGATTCCTTCTCCATGCATGGCCAATAATATTCCAAATGGAGGAGTTTCTTAGCTAGAGTTATCCCACTCGAGTGAGTGCCACAAATACCCTTATGAAACTCGCGTAGGGCCATTTCAGATTCGTCATGTTCTAGACATCGGAGTAAGGTACCATCAAGATCTCGATGATAAAGTATGTCAACGATTAAAGTATGTCATGCAGATTGGTAGATGAAGTTTCGTTTTTGGTTCCGGGATAGATCAGGAGGAAGGATATCATCTTTCAGGTAAGCATAGGTTGTTTCATAGATAGAGGTTTCAGTGGTTTCTATATGGCAAATGGTAGTGGATTATGATTTATAATGGGAAGGACATGATACTTATTCTACCATAAACTCATAACAAACACGCTTCTCAAGCAATTGTAGTAATGAAGCAATTGTAGCCATAGCGTCCACAACTTTGTTCTCCGCCTTTGGAATTTGATCAAACTTGATACCGACAAAGAACTGTTTTAGATCATCTATGTGTTGCTTGTAGGGCATCAAATTTTCATCTTTTGTTTGATACTCGTCATTTACTTGATAAATGACTAGTTGAGAGTCCCCATATACCTATAAGTCCGTGATTTTCCATTGAATTGCTATTTTGACCCCAATGATTAATGCTTCATATTCTGCCACATTATTTGTACACTAAAACATTAGTCTATATGATTTTGGAGTGGTGTGTCCTTGTGAAGAAATGAACAAAATCCCTGCTCCTGATCCTCATTGTGTGTATGATCCATCAAAATATAATACCCATTGTTGGGGAATCACTGTCAGAATGTCTGCATCTGGAAACTCCATTGTCATTGGTCAATCATCTGGTGAAGGAGCCTCTACTAATTGTTCAACGATTGCCTGACCCTTGATTGCCTTTCTCTCTACATATTGAATGCCAAATTCACTTAATAGCATGACCCGCTTTTCCAGTCTACCTATTAAGGTAGATTTATTGAGTAGATATTTTAAAGGATCGATCTTTGCTAGTAGCGTGATTGTATGAGTTAGCATATAGTGTCTTAGCTATTGAGTACCAAACACCACTGTCAAGCAAGATTTCTCTATGAAAGTGTAATTGATTTCATACCCATTTAATGTCCAGTTGATATAGTAGATGGCATGTTCTTTTCCTTCATAATCCTCTTGCGCTAATAGTGCCCCCAAAGAGATATCTATTGTGGCAATATACAATATCAAATGTCTTCCTTCTGTTGGTGGCATGAGAATGGGTGGTGACATTAGATACTGTTTGATTTGATTAAATGTTGTTTCACAGCCCTCATCCCAATTGAAAACTATATTCTTATGCAATAGATGATTAAAAGGAGGACTTTTGTCTGCTAGCTGGGAGATAAATCTTCTGATCGATTGGAGCCTTCCCTATAGTGATCTGAGTTGACTGATATTCTTAGGAGGTGGCATTTTCCATTATTTCTTTGACTTTCACTGGATCCACTTCAATGCCTTTTTCTGAGACAATGTACCCTAATAGTTTTGCTGATGTGACCTCGAAGACACACTTCTTGGGGTTTAATCTGACATTGAATTTCTCCATCCGTGTGAAGATTTTGTCTAGGATATGCATGTTATGCCTTGCATAACCACCCCATCTTTTGCCTTTTTCAAAATGGGTCCCCCTTTGTGTTTTTTGTGTTTTAATCTTTTGTTGGTTTTCAAACAAAGTTTGGAGTCTTTTGTTTTCAACACTCTGTTTTTCTTTAGTTTAGTCTCTTGGAAGCGGAAGCGAAACCAAATCGGGTTCTGAAACTTCTTTCAAAACTCATTTCGATCCCCATCCTGACAGTCTTTCTTTTTGACCTTTTGTTTTGTCTTTATTAGAGCCGGAGTGGACGTTAAGTTGGTGTTTATTGAAAATTGCAAAATCCAAATCCATCCCGTCTCCGCCTCCACTTTTTCAACCTTGGTTTTAGACTAAGTCCTTGTGTTAAGTTTTATTATTTCAGTCTTTTATTTTACTTTTGTGTTTGGTTTCATTTTGTGCTTGGTTGGTAGACCTGAACTCGGAACAAGAACGAAGTTGGGAAATTCTTTAAGTTTTCGAATCAGTTTCCATTCTGATTCCGCTCCCGCCGTTTCTTGGTCATTGACTTTTACTGAAGTCGCACTGTAGTGAAGTGTTTATTCTTCTCCAGTTATGACTCCGCTTAACTGCATTTAATGCGTTAATGATAGCTGCCATGCGTAGGTAGAAACTCTGATTTTTACCTTGATTAGGGATTAAACATGTTATTATTATCATTATTAAGAAATCAAAGAGCGAAATAGAGTAGCTGTGGAGTTCATCTGAGTGAATTGATTGAAGGAGGAGGAGATAGTTGCTTGCAAATTTCTTTAGAAGGTTTTCCAAGTTTTGTGTTCAAGGTAGGGTTCCTATTCTCGTTTTTCTTTTATTTACTTTCGTGTTCTCTGTTCGTGTTTGATCTTTTTGATTTTGGGAAAGTTTTCTGTTTCGGTGGGTTTGCGTGTTTGTTTTTCTTTGTTTGTTTGTTTACTGTTCTTGGTTTTGTTTTGTGCTTGCGTTTCTAGTTTTACAGTGTGTTGGGGCATGCTCGTTTTCATGTTTTGTCGTGATCACGCCATGCTGCGTTAGGTTTTAAACATGTAAATTTAATTAGGGTTTGCCAATAATGTTGATTAAATTCTATTTGTCGGTGAGTTAGGGTTTATAAGATCTTCTTTTTAATTAGGATTTTTATTTGTGCATTTGCCTGGTTAAATTAGGAGGAGTTCAATCCGTGCCCTAGTTTTATATTGCGTTTTGTAGATTAGGGTTTTATGTGTTTCTTTGATCATGTTTAAAAATGATTAAAATACGATGCCCTAAAATACAGTCATCCCCATTGTCATATGCGCATGGTCTTCTCATGATATATTTTAAGCCTTATTTCATTTAATATGACCTTAGTTTTTAATCATGAAGTTATGTGTTAAATTTCTAAAATCATTAATGACATCATGGTCAACATAGCAGGAAGCGGGATCATAATTGATTTAGAGTTTTGGATGAGTTTTATGATTAGTGTCAATTCCATTTTTCATCCCGTTTGCGACTCCGCTTGTAGTAAGAAGCTTCATTTTATGAAAATTTTAACCTGGGCGGAAGCAAAACTGAAACAAAATATGAAAACATAAAATCTGAAGGAAACCAAGTTGGTTTCCATTTCGGTTCTGGTTCCGATCACTATTTCACTTCCTACTCCGAGCCCGCTTCTTGTTAATAGAATATCAATAACAATTCTTGCTTTGAGCCCGACAATATGTTAAAAGAGGATTATTTAAGATGTTTTCTGCCTGGCTCCGCCTCCGATGTATATTTGAAAGGTATGATTTTAAAGACACATTTTGGGATGTTTTATTCAAGGATCTAACTAGAGGTTTTGTTGGAGGAAAGCTAAGAGGATGTTGGTAACATCAAGAGGAGCCTCCCAAAGGAACCGGCCTGCAGGAACATCAAAGGCAGCACCTAAACTAAAGAAGATCAAGCTAGAACAATTACCTTATACCTTGAGGTATAATCACAGGAGTCCTGTTGTCAAATTAAGCAAAGTAGAATCAGATTGGTCAGACATCACCGACACAAATTTGGGCCAATACAATTTTGAGGAGTTGTATGCAGAAACCTTTGCTGAAGATATAACAGGGAGGACACAAAGAATTGTTGATTCCGGCTTGGCCTATATCACTCTGTTTCCTTTATCAATCTAATGCCCGGAGTCGAGCTTGACAGATGCAGGAGCTTATAATCCAGCTACCTGACAATGCATGGATTCCCAAGATAATGTAATCATCGATCTTACTCCTCATATGTTTCAAAGTATATTTAGTGTCCCAGATCCTAAGAACTTGGTGCAGTTGGATGAGGCAGAGGCCCTAGAGAAATATAGAAAGTATAAGGAATCCAATAAGTCTCACTTAAACAAAAAGTGGTTAAAAACAGAGAAGAAGTCTCTAACCAAGCTTGTAGACCAACCAAAGAGGGAAAATTTCTATAAGGAGGTATCAGATTTAATAATGATGTTGTCTAGCGCTTTTGGGAAGAGAGATTCCTTTCATTTCAAGGAGTGGATGTTTCCCTTCATCCAAATAATTTTAAATGGTACCCATCAGTTTGATTGGCTGATGATTGTATCAAATGTTATTCATGATCAATTGAACAACATTAGGGAGAGTAAATGCTTTTTTATGACTTCTTACATTGTTTATACATCAGCAAGGTTGGGTATTTTCCCAGGTTTGAACAGAGTAGGGATAATGGGAGTGTTAGATGGACAAAAGAAGGTGCGGGAGCACTATAACCAGCTATCTCTACAAGTTGCTAAGACTCAATTCATAAAGGTTAATGATGCATTCATATATGTGGTCATTAACCAACTCAACGAAGATGCAGGGTACGAACTGAGTCAAGAGGCCATGGCATTTATTGTTGAATGGGGATGTTGGTACATTCAATACCCCTGGTTTACATATTTTAGGTTAGCTGGTTTTGAAGGTCACCCACATTTGCTGCCAAGGTGTTGCAATAACAGGATAGTGTTAATGGAATTTGTATATCAGGCTTTTGGGGTTAATGCCCGGTTTGGATTAAAACATAAGACAGGATGTCACAAGTTCCCCATGAAGTTGGATGAGTATAATTGTCAGCATTTGGTAGGAGCAAAGGTGGTCTGCAGTGAGCTGATATAGTTAAAGCTAGGTTTATATATAGCTTGTAAGTATTTTGACACGAAGGGTAAGATGAATGCCTTGTTGCCTTCTGTGTTTGACAAGCATTTTAATTTATTAGAAGATTTCTGGAGTAACCGAAAGGATGAGTATGATTTGAGGAAGAAGAATTATGAAAGATTACCTATCGCACTCATGTCAGAGTTTGGAGTCAAAAATGACATTCCTGAAACATTGGTGGATGATGGAGTTGTACTAGATCCATCTTATGAAGCTTTAAACATTGGAACTAAAAGTCTGGATCGAATTGACTGGGATAGTGAAGAAACTATTGATATTCAGCATATAGGAAGAGCAGTCTTGGATAGAAGTGTTCAATGGTTGGTTCTAAGAACCAAAGCTCCTCAAGGACCAATTACTAAAAAGGGGAAAGGATATAAAAGACTCAAAAGAAAGACACCTCCCAAAGAGCCTTTGGAGTTCCTTCCTACAAACATTGAAGAAATAGAGTTTGAAGCAGCAGTTGATGAAGCAGAAACACAAGAAGGAGATGCTCAAATGGGATCGGTTGTTTCAACACCTACATTAGGTGAATCTTCTACTCAAGTCCCACTTACAAAACAACAAAGTGAAGAAGTTCAAAAGGGGACTCTTCATTGTATGGTTGAAACTATGAATGGAAAAGAAGTGGAGATGGAAATTCAAGATGTTGGAACAGATTCAGATGAAACTCTGTCAGATAAAGGAATACAAGAAAATATGCCTCTAGAGGAGGATACTGAAGAGGTAATGAAACAAGAGGATCAGTGGGCATTGTTTGAAGAAGTCAGGAAGGCTACTGAAGAGCAAGCTGCAACAATAGAAAAGAAAAAGCTAAGGGATGCCAAGACACAAGCTGATGCCATACTACAACAGAAATAAATTGAAGCTAAGTCAAGTGCTGATGAAGTAGAGAGGAAGCAGAGGCAATAGGAGCATGAACTCAAGGTTAAAGAGGAAAATGAAAAGTTAGAATTGATATAAAAGATTCATGACCTTGAGGAAGAGAAGGCAAGACATCGAAGGGAGAAAGAAGTTTTGGTAGCCAAGTTAAAACTTGTTGAGGAAGCTCATCGAAAGGAAGAAGAAGTAAAATGATTATGAAAGGAAAAGGACACCGAAGAGCTAGTTAGACAACAACAACAACAAGAAGAAAAGGCAGAAAAGCTTAAAGCTTTAGAGATAGAAAGATTAAAGAAAGAAAAACTAGAGGCTTTAGAGAAAGAGAAACTAGAAAAAGAAGCTCTAGAGAAGGAGAGACTGGAAAAGGAATGATTGGAGAAAGAAAAATTGGAGAAAACAAGATTGGAGGAAGAGAGGTTGAAGAAGGAAGAAGAAGGTAAGAAGATACAGGAACAAAAGAATAGGGAAGAGGTTGAAAAGCTTGTACAGATGCATATGGTGCAAGAACAACAAGAGGAACCAAGGGTTGATTCTCAACCCCAAGTAAATGTTCAACCACCCTCTACTACTACTATTGCTTCTTCTTCCACTATGATGGCTACTTCTCTATGTGCTCCCACTTGGTTGAAATTGGACCTACAGAAAAGAACAGTAACACCTTCACAACCTCTCAATTGGGAGGATATGATGAAGGAGATTGAACAAGAAATGCCTAAAAAGAAGGCCAAGATCCTACACTCCACCAGGCTCACGGACAATGGACAAATTTTAGCTGAGTGTGCCATATCGATGACAAAAAAGAAGGTAGGAGACATGCAGTTAACATATTATCAATTAAGTATTGTTAACTTGGGAATGCCTACTAGAGATCAAAAAACGAATCTAATTGATGTGGTAGCTTTGAAAACCAAGTCAAGGATGTTAAAGGGTAAGTAGAAGAAAGATGAGCTTAAGGCTCAGTTAGATCAATTACATTCCTTTTTGAAAAGTGTGTCTTCTCCAAGATCACAATAGGTAGCTACTATTGAGACTCCAATTTTGTTGAGTAAAAAGGAGGTAGATGATTTAGTAGAAGTAAGGGGCAAAGCGGAGATGTTAGATAGGTGGGTTGACAAGTTAAATCAAGAAGTAGGTGAAATTTTGGTCAAAATTTTTGAGGTTAATAAAGGGACAGAAGAGTTGATAGGGGAAATGCATCAATATATTGAAGCATTGGAGAAGCAGGAAGAGGAATATAAAGAATATAGTCAAAAATTGAAGAAGGTTAGTACATTGCCTTTGACTACTCTTCTTGAATAGTCAATACTCGAGGAGGATTATAAAGATTTTGTGGAAAAGATCTCTTGTATACTCTGATTTAGAACAGATTTCTTGTGCAAACATAGAAATGAAGTCCAAGATGTTGTTAAGGATCTAATTGAACAATTTGAGGAGTTGGAGGCGGTCATTGCTATCATAATAGATGTTAATATACTAACAAAGGAAGGCCTACCTTTGAGCCAGATAAAAGAGAAATGGGGCGAAAGGTTTAAAGGACTCATGCAAAAAGGAGATGATGGTGAAGATCTGCTGATAGATCGACTGATGGATATCAAAGAAGAGATAAAGGCTGCTAAAAGAGAATTGATGAAGTTGAAGGATATGAGAGGGTTTTCTGCAATAGAGTTGGAAACTATTAAGTTCAAAGGCAATTGGGTTGATGGACCAGAATTAGATGAATTACAACAAGTCTTCGATAGTTATGACGAGCTTATTACAGAACCAACTTCGCATGCCTAAATCTCATGCATGCATGGATTTTTCTTCTTTGCATGTTGCATGCAACATTGATAATTTTTGAAGCTCATGACTTTCTTATCTTGTATTCTTTTTTCTTCCAGTTTAACTGAGTTTCCAAGGATAATTGTAAACCCTAAAAGGTTGGATGACTTAAAATAGAAGTTTAGTTCACATTTTGTATATCTATAAATACCCTTTGGGTATCATATTGTAAGGGCCGACTGATACAGAATAGAATTGGCCACCTGATATTAGGAGATAGAATTTTTTGTAGTGATTACAGAGATACATTGTTACTTGATTTTTACAATTAAATAAAATTACAGGTTTATGCAATATGGTGTTAGAATTAAGTTTTAATTGATAAGGCTAATGAGTTATAATCTATATGTATGCCAGTGATTGTGCTGAAGCATGATTGTTTCTTATGTGATGAAAGTCATTAAAAGAAACTGGATTTAAGGATTATCTTGTTAGATTATCATTGGATTAAATTTATTGAAGTCTATTGATCTATGATCTTGGCAATGAATGAATGTGTATTCTTTAAAAAAAAATCTTTGAAATAGTTGTGATAGGCGAATTAAAATAAGCACCTTAGATGCATATGATGGTATAGATTATTCTATGAATTGTATCATGCTTTGGTTTTCTTGATCAGTTGGAAAACTTTCATTGTTGAAGATATATGTCTGGATGTTAGATGAGTTTTGTTCATGTTTACTAGTTTACCCTCTAATCTATCTTTTTATTTTGTTTAAAACCCCTTGATTTACTAAAAATAGTTCGGTAAAATGAGTCATTGCTTGCATTCTTTGTTACTAGCACAGGCCCCTTGAATATTATAGTTGCATGGACCAATTGGGTGACACTAGACAGTTGAGAACCAACTACTAGGACCTTGGGAGTTAGGCTGTTGTATGTTGTCTTTCTTTTTCAGGAGAAATAGAGTAGAAATATTCTATTTTAACGTTGGTTGTGTCATTTTCACCATCAACAGATCTGGGGCTAGAAGGAGGGCTGAAAGAACAAGCTGGCTCGCATTGTGTCTTTCTCACCAGAGAAATACAGGAGGATTCTCAGATCCTCCACTAATCCTGAACCATTTGAAGAACTTCAAACCCCGGTCAGACCTAGACCCCATGCTCGTAGTATATTGATACCTACCTTGCCACCACCACTTACTCCACTTGTGTTTCCACCAAATCCACCTACACCACCATCAGTTCCACCTACATCACCACCACCAAATAGGCTTGAGTCAACCAATTCAGCCTATATCACCACCTGCTCAACCAATCCCACCCATGGCTTACTTTGTGAATAACCCCTGTTTGTTAGGGACTATTCCAGGAGGAATCCATGATTTACCAAAGAACCCAAATTTTTTTTGTCCTAAATACATACATGGTGAATCAAGAAGTGCTGAGGAGCACATACAAGCATTCAAAGATGCTTGCACAAGAGCTCAAGTTGCTCATCAGGATGTGGTATATAGATTGTTTCCTTACTGTTTAGGAGATATGGCATATAACTGGTATTTAAATTTTCCCCGAGGATCTATCCTAGGTTGGATAGATTTAGAAAATGCATTTATTAATCAATTTCGGGTTTATGTAGACCCTGCCATCTTGTATCACTAGTTTGCCACAATAAGAAAGGAACATCATGAGCCACTACCTTTGTTCAATACTAGATTCCAAAGAATGTTTCGTAGGTTGCAAGACCCTTATCTAGTAGCTGAGAATATTGCCATATAGGCATATTTAAGAGCTATTGAACCCTTAATTGGCCTATTCTTGTAGAGAACTTATCAGCCTGGTGAGATTGACTCTTTGTCTAAAGTTTATCATCTAGCCATCAAATTGCAACAACAGATAAGTCTACAACCAGGAGGTTTAGGAGTCGCTCTTCCTCCCATGAACTATTAGATGCCTAACCCGCCATTATACAACACTGTCCTAGGGATGTCTTACTCTCAATATGGACCGATGTCTGAGCTACAAGCTCCACCTACCATGCCCTTTTTCGGTAATGGCATGTAATATTCTTCCCAACAACCTCAAAATCCACAACAACAAGTGGGAGGATCAACCCATGTTCATTCCCCAGCCATAGTACAGAATGTGCAAAATGAGAAAACTATCCAACTGACAAGTGAGTTAGAGACTCTCAAGAAGACTCTATCTCAAATGTCTAATGACATGGCATAGCTTAGGAAAAACCCTCCCCACAACCAAAATCAGAATTATCAGAATCAGGGAGGTTATAACAATCAGAGAAATTATTCCAATAAGAATGGGAACCAGAACACCAACCGAAACTTTCAGAGTGAAAATTCCTCTAACCAAAATTACCAAAATCAGAACAGAGGATATAATCAGAGGTTCAACAACAACAACAATAAACAGTGGAATACTGGACCTAACAATGGGGGAGTTCCCCATAACTATCAATCTGGTGAGAAGAGACAACACATTGCTAATGTTGCTGACCTTAATTTCATGACTAATTGGTGCAGACTACATGATACTGCAACACATTCTGAGGTTAACTGCCCTGAAATGGAGAAGATTGTAAATATTGCACAAGCTAATGCCCATCCTCCAGCAAGAAATTTCAATCAGGATAATGGGCCAGTCAGTACTACTATGACTTATGAAACTATTGAAGAAAAGTATCAGGTTCCTATCTAAGGATATAATGAGCCAGAGGAAGATGTATATGATGCTCAAGCTTTTCAGTCCAAAGGAGGTCACTTTCTGAGAAATCAGAATAAGGGCCCATTTACTACATTTGCACCTCCAAACAACATGGTCCCACCAAACCAAAATGCATATAATAATCCACCACCACCAAAGGGACCTTCTGATCTTTAGAATAGAGGCAATCTGCCTCCTTTTCTTAAGTATCAAGTTAGGAATGATTCAGAATTTGACTTTATTAAAGAATTGCAGAGACAAAAGACATCCTTGTCATTCTTTGACATCATGAAGTGGTGCCCAACTCAATGTGAGGTGGTATTGAAAGCCTCAGAGGAGACAGTTTGCTTAAAGGGAAAAGGTAAAGTGACTCCAACAAAGGAGACAAATGAAACCATTTATAAAGGTAAGACCAGTACCCCACCTTTTCTTTTAAGTTTAAGGATTTTTGGAAAGAACTTGCATAATTGTTTATTAGACTCTGGAGCATCAGGGAATGTTATTCCCTTTTCGATATGTAAGAAGTTACGATTGAGTCCCATCCTAACCAATAAGAAAGTGATTTAGTTAGATAAAACTGAGGTCAATGTTGTAGGTGAACTGAAAAAAATGCATGTACAAGTCGGATCAGATCCAAGGATCCATACCTATATAGATATCCAAGTGGCTAATATCCCAGAGACATATGGGATGCCTCTAAGTAGGGAGCTGATGAAAAGTATTGGTGGATATTTGTCCTTGGATTTCTCACATGTGGTTACCCTGGAAGGGGGTTGCAACATAGATAAGGATTGAAAGTGAACCTAGACTCAAACATATGATTACAAAATATGATGCTTCAAATGAAGTAGCATATTTTGAGATTGAGATAGGAGTTTACAAACAAGAGGAAGTCCTTACTTTCTCTATAGTCATTCCTAGGGATACTTTTCCCCTAAAACATAGTGACCCAATGATCTGCATCAACCAGCAGGTTCTGATAAAGAAATTGCAACAAGATAAGCTAGTTTTAGGAGAAGAAACTGATTTGAGTAGTTTGTTGATTCCTAATTGGTGTAGAATTCATTATCATAATCATTCAGAATTAACATGTCAATCATTCTTAGATATTCTAAGTCATGTAGACCAAGCTCAGCAAATATGTCAAGAGAAACAAGCCCAAACCCCCATCAATGAGTTTTCTTTCCAAGTTAAGGATGCAACTATTCTTACACGGGCTAATCTTTCTCAACAGGAAGGTCCTTCACCAGAAGAATAGACTCAGGTTGTATGTTCTGAAATCCAACAAGAATTTGAGGTGTCCCAGTTCCTATTTAATACACCTGCCGTAGATACTTTTCCAATACCCAAGGCATTGATGAGAAATGAGTTGGATTTCAATTTAACCCAAGAGGGTGTTTAGGAAGTGATTTCTAAGCAGGCTGAAAACATAGAAAAATCTTCAACTGAACTTTGTCCCAAGTTAAATTTTGATAAACAACAAATGTCTGAACTACCACACATCTCAATATAGTCATCCCCTGTTATCCCTAAAAAGAAAGAGCTCCCAACCAAGGATCAATTATGGACTCTTAAATTTGATGGTTCCAAATCTAAAGTAGGAAGTGGAGTAGGGATTGAGCTAACTAACCTGAAAGGGAAGACTTACTTTGCTTTTTATATATTGTAGTTCGGTTGCACAAACAATGTGGCTGAGTATAAAGCACTTTCTTGGGTTCTTATGTTTGCTCATAAGAAGAAGGTCATTGCTCTCATAGTTATGGGAGATTCTGAGGTGATTGTAAAGTAGGTACATAGCCAATATACATGTCATAACAAAAGATTGGCTGCATATAGAAACAGGGTTTGGAATTTAATCGAAGATTTTGATGCTTTTGGGATTAGTCTGATCCCTAGGGAAGCTAATCAAATTACAAATGCTCTGGTTGTTGCTGCTAGCACATTGGAACCCATGCAAAATTTTGATCTAAAGAGGTTTTCAGTTGAGTTGATTTCAGTCTCAGCTGTTCTGAATAATGTTAGACATTTTCAGGTATTTGATGATGATCAGCACATATTGGCCTTTTTGGAAAGTTTTGATGTTTTTCAAAGAAAAATAATAGATGAATCTGAACAAGATGAGGGAGATTGGGATCCTGAGAATGAGGGTCCATAAGGGATATTGGATTTGAAGAGTAATAGCATTCCAAAAGGGATGGTTGCTTTAGAGAGGAGATTTGACTCTGACCCAAGGGCTTGCCAAAGGGTGCCTACAGAGAGTGATGGAGGGAAGTATGAATCTATTAATTTGAATCATTCAGGCCCAGAAAATAATGTTCTTATAGGAAAGACTTGTCCTTAGGAAATTAAGGACAAGATAATGAAGGTCTTGGAGTAGAACATTGAAGCTATTGCTTGGAGTTATGATGATCTAAAAAGTTTTGACACATCAGTGATTACTCATACCATCCCTCTCTAGCCGAATTCCAAGCCTTTTCACCAAAAGCAACACCCAGTCAATGCTTTAATTGAGCCCTTAATTCAAAAGGAGGTGCAAAAAATTTTATCTTCTAGAATAATCTTTCCAGTTAGACATTCTACCTGGGTGGCTAAATTGGTTCTTGTGCACAAGAAGAATGGTAGATCAGATTGTGTGTTGATTTCAAGAATCTAAACAAGGCTTCTGAGAAAGACAATTATCCATTACCTTCTCTTGATGAAGTATTACAAAAGGTTAATGGATCTAAGATTTTTTCATTTTTGGATGGTTATTCTGGATACAATCAAGTCTTGGTTAGTCATGAGGATAGGATGAAGATTGCTTTCACCACTAAATGGGGCACATTTGCTTATAGGAGGATGCCTTTCGATCTCATCAATGCTGGAGCTACTTTTCAAAGGGAAATGGATGTAGCTTTCAAAGATCTAATAGGAAAATGTATAATCATTTACGTAGATGATTTAACCATCTTCTCTAGGAATAGAGAAGATCATGCTGCAGACCTGGAAAAGGTTCTAAAGAAATGTAGAAGTTATGGTGTCTCTCTTAACCCAAAGAAATGTGTATTTGGAGTGTCTGAAGGGAAGCTCTTAGGTCACATTATATTAGAGGAAGGGATTTCCATAGATCCTGACTAAGTGGAGGCCATCTTGAAATTGACAAAGCCAGGTAGCAAGAAGGAAATGAGGTCTTTCTTTGAAAGGATCAATTTTGTTAGGAAATTTATAACAGGGTTTGTAGAGATTGTCAAACCCCTCAATGAAATGATGAAGAAAGATGCAAAAATTGAGTGGAGTGAAGAGGCTAAGTCTTCTTTCATGTAGATTAAACAATCTATATCTGAGGCACCTATTTTGACAAGCCCGAATTATCTAAAACCCTTCTATATCTACTCTTTTACTTCTAACCATTCATGTGCAACAGTTTTAACACAAAGAAGAGAAGAGAGTGAGGAGAGACCAATTTCTTTTATGAGCTCTCCATTTAAGAATGCAGAAGTAAGGTATTCACCACTAGAAAAAGAAGACTTTGCGTTGGTATGAGCAGTGAAGAAGTTCAGGCATTACATAATTTGAAGTCAAGTGATGGCCATAGTTCCAGATCCAGCTGTGAATCTCTTTTGATGCAAAGTAAATTAGGGGAATGAAGAGGGAACTGGATGGAAATCTTACAAGAGTTTGACTTAGAGATTTGCATGATGAAACTCATTCCAGGACAAGGATTGTCAAAAGAAATGGCTGAAGTAGACAGAAATATCACTTGCCAACAGTACACAGTTCAATCATTCATGAAGGATCCCTGGTATACAGATTTAATCTTCTTCCTCCTCAATAAAAAATGTCCAGAAGGAATGAATGCTACTTAGAGGAGAGGATTGAGGATGAAGAGTGCTCATTAGATGGTCAAAAGGGGATCCATTTACAAAAAGAATTTTCAAGGAATTTACCTACGTTGTTTGGATCAGCAAGAAGCTAAGCTAAGCATGATATTTTTGAGTTTCATGAGAGCCATGGAATGGGGCATGGATCGGCTGACGCTTTGGCTCATCAAATTTTAAGATCAGGCTATTATTTTCCTTATATATTTAGAGATGCACATCAACACTGCAGGACTTGTCATGTATGCCAAACTTCTGCACCTAGAGAAAGAAATCCTGCAATGCCCCTTCAACCAATATATGAGGTAAGGCCATTTTCTCAATGGGCACTTGATTTTGTAGGTGTAATTAATCCAAATTCTTCTGCAAGTCATAAATTCATCTTGATTGCAAGTGACTACTGCACACGTTGGACTGAGGCTCAACTCTGCAAGAATAGCACCACAGAGGTGGTCATAAAGTTTCTGACTAAGAACATCACAACCAAGTTTGGAGTTCCATTTGCTTTGGTATGTGATAATGGTCCTGCTTTTTCTTCTGCTGAGTTTATTTCATGGGCCTATGAACATAAAATTGTTGTGAAGTATTCTTCCAATTATTACTCTTAGGGAAATGGAGTGGCTGAGTTCACAAATAAAAACTTGCTGAAAGTTATAAGAAAGTTGTTAGAGAATAATCCTAAGGGCTGGCACACCTAGTTGAGAATTGCCTTATGGGAAGATTGAACCAGAATCAAAGTAGCTCTAGGAAACTCACCTTTTAAGTTAGTTTATGGCCAAGATCCAATCTTCCCAATCCATTTATAGATACCTGTCCTTAAGTTCATGCAGGAATTTTATGCCAAGGATGAGAGGATTGAGGTTAGACTGCTTAATTTGTTAAACATGGAAGAGCAAAGAGATGCCGCTTTGTAGCAATTCTCTAAACATTAGGCTATTTTCAAACGCTGGTTTGACAAAAGAGCCAAGATAAAAGACTTTAGAATATCAGATCTTGTATTATTATGGGATAAGGCCAGAGAGAAGAAAGGAGATCATTAGAAATTTGATAGAATTTGGTTAGGTCCTTATCAAGTGGCTGAAATATTAGGCGAGAATGCTTTTCGTTTGAGTACCTTAACAGGAGTGGCTGTTCCATTACTAGTTAATGGTCAGTTTCTCAAGCACTATTTCAGTGCATAAAAGTTCTCTTGTTTTAAAGGAAAATGTATTATACTGTATCATATGTAATTAAGTTTCTGATTTTTAGTTTTGTTTTTATTTTGTTTGTTTTCTTTCTTTATTTATTTTTGTTTGTTTTGTTTTGTTTTGTCTTGTTTTGTTGGGGATCTTCATTTTGTTCATTTCAATTTAAGGGGTTGTTATTCAAAGTATGCTACTGGTACTAGGAGAGAAATTGGTTTAGGTATTTTCATTATCACCATTGAAAATGATTTCGTTCTGAAACTTATGTTTTATGACCATTCTAGTTTGGGTTGGAAAATTTATTAAGGATAGAAGATATATTGTGAATATCTCATGAATTGTGATCAAAGATTTGTCACTAAATTAGGAAAACATCTGCATGAGTAAGTACCTATTTTTTTTTGAATGGCTCTACCCTTTGATTCAAGTGAAAAATACGATTCCAAAACTATCATGAAATCCATAGTAGTTCTCAACCCATGTTTTAGATTCATTATGTTTGAAGTATTGAGGAAGGTGCACAAAAGATTTCCACAAGCAAGGTTTTTTTTTTTTTAAATGAATGAAAGAAACAAAAGAAAGAAGAGGCAAACTCAATATCAGATGGGTAATCAAGTATCTCTATCGAGGCTATGGACGCCTAGCTGGTAGTAGAGCAATGCTTTGAGAGAACTAGAGGTATCTCCATCAGGGCTATGGACGCCTATCTGGTAGCGGACCAATTCCCAAGATTTTACTGCCCGATAGTTAAAGGACTCCACCTATGTAGCTTGAATCTTAGGTATGGTTGTTCACAAACAAAGAAAGTATCTACAAAGAATGATGCACAATATATTGGACACACTCAGATTCATAAATGACTCATGAGCACATACATCTGAGATTCTAACTCAAACTTATCCTACATATATCTGATCTTATTCAAGTTAGTATGTTTCATAAACCAAATAGTTTTAGGGTGACTGAAATTTTCTTTGGGTATCTTGAAAATGGGTAAACTATTTTCCCAGCCGAGTCGCCATTTATTATGCCTTGCATAACCACCCCATCTTTTGCCTTTGTCAAAATGGGTCCCCCTTTGTGTTTTTGGTCTTTTAATCTTTTGTTGGTTTTCAAACAAAGTTTGGAGTCTTTTGTTTTCAACACTCTATTTTTTTTTAGTTTAGTCTGTCGGAAGCCGAACCGGAACCAAATCGGGTTTTGAAACTTCTTTCAAAACTCATTTCGATCCCCATCCCAACGGTCTTTATTTTTGACCTTTTGTTTTGTCTTTATCGGAGCCGGAGCCGGAGTGGACGCTAAGTTGGTGTTTATTGAAAATTGCAAAATCCGAATCCATCTCGTCTCCGCTTTTGCTTTTTCAACTTTGGTTTTAGAATAAGTACTTGTGTTAAGTTTTATTATTTCGGTCTTTTATTTTACTTTTGTGTTTGGTTTCATTTTGTGCTTGGTTGGCGGACCCGGACTCAGACCCAGAACGGGAACGAAGTTGGGAAATTCTTTAAGTTTCCAAATTAGTTTCCATTCCAATTCCGCTCCCGTTGTTTCTTGGTTGTTGAATTTTTATTGAAGTCGCACTGTACTGAAGTGTTTTTTCTTCTCCAGTTCTGACTTTGCTTAATTGTATTTAATGTGTTAATGAAAGCTGCCATGCATAGGTAGAAACTCTGATTTTTATCTTGATTAGGGATTAAACATGTTATTATTATCATTGCTAAGAAATTAAAGAGAGAAATAGAGTAGCTGTGGAGTTCATTTGAGTGAATCGATTGGAGGAGGAGGAGATAGTTGCTTGTGAATTTCTTTAGAAGGTTTTGCAAAGTTTTACGTTCAACGTAGGGTTCCTATTCTCATTTTTCTTTTATTTACTTTCGTGTTCTTTGTTCGTGTTTGATCATTTTGATTTTGGGCAAGTTCGTTGTTTCGGTGGGTTTGCGTGTTTGTTTTTCTTTGTTTGTTTGTTTACTGCTCTTGGTTTCATTTTGTGCTTGCATTTTGTGTTTTATAGTGAGTTGGGGCATGGTTATTTTCACGTTTTGTCATTATCATGCCGTGTTGCGTTAGGTTTTAAACATGTAAATTTAATTAGGGTTCGCCAGTAATGTAGATTAAATTCTATTTGTCAGTGAGTTAGGGTTTATAAGATCTTCTTTTTACTTAGGATTTTTATTTGTGCATTTGTCTAGTTAAATTAGGAGGGGTTAAATCTGTGCCCTAGTTTTATATCGCATTTTCTAGATTAAGGTTCTATGCGTTTCTATAATCACGTTTAAAAATGATTAAAATATGATGCCCTAAAATATAGTCGTACCCATGGTCATATGGGCATGGTATTTTCATGATATATTTTAAGCCTTATTTCATTAATATGACTTTAGTTTTTAATCGTGAAGTTATCCGTGAAATTGTTAAAATCATTAATGACGTCATGGTCAACATAGTCGGATGCCTTGAGGCCTTCGGGTGGTTTGGAGATTGTCCCCCCAGATTTGGTTTAGTCTCTTGTGCTTCCTCCACGTTCACTTTCACCTGGTGTTCCTCACCATGTCTCGAATCCTAGTGGCTCTTCGGTGTTGGGAACCTTCACTCAAGAGGTCTCATTGACTCAAGATCCTAGTTCCTCGACTGTCGTTGCTTTGTCTATGGGGGCTTATGAGGAGGGATTTGGCCCTAGTTCTTTGGCTGTTGATCCACTGTCTTTCACTTTGGAGACCTGTGGGGATTTGGTTGAAGAGGGTGAAATTTAGGAGGAAGAATGTTTCGATTTGGTTGAAGAATCTACTGAAAACCTGGAATGTTTAAAGTTGGAGAAAGTTGAAGAGGAAGGGATCTGGACTACACCTAACAAGATGGGTAGGAAGAATAAGGTAGATGTGGGAGGTGATTCCAAGCCAGGGAGGCTCTTGCAGAGATCCACCAGAATGCGTGAAACAGCAAATGAGATTGCCTTGGGGAAGCAGAGGAAATTAGAGGTGTCCTAAAAAAAAGGTCAGAGATGAGGATTATGTCTTGGAATATTCGAGGATTTAATAGTTCACACAAACAATATGCCCTGAAGAATTATATAGTGGAGCATAAGATTGATGTTTGTCTCCTGCAAGAAACTAAGATGATGAAAATAAATTTTGAGAAGGTAGTTAGGTTTATTTGGCATAATGCTTCTTTTATTCATAGTGATGCTAAGGGAGCTTCGGGGGGGTTGGCTGTGCTTTGGAATCCTTTTGATTTTCAGGGTCAAGAATTATTTCATTGTAAAAATAGCATTGGGGTTTCACTCTTTGTAAATGGAGAAGTTTGGTCTATAATTAATATTTATGCCCCCAATTAGAGGAACTCAAGGAATTTCCTTTGGAGAAACATAGTGACTCAAATTAATATGAATAAAGGAGGTCGGTGGCTTGTTGCTGGAGATTTCAACTCTCCCTTGCTACCATCTGAGAAAAGTGGGGGCCTCCTGGATTACACTAATATCATGACTGATTTGACAAAATTTTTGTGTTCTTTAGGGTTAATTGATATTAATCTTCGGGGACAACGTTTTACTTGGCCTAATAGAAGGGTTGGTACTGATCTGATTCAGGATAGGCTTGACCATTTCCTCTATTCTCCCCATTGGACCAATACCTTAGGAGCCAACCTAGTTGCTCTTCCTAGGACGGTTTCTGATCATAACCCTCTCCTACTAACCACTAATATTCCTCCTTCAAGCGAACCCTATCCCTTTCATTTTGAAATAATGTGGAACTCTCACCCCGATTTCAAAAAGAAAATTGTTGAATGGTGGAATATCCCTATCCAAGGGTCTCTTATGTTCAGGCTATGTTACAAACTCAAGCATATTAAACTGATGGTTAAAGGTTGGAACGAGAATGTGTTTGGAGATGTTTTTCAAAGGAAAAAATAGCTTGAGGGGAGGTTAAAGATTCTGCAGAAGAATATGGATGAGGGAGATGTCAGTCAACAGATTAATAATCAGGAAAAGGATGTCAGGATAGAATGGGAAAAAGTTCTAAAAAATGAGGAGGTATTCTGGAAGCAAAAATCAAGGATCCAATGGCTGAAGGAAGAAGATAGGAACACATTTTTTTTTCACATATCTACTGTCAAACATCAGAAAAGGAACCAAATTTATAAACTAATAAGTAACTCTGGGGAGGTGATTTCTGATCAAGCTCTTATTAAGTCTTGTGTGGTTAATTATTTCAAGGAGGCTCTCTCGGCCCCTACAAGGGTGCCCAACTTGACACTAGATTGTTTGGTTCTCCAGAACCTCCCTGCGTCCATCTCTCTAGAGGATAACTTGGGCATTCTTAGGAGTGTTTCCATGGAAAAGGTTTGGTTGGCTAATTTTAGCATGGAGGCATTCAAAGCTCCTAGTCCTGATGGGTTCCCTCCTGTGTTCTTTCAAATTTTTTGGGATACTGTGGGTTGGGACCTTGTGCTTGTAGCTAGGGACTTCTTTCAATCTGGTAAGATTCTTAAACAAATGAATCACAACTTCATTACCCTTATACCTAAGATTAGTGAGCCACTTTCAATGGCTGACTTCTGGCCTATTAGTCTATGTAACACCATCTATAAGATCTTTTCTAAGATTCCTGTTAACCATCTCAAACCTCTACTTGATAAAATTATTAGCCACACTCAAAAGGGGTTTGTCCCGAGTCGGCATATTCTTGATGCTGTTTTGACTACCCATGAACTATTCCACTCAATGGATAGAGGTAATAATGCTGGAATGGCGCTTAAACTTGATATATCCAAAGCCTATGACAAGGTTCTATGGGAATTCATTCCAAAGGTCCTAGCTAAGTATGGCTTTAACAGGCTGGTCATTGAGCTCATTATGGAGTGTGTTAGAACTATTAAGTTCTCGGTCCTGGTTAATGGATCCCCCTGCGGTTTTTTCTCTACTGGTAGAGGGCTCAGGCAGGGAGACCCTCTTTCCCCCTACCTCTTTATTATGGTTGCCAATGTTCTTAGTAGGAATTTTACTAGTCTGCTGTCAGAGGGCTCCATATCTAGTGTTAGAGCAGCTATCTCTCTTTGCCCGATTGTTGTGCAGCAATTCATGGATGATACTTTTATTTTTGGGAAGGCCTCAGTTGTGGAGGCTAGGAAATGGAAAGCTTGTCTTAACAACTATGCCTCCTGCTCCGGATAGTGCATCGACTACAACAAGAGTAAGATTTACTTTTTTAATTACTCTCCTACTTTGGAAAATAGGGTGATTGCGATTCTCGGATGTGTCAATAATTCTCTCCCGTCAGTGTATCTGGGGCTTCCACTTACGGTTAAGGAGGTTCAACCGAAGTTTTGGAACTCTATTCTGGAGAGGATTCAAGGGAAATTGGCTGGGTGGAAGGGATCTTTACTTAATCATGCTGGCAAATTACAACTCCTTACTGCGGTCATACAAGGTATACCCACTTACTTTCTAGCTATCTTTAGGATGCCCATGTATATAGTGGAAAAGTTAGAAAAAATTCAAAGGAATTTTCTTTGGGCCAGTGCTGAGGAGAAAAAGAAAATTGCCCTGGTTAAATGGGAAAAGGTTAGTCGGGCTAAAATTTATGGGGGGCTTGGAATAAGGAAGATTGCTCCCTCTAACAGGGCATTGATTGCTAAGGTTGTGTGGGATCAATTAAGGAACTCCAAGGACTGGTGCAAAAGCCTGAATGCTAAGTATCTTCAAAATAGGCCTTTGATTGATTGTCTTTTGGAACCCCACCCTCTTGGTTTCATTATCTGGAGGAGTATTTGCAGCATTCAAAGCTTGTTAAAAAAAGGGATAAAATGGAAAATGGGAATGGGATCAAAATTAAATTCTGGGTAGATGCTTGGCTCTTAGATTTCCCTCTAGCTTGTTCTGATTTTCGGGGGGTGATGAATGCTGCTCAAAGATTCTTTGGGATTTATATCGGTGACTATGTGTCTGGCCCTTCTGGTGCTAGGATTTGGAGAGAGCTATCCCTATGCTGCCCCCACTCACCGGATCTTAGTTGTCTTGCTAAATCTATCTAGGTGTTACTCTCCGTTTTAGATTTCCTTCCTATGACAAAGAGGATGAATTCTTTTGGGCTTTAGATAAACAGGGGGACCTCTTAGTTAGATCCGCTTACAGACTGCTGACTAATGATAGTTCTGTGGAGGAACATTGGAGGATGGTTTAGAATAGGCGCATGATCCCTAAAATAAATTTCTTCTGGTGGACGTCCTGCCACAATAGGATTTTGACCCAGGACAATTTGAGAATCCAGGGATTATGCTTTCCCAATAGATGTTTTCTCTGCAAAGAGGGGGAAGAAACTATTAATCACCTCTTACTACACTACCCGTATGCTGCCGAAGTGTGGGGGATGGCTATTGAGAAACTTGAGATTTGGTGGGTTATGAGCAAGGACCTCGTTTCGTTTATTTTGTGCTGGAATGGGCCTTTTTTGCATCCTTTGGTTAGTGAAATTTGGAGACAAACCCCCCCTATCATAGGTTGGTGTTTATGGAAGGAGAGAAATAACCAAGTCTTTAGGAATGTTGAGCGGAGCCCCAAGGAGGTGTTTGGGATTGGTGTTTAGCTCATAGAGGAGAATATCTTCCTCTTTGATGGAAAACTTCTAGAGTTTGGGCCGAGGGACTTTGAAATAAAAATGGCTAAGGAATGGCACCAGGATTTAAATGCTAATGCTTTTGACAATGGGAAAATTCTAGCTAGGAGAAATACCAAATGGGAGCCTCCGGATTTAGGATGGTTTAAAATTAATTTTGATGTATCTGCTAAAGGGAATCCAGGAAGGGAAAGTATAGGTGGGATTATAAGAGATTCTTTGGGAAACGTGGTGGCAAGGTTCGCTAGTGGCATCGGGGTTCAGTCGGCTCTTGTTGCCGAGGCTCGTGCATTGTTCATGGGACTGAAAATTGTTGTTTCTCTAGGGATTGTTAATCTCCATATTGAGGGAGATTCTAAGGTGGTGACAGATGTTGTGAGAAAGGATAGATTCATTGGTTGGAACACCAAGGACATTTTGATGGATGTTAGCTTCCTTATGTTCAAATTAAGAGATAAAAAAGTGTCTCATATTTACAAAGAAGGCAATAGTGTGGCGGATGCGTTGGTGAATCTTGGCTCGGGGTGGGTCTTGGCTAGAGGTTAGAGGAAAAAGGAAAGAATGCCGTCAAACATTCAAGTCTTGATAGAGCGGGAAAGGGCTTCCGTGGTTAATAATGACTTGTAACTTTTGGATGATAAGGACTGACTGGGGGACCCATTGGTTTATTTGGGTGTGTTGGTGGATAAATGCCAATATTGGTATGGAGGACAGGTGGAGTGCTACGAGTAAAGATGAGCGGGTGTGGAGTAGGGGAATGAGCACCCACGTGTTGATTCTTTGGGATTGGAGATTAGGTATAGCTTATAAAATAATGATGAGATGGCAGGGAGGAAACTTAATTGATGTGATCAAGCTTAGATCTGGTGATGTGATGTGGGTTATTTTAAAGGCCGTGATTTCTTCTCGGGTGTATGAAGGTACTGTGTGTATTTGGGGAAGGGGTTACTTGATTTATCTCCTAATTACATTTGGAGAAGTGAGTGTGTTAATAATGATGGGACCAATCATGATGAGTACTGTTTGTGTTCTAGTGGCTTCACGCCGACTAACTTAGCTGGTGGTTACTTCTATGGTGAGTTTCTAAATTTATCTTGTTGGTTTATCTGCATGGGGTGTCGTGCCTTTCCTACTTATCTGCCAACTTCTGCCTCCTCCACTATTATCAAAAAATCATTAATTGTTATGTCTTTTCTCACTGCTGCATATTTCCCCTCCACGCGTGTTATTGGTTTGAGAGGATTATTAGCCGTAATCCCTGCATTAAACATCCTTTTATGTTATTTGTTCACAACGTTTGTCTTTGGTGTTTGTTGCAGAGCTGTGGTTTTCCTGAGCAGGTTGAGAGAATGGGTGGAGATTGTGTACGGATGGAGCCGGATAGTTGTGATGAATTCCGAAACAACCCTCTAGTCTGGCACATTTGTGTGGAGGGTGGAATAGCCCTGCTTATGGAACAACTGGCCGGCCATGATCCTAGTCTTTCGAGTCAATTTGCTAGTTCTTGGAAGGACATAAGGGTTTTTGTTGGGGGGATTGCATTTGAAGTTAGTGAGGATGTCATTGTGCAGGCCACGGGCTTGAGGTGCAAAGGGAAGAAGTACCCTAAACACACCAAAAAGCCAGACCACAAAAGCCTTAAGGCATTCTTCAGAGGTGAGGAGACTCCGGTCAGGAATCATGTAGGGTTTGAAAGAGCTGAGCTCTCTAAGCCGTGGGACATGGTCTGCATGGCTCTGATGAAATATGTGATGCTGGAAGGTAGGTACAAAACTTGTTTCTTCTATCATTTCCCTCTGCTTAACCATCTCAGACATAAAATGTTGCTTAGCTTTCCATTTTTCCTTCTTATGGACTTGGAAATCTCGGTGGACAAATGTAATGCGGCAGCTTGTCATAATCCTTGTGATCTCCCACCTCTCCTACTCCATCAAGGGCTTATCCTCTACCTGTACCACTTCCATCTTGCTGTCTGCCCACCTAAAGTCATTACTGTCCGTGTTGAGAACATTGAACCCATCTCCTCGATTCATATCTCCCCGGTTGAGTCCAAGAGCCCTCCTCAGATTGACAATGTGGGGAGTGTCAAAACCAATTTAGCCACCAAAAAGCTTAAGGGTGGATTAGGCATGACTCATGATAGTGCGGCAGAGGGACTTTGTGAGCTAAAGGCCACCCAGGTTGGCACGACTGATAATGTCACTAAGCTGTAGAAAGGTAAGGAGAAATGCATCCAGGTTATGACTGTTAAGGAGGGAAAGGGTAAGAATGCAGTTGGGAAAGATTCCAGAGGGGATACAGTTGTGGGGATCATAGAGTTGATTGGTGGGGAAAGTGTTAGGAGGAGATCGGGGAGGCTAGCAAAGAACAACAAAAAGAGATTAATTATTGAGGACTCAGAGGTGGAGCAGTCTAAAAGCAAGGGCTATAAGGAGGAAGAGTCTGATGATGAGATTGATGACATGGGAGAGAGGCCCCTGCCTACTCCTATGGACAACAAGATTCTTGGCCATGGTTCTGACTCGCACACTCCGCTGGTGAATGAGCCTAGTGGGATTTCGAAGACTAGGGATATTGGGGAAGATGCTGACATGCTGGCGAAGAGATTGAACACCCTGGACAAACAATTTAGGGGCTTGACCCGCTTCACAATGAAACTGAACCACTTTATTACTAGTGCACTGTCAAATGTCATAAAAAAGGAATTGGAGGGGAATAATAGCTAGGAAAATAAGGAGTGGGTGGGTGATGAGGCGGTCGACCTGCTGATCAAGAACAGGGATGAGGCCAGTTAGCTGCTCCTATTGCTGGTCTGTTGGCTGTTTTTCAACTATTGGTGTGCTGTCATTGGGCTGTCTCTAGTTTTTTTATTTTCTGTTAATGTTTTTTGTTTATATTTAGTCCTTTTTTGGCCCTAGTGGCTCGTTGTGAGGGGTACAACACCCCGTAAATGTTGTTTAACTTTTCAAAAACATAGTCAAAAGCGGGATCATAATTGATTTAGAGTTTTGGATGAGTTTTATGATTAGTGTCAATTCCATTTTTCATCTCGTTTCTGACTCCGCTTGTAGTAAGAAGCTTCATTTCATGAAAATGTTAACCTGGGTGAAAGCGGAACCGAAACAAAATATGAAAACATAAAATCTGAAGGAAATCGAATCAGTTTCCATTTTGGTTCCGGTTTCGATCACTATTTCACTTCTGACTTTGAGCCCGCTTCTTGTTAATAGAATGTCAATAATAGTTTTTGCTCGAAGCCCGACAGTATGTTAAAAGAGGATTATTTAAGACGTTTATTGCCTAGTTCTAACACCAATGTATGTTTGAAAGGTATGATTTTACAAACACATTTTGAGATGTTTTATTCAAGGATCTAACTAGAGGTTTTGTTGTAGGAATGTTAAGAGGATATCGGGAACATTAGGAGAAGCATCCCAAAGGAATCGACCTGCAGGAACATCAAAGGTAGAACCTAAACCAAAGAAGATCAAGCTAGAATAGTTACCTTATACATTGAGTATAATCACATGAGTCCTGTTGTCAAATTAAGCAAAGTAGAATTAGATTGGTCAGATATCACCAACACAAATTTGGGCCAATACAATTTTGAGGAGCTGTATGCAAAAACCTTTGCTAAAGATATAATAGGGAGGACACAAAGAATTGATTCTGGCTTGGCCCATATCACTCTGCTTCCTTTATCAATCCAATGCCCAGAGTTGATCTTGACAGTTGTAGGAGCTTATAATCCAGCTACCCGATAATGCATGGATTCCCAGGATAATGTAATCATCGATCTTACTCCTCATATGTTTCAAAGTATATTTAGTGTCCCAAATCCTAAGAACTTGGTGCAGTTGGATGAGGTAGAGGCCCTAGAGAAATATAGAAAGTATAAGGAATCCAATAAGTCTCACTTAAATAAAAAGTGGTTAAAAATAGAGAAGAAGTCTCTAACCAAGCTTGCAGACCAACCAAGGAGGGCATATTTCTATAAGGAGGTATCAGATTTAATAATGATGTTGTCTAGGGCTTTTGGGAAGAGAGATTCCTTTCATTTCAAGGAGTGGATGTTTCCCTTCATCCAAATAATTTTAAATTTCACCCATCAGTTTTATTGGCCGATAATTATATCAAATGCTATTCATGATCAATTGACTAGCATTAGGGAGACTAAATGCTTTTTTATGACTTCTTACATTTTGTATGCAACAACAAGGTTGGGTATTTTCCTAGGTTTGAATAAAGTAGGGATAATGGGAGTGTTAGATGAACAGAAGAAGGTGTGGGAGCATTATAACCAATTGTCTCTACAGGTTGCTGAGACTCAATTCAGAAGGGTTAATCATGCATTCGTATATGTCGTCATTAACCAACTCAATGAAGATGCAGGGTACAGACTGATTCAAGAGGCCATGGCATTTATTGTTGAATGGGGATGTTGGTACATTCAATACCCCAGGTTTACATATTTCAGGTTAGCTGGTTTTGAAGGTTACCCACATTTGCTGCCAAGGTGTTGCAATAATAGGATAGTGTTAATGGAATTTGTATATCAGGCTCCTGGGGTTAATGCCCGGTTTGGATTAAAACATAAGACAGGATGTCACAAGTTCCCCATGAAGTTGGGTGAGTATAGTTGTCAACATTTGGTAGGAGCAAAGGTGGTTTGCAGTGAGCTGATATAGTTAAAGCTAGGTTTATATAAAGCTCGTAAGTATTTTGACCCGAAGGGTAAGATGAATGCCTTGTTGCCTTCTGTGTTTGACAAGCATTTTAATTTATTAGAAGATTTCTGGAGTGACCGACAGGATGAGTATGATTTGAGGAAGAAGAATTATGAAGGATTACCTATCACACTCATGTCAGAGTTTGGAGTCAAAAATGACATTCTTGACACATCAGTGGATGATGGAGTTGTACTAGATCCATATTATGAAGCTTTAAACATTGGAACTAAAAGTTTGGATCCAATTGACTGGGATAGTGAGGAAACTATTGATATTAAGCAGATAGGAAGAGCAGTCTTGGATAGAAGTGTTCAATGGTTGGTTCTAAGAACCAATGCTCCTCAAGGACCAATTACTAAAAAGGGGAAAGGATATAAAAGACTCAAAAGAAAGACACCTCCCAAAGAGCCTTTGGAGTTCCTTTCTGCAGACATTGAAGAAATGGGGCTTGAAGCAGCAGTTGATGAAGCAGAAACACAAGAAGGAGATGCTCAAATGGGATTGGTTGTTTCAACACCTACATTAGGTGAATCTTCTACTCAAGTCCCATGTACAAAACAACAAAGTGAAGAAGTTCAAAAGGGGACTCTTCATAGTATGGTTGAAACTATGAATGGAAAAGAAGTGGAGATGGAAATTCAAGATGTTGGAACAGATTCAGATGAAACTCTGTCAGATAAAGGAATACAAGAAAATATGCCTCTAGAGGAGGATACTGAAGAGGTAATGACACAAAAGGATCAGTGGGAATTGCTTGAAGAAGCCAGGAAGACTGCTGAAGAGCAAGCTGTAACAATAGAAAAGAAAAAGTGAAGGGATGCCAAGACACAAGCTGATGCCATACTACAACAACAA